>JAWDGP010005505.1:0-7500 GCA_033675545.1 Elysia crispata | reverse complement strand
AGGCCGATGCATCAGAAAATAAAAGACGAGCGATGAAAGCACTAATAAAAAGCCGATGTTCGAAAGACATCCAACATAGTATACCTGTCATATAAAACATGGGCTGCATGTACAGTTTTGCGAGAAAAACCTAATTCGAAGTAGAGCGGTAGCGTAAAGCAAGGAGGCTGATGACAATAAAAATGGAACGATGAAGAATCGCTGGTGATTATTTATTCAAAGACCAGAAAGATGAAAACCACCTATCTCGGAAGGGGTTAGAAAAGCACAGAAATACAGAAACATCAGCAGAAACAACTGGTTATAAAGAAAGGGAAGACCAATCAAACTCATAGTAAAGCGCATACTTTGACGCATATTTATTAAAGAATTAGAGATAGAAATAACATGTAAAAAGAAAGAACTATTTAGAAAGATTTGTAAAGAAGAAAGAACCATTCAGAGAGCGAGAGAGAGAGAGAGAGAGAGAGAGAGAGAGAGAGAGAGAGAGAGAGAGAGAGAGAGAGAGAGAGAGATTGAGAGCGCGAAAAAAATTAGGAAGAAAAGACGCACAGGTTTAGAGAAAGAATGATTTTTATACAGATTTGTAAAGAAGAAAGAACCATTCAGAGAGAGAGAGATAGAGAGATAGATATATAGATAGATAGACAGATAAATAGATAGATAGATAGATAGATAGAGAGAGAGAGAGAGAGACGGAGAGCGAGAGAGGGCTGGAGTAGAGAGGGGGCAAAGAGAGAGCGAGAAACAGAGAATGAATAAGAAATAGTGTCGAAGAGGACGAATCAGAACGAGAAGAAAGAAATAGTGACCTAAAGTAAGAAAGAAAAAGCAATAAATCCAACTAGACACAGTCATGTATTAAAAATGTAAAAAAAAAAAAATACTATTTCGAAAATAACAGAATAAAGGCAAAGAAAAAAGGATAAATATATATACAGTGAGAGAGAGAGAGAGAGAGAGAGAGAGAGAGAGAGAGAGAGAGAGAGAGAGAGAGTGAGAGAAAGACAGAGAGAGATCGAAGAGTAGGAACCAGAAAGAGATAGAACAAATAGTAACACACAGTTACAGAGGAAGAATTATTAATATACTGATTTAGATACGGAGAGCTAAAGAGAGAGAGCGAGAGAGATAGAGAGCAAATGAGAGAGAGAGAGTCTGTGAAAGAGTGGAAGGAAAATAACCCGAAAAAAGACTGAAATATGGACACATATGTAAAGAGAAAGAGTGAGCTATAAAGAGAGAGAGAGAGAGAGAGAGAGAGAGAGAGAGAGAGAGAGAGAGAGAGAGAGAGAGAGAGAGAGAGAGAAAGCAAAAGAGGATAAAGAATAAGTGACTTGCAGTTATATACAAAGAATGAGTAATATGCTAATATAGATATGGATACAACGACGAAAAAACGATTCTTTAATGAAAGAAGACGAGCAATCCAGGAAGCGAGAGAGAGAGAGAGAGAGAGAGAGAGAGAGAGAGAGAGAGAGAGAGAGAAAGAGACAGACAGACAAACATGCAGACAGAAAGAGACAGAGACAGACATGTAGGAATAGAGAGAGTAATGAGATACTGAAAATTTGAAAGTGGAAAACCAGAAAGAGAAGAAAGAAAAAGCACACGAGTTAATCGCTGAGCAAGCGCATGAACTCTTTACATACGTGTAGGTATCTAATATGGTCTTACGTTTAGAAGGAAAATTACTGGTGAACTGCCAAATCAAAAAAAACTTATGTATAAAAAGTATTATTCCAAAAAATATACAAAATGCGTTTTAAACGTATGACTGTGTCGTAAATCATATTTAATCAAGCAACAAAGTTGTGTGATACGCATGGATGTTTATGGTATGAGAAGAAAAACTATCAAACAAATTTATTATAACGATGTGAATCGTATTTTACAAAGACAAGAAACTGTTCGGGGAAAGTAATAAGTATTATGTAGGCTAGTTGTAGCCACCAGGGACGGTAGTTGTAGTTGTAGTTGTTGTTGTAGTAGTTGTAGTTGTAGTTGTAGTTGTAGTAGTTGTAGTTGTAATTGTAGTTGAAGTTGAAGTAGTTGTAGTTGTAGTTGTAGTAGTTGTAGTTGTAGTTGTAGATGCAGTTGTAGTTGTAGTAGTTGTAGTTGAAGTTGTAGTTGGAGTTGTAATTGTAGTTGTAGTTGTAGTAGTTGTAGTTGTAGCTGTAGTTGTAATTGTAGTTGTAGTTCTAGTAGTTGTAGTCCTAGTTGTAGAAGTTGCATTTGTAGTTGTAGATGCAGTTGTAGTTGTACTTATAGCTGATATTGTATTTGTAGTTGTACTTGTAGTTGTAATTGTATTAGTAGTAGTTGTAGTTGTAAATGTAGTAGTTGTAATTGAAAGTGTAGTTGTAATAGTTGTAGTTGCAATTGTGAGTGTAGTAGTTGTAGTTGTAGTAGTTTTTAGTTGTAGTTGTAGTTGTAGTTGAAGTTGTAGTTGTAGTAGTTGTAGTTGTAGTTGTAGTTGCAGTAGTTGTAGTTGTAGTAGTTGTAGTTGTAGTTGTAGTTGTAGTAGTTGTTGTTGTAGTTGTAGTTGTATTTTTAGTAGTTGTAGTTGTCGTTAGAGTAGTTGTAATTGTAGTTGTATTTGTAGTAGTTGTAATTGTAGTTGTAGTTGTGGTAGTTGTAGTTAGTTGTAGTGGTTGTAGTTATAGTTGTGGTAGTTGTAGTTCTAGTGGTTGTAGTTGTAGTTGTAGTTGTAGTTGTAGTTGTAGTTGTAGTTGTAGTAGTTGTAGTTGTAGTTGTAGTAGTTGTAGTTGTAGTTGTTGTAGTTGTAGTTGTAGTTGTAGATGTAGTTGTAGTTGTAGTTGTAGTTGTAGTTGTTGTAGTTGTAGTTGTAGTTGTAGTTGTAGTTGTAGTTGTAGTTGTAGTTGTAGTTGTAGTTGTAGTAATTGTAGTTGTAGTTGTAGTTGCAGTTGTACTTGAAGTTGTAAGTGTAATAGTTTTAGTTGTAGTTGTAGTAGATTCAGTTAAAGTTATAATTGTAGTTGTAGTTGTATTGGTTGCAGTTGTAGTTGTAGTAGTTGTAGTTATAGTTGTAGTTGTAGTTGTAGTAGTTCTAATTGTAATAGTAGTTGTAGTAGTTGTAGTTGTAGTTGTAGCTGTTGTTGCAGTTGTAGTTGTAAATGTAGTTGTAGTTTTAGTTGTAGTTGTAAAAGTTGTAGTTGTAGTTGTAGTAAATGTAGTTGTAGTTGTAAATGTAGTTGTAAATGTAGTTGTAGTTATAGTTGTAATTTCAAAAGTAATAGTTTTAGTTGTAGTAGTTGTAGTTGTAGTTGTAATAGTTGTAGTCGTAGTTGTAGAAGTTATAGTTGTAGTTGTAGGTGTTAGTGTAGTATTTGTAGTTCTAGTAGATTTAGATTTAGTTGTAGTTGTAGTTGTAGTTATAGTTGTAGTAGTTGTAGTTGTAGTTTAAGTAGTTGTAGTTGCAGTTGTAGTAGTTGTAGTTCTAGTTGTAGTTATAGTAGTAGTAGTTGTAGTTGTAGCTGTAGTTGTAGTTGTAGTTGTAGTAGTTGTAGTTAGAGTTGTAGTTGTAAATGTAGTTGAAGTAAATGTAATTTTAATTGAAGTAGCTGTAGTTGTAGTTGTAGTTGTAAGTGTAGAAAATGTAGTTGAAGTTGTAGTAGTTTTAGTTGTAGTTGTAGTAGCTGTAGTTTCATTTGTAAATGTAGTAGTTGTAATTAAAGTAGTTGTAGTTCTAGTCTTAGTATAAGTAGTTGTAGTTGTAGTTGTAGTAGTTGTAGTTCTAGTCTTAGTATAAGTAGTTGTAGTTGTAGTTGTAGTAGTTGTAGTTGCGGTTCTAGTTGTAGACATGGTTGTAGATATAGATGTAGTTTTAGTTCTAGTAGATTTAGTTGTGATTGTAGTTCTAGTTGTAGTAGTAGTTGCAGTTGTAGTTGTAGTTGCAGTTGTAGTTATAATAATAGTAGCTGTAGTTCTAGTTGTAGTATTAGTAGTTGTAATTGTAGCAGTTGTAGTTGTGAATGTAGTTGTCGTTGTATTTGTAGTAGTAGTTGTAGTAGTTGCAGTTGTAATTGTAGAAGTTGTATTTGTAGTTATAGTTGTAATTGTAAGTATAGTTGTAATTGTATTTGTAGTTCTACTAGTTGTAGTTGTAAGTGTAGTTGTAGTAGTAGTTGCAGTTGTAGTTGTAGTTCCAGTTTTAGTTATAGTAGTAGTACCTGTAGTTCTAGTTATAGTAATAGTAGTTGTAGTTCTAGTTGTAAGTGTAGTAGTTGTAGTTGTGGATGTAGTAGTTTTAGGTGTAGTTGTAGTTGTAGCTGTAGTTGTAGTTATAGTTGTAAGTGTAGCAGTTGTAGTTGTAGTGGTTTTAGTTGTAGTTGTAGTTGTAGTTGCATTTGTAAATGTAGTAGTTGTAGTTGTAGTTGTAGTTGTAGTAGTTGTAGTTGTAGTCTTAGTTGAAGTAGTTGTAGTTGTAGTTGTAGTTGTAGTAGTTGTAGTTGTAGTAAATGTTGGTAAAGTAGTTGTAGTTGCGGTTCTAAATATAGATATGGTTGTAGATATAGTTGTAGTTTTAGTACTTGTAGTTGCAGTTGTAGTTGTAATTGTAGTTGTAGTTGTAGTTGTGGTAGTTGTAGTAGTAGTTGTAGTTGTAATTGTAGTAGTTGTATTTGTAGTTATAATTGTAATTGTAGTTGCATTTCGAGTTGTAGATTTAGTTGTAGTTATAGTAGTTGTACTTGTAGTTGTAAATGTAGTTGTAGTTGTAGTTGTAGTTGTAGTTGTAGTTGTAGTTGTAGTAGTAGTTGTATTTGTAGTTGTAGTTGTATTGTAGTTTTAGTTGTAGTTGTAGTTGTAGTTGGAGTTGTAGTTGTAGTTGTAGTAGTTGTAGTTGTAGTTGTAGTTCTAGTTGTAGTAGTTGTATTTTTAGTAGTAATAATTGTAGATGTAGTATTTGTAAATGTAGTTGTAGTTGTAATAGTTATGGTTGTATTTGTAAAAAATTTTTTGTGGTTGTAGATGTAGTTGTTGTAGTTAAAGTTGTTGAAGTTGTAGTTTTAGTAGTTGTAGTTGTAGTTGTAGTTATAGTTGATGTTGTAGCTGTAGTCGTAGTTGCAGTTTTAGTAGTAGTAGTTGTAGTTGTAGTAGTTGTAGTTGTATTTGTAATTGTACTTGTAGTTGTAGTTGTAGTTCTAGTAGTTCTTGTTGCAGTTGTAGTAATTGTAGGTGTAGTTGCAGTAGTTGTAGTTGTAGTTGGAGTTGTAGGTGTAGTTTTAGTAGTTGTAGTTGTAGTTATAGTTGTAGTTGTAGTCGTAGTAGTTGTATTTGTAGTTGTACATGCAAATTTAGTTGTAATTGTAGTTTTATGTGATGTTGTAGCTGTAGTTGTAGTTGTAGTTGTAGTTGTTGTAGTTGTAGTTGTAGTTTTAGTTGTAATTGAAGTTGTAGTTGTAGTTGTGGTAGTTGTAGTAGTAGTTGTAGTTGTAATTGTAGTAGTTGTATTTGTAGTTATAATTGTAATTGTAGTTGCATTTGGAGTTGTAGATTTAGTTGTAGTTATAGTAGTTGTACTTGTAGTTGTAAATGTAGTTGTAGTTGTAGTTGTAGTAGTAGTTGTATTTGTAGTTTTAGTTATAGTTATAGTAGTAGTAACTGTAGTTTTAGTTATGATAGTAGTAGTTTGAGCTGTAGTAGTTGAAGTTGTAGTTGTAGTTGTAGTTGTAAATGTAGTTGTAGTTACTGTTGTATTTTTAGTAGTAATAATTGTAGATGTAGTATTTGTAAATGTAGTTGTAGTTGTAATAGTTATAGTTGTATTTGTAAAAAAATTTTTGTGGTTGTAGATGTAGTTGTTGTAGTTAAAGTTGTGGAAGTTGTAGTTTTAGTAGTTGTAGTTGTAGTTGTAGTTATAGTTGATGTTGTAGCTGTAGTCGTAGTTGCAGTTTTAGTAGTAGTAGTTGAAGCTGTAGTAGTTGTAGTTGTAGTTGTAATTGTAGTCGTAGTTGCAGTTTTAGTAGTAGTAGTTGAAGTTGTAGTAGTTGTAGTTGTATTTGTAATTGTATTTGTAGTTGTAGTTGTAGTTGTAGTAGTTCTTGTTGTAGTTGCAGTAGTTGTAGGTGAAGTTGCAGTAGTTGTAGTTGTAGTTGTAGTTGTAGGTGTAGTTGTGGTTGTGGTTGTAGTTGTAGTTGTAGTAGTTTTAGTTTTAGTTGTAGTTTTAGTTGTAGTTGTAGTTCTATTGTTTGTAGTTGTAGTTGTACTTCTAGTTGTAGTGGTTGTAGTTGTAGCTGTAGATGTAGTAGTGTTAGTTGTAGAAGTTGTAGTTGTAGTTGTAGTAGATGTAGCTGTAGTTATAATTCTAGTAGTAGTAGTAGTTGTAGCTGTAGTTGTTGTTTTAGTTATAGTTGTAGTTGTAAAAGTAGTTGTAGTTGTAGTAGTTGTAGTATTATTTGTAGTAGTTGTAGTAGTAGTAGTTGTATTTGTAGTTGTAATTATAGTAGTTGTAGTTGTAGTTAAAATTTTAGCTGTAGTTGTAAGAGTTGAATTTGTAGATGCAGTGGTAGTTGTAGTTGTAGTTGATCTTGATGCTGTAGGTGTAGTTGCAGTTGTAGTTTTAGTAGCAGTAGTTGTAATTGTAGTTGTAGGAGTATTTACAGAAGTTGTTTTAATTGTAGTAAATGTAGTTGTAATAGTAGTAGTTGTAGTTGTAGTTATAGTTGTAATTGTAGATGTAGTTGTAGTTGTAGTTGTAGTTGTAGTTCTAGTAGTTGTTTTTGTAATTTTAGTTATAGGTGTAGTTGAAGTTGTAGTTGTAGTAGTAGTTGTAGTTTTAGCTGTAATTTTAAAAGTAGTTGCTGTAGTTCTAGTTCTAGTAGTAGTAAATGTAGTTGTAGTAGTTGTATTTGTAGTTATAGTTATATTTGTAGTTGTAGTAGTAATTGTAGACGTCGTTGTAGCTGTAAGTGTAGTTGTAGTTATAACAGTTATACTTGTACTTGTTTTTATAAGTGTAGTTGTAGTTGTAGTTGTCGTTGTAGTTTTAGTAGTTGTAGTTGTAGTTGTAGTTGTAGTTGTAGTTGTAGGTGTAGTTGTGGTTGTGGTTGTAGTTGTGGTTGTAGAAGTTTTAGTTGTAGTTGTAGGTGTAGTTGTGGTTGTGGTTGTAGTTGTAGTTATATTTGTTTTAGTTTTAGTTGTAGTTTTAGTTGTAGTTGTAGTAGTTGTAGATGTTTTTGTAGTTTTAGTTGTAGTTGTAGTTGTAGTAGATATAGTTGTAGTTGTAGTTGTAGTTATAGTTGTAATTGTAGTAGTTGTAGTTGTAGTTTTAATAGTTATAGTTGTATTTGTAAGTATAGTTGTAGTTGTTGTAGTTAAAGTTGTTGAAGTTGTAGTTTTAGTAGTTTTAGTTGTGTTTGTAGTTGTAGTTGATGTTGTAGCTGTAGTCGTAGTTGCAATTTTAGTAGCAGTAGTTGTAGTTGTAGTAGTTGTAGTTGTATTTGTAATTGTACTTGTAGTTGTAGTTGTAGTTCTAGT
>JAWDGP010005504.1:0-10000 GCA_033675545.1 Elysia crispata | reverse complement strand
TCATAACAATCAATGGACAAAAATTCCTAATTACATCTATGAAAAACTTTAAGTCCACATATGGATGACTCCATTTCTCAGCCACTTTCATGGTTCGAGTTTGGTTTTTTCTTTCTTTTTTTTAAATTTTTTTCTTGTTTTTGTTGTTTTTTTTAGCTATTGATTTTATTTTTTGGTTTTGTTTTAATATATTTTGATTTTGGTATGTTTGCTGTTTTTGGTTGTTGTTGTTTTCTGATGTTACCATGAAGATGTTGTTAATTTGAAATGAAACATGTAACGTCATTCATTAACGTCATTCATAAACGTCATTCATTAACGTCATTCATTAACGTCATTCATTAACGTCATTCATTAAATTGAACTGCTATGGTAATTTTCATTGACTGTTTAGTTGGTTTTATTGAAAATTGCTTGATTGATTGATCCATTCAATAATTCATTGGCGAAGTATTGTGTTTTTCAATGGTTCATTAATTGATTCATTCATTAATTCATTGGCGAAATATTGTGTTTTTTAGTGGTTGATTGATTGATCCATTCATTAATTCATTGGTGAAATATTGTGTTTTTCAATGGTTCATTAATTGATTCATTCATTAATTCATTGGCGAAATATTGTGTTTTTCAACGGTTAATTGGTTGATCCATTCATTAATTCATTGGCGAAATATTGAGTTTTTCAATGGTTGATTGATTGATCCATTCATTAATTAATTGGCGAAATATTGTGTTTTTCAATGATTGATTGATTAAATAATGAATTAATCGATTCGTTTGCTGATTAACTGCTTGATCGATATGTTAGTTCCATAGTTGGTTGATCAGCTTGGTGAGCGGTATATTAAGTGCTGGTTAACTGCTTGATCGCTATGTTATTTCCATAGTTGGTTGATCAGCTTAGTGAGCGGTATATTAAGTGAATACTTTATTGACCTCTTGGGGGGAAAAAAAGATTCGTTTGCTATTTGGTTAACATGTCGAAAAATTTCTTTATTCACTGATTTTGGTAAAATGGTTGAACGAATGGCTCTTTGTATTAATGATAACATCGATAAATATATTTATTGGTTGCTTTGTCGGTGAATTAGTTGGACAAATAGCCCGTGAGATATTTAGTTGATTCAATGAATATTTTCTTTATCGATTGATTTGTTTCGAGGTTGGTTTGTTGAATGATAAATTGATATGGTTTTCTTTTTATTAATTGGTGCATCTAAATTTTTTAACTTTAACGGTGTATCCTCACAGACATACCATTACTCTTTCTTTCTTTTTCTTTCATTCTCTCTCTCTCTCTCTCTCTCTCTCTCTCTCTCTCTCTCTCTCTCTCTCTCTCTCTCTGCGCCTCTCTCTCTCTCTCTTCCCTTAGTTTTCATATTTGGCAACTCTCCACTTCAATATCTTCAACAGTAACAAAATCCTAAGCATCATCTTCTAATTCAATAAAATATATTAACATTAATACTTATAAATTGTTTCTCTCTCTCTCTCTCTCTCTCTCTCTCTCTCTCTCTCTCTCTCTCTCTCTCTCTCTCTCTCTCTCTCTCTCTCTTTCTCACGGCCTTTTCTTTGTTTTTTACTATTTTTTTTTTTTTATTTTTACTTATCTATTTATATTTTATCTGGCGTCAGTTTTTTTCAATTGCTTACCTTTGAGTTTAAGAAACTTCCCTCATGTTCTCTTGATAACTTTAATTACTGAATTAGTCCTTAAGTTTCACCCACTATTGTTCATTGCATGCGACAACGGTTTGTGTAATACTTCTTCTTTCCTTTTTCCCTTTTACTCATTACCCTAGATATGTACCCGTTATTATTGCAATAATGATAATTCGTTTTGAATTTATCTTTAACTCCTGTATGGACTATGTATCTGTCTATCTCCCTCTTTTTTTCTCTGCATTCCTAATGCTTCGTCTTGCCCTTATTTATCTTTACGTTTAAATCTTCTGCTTCAGCCGTCAGCAATTCTCTTATCCGTTTGACATGTTAAGTTATGTCAGAATGTTTTTGAGAAATGTTCATAAATTATATTATTTTTGTGCCTTATTCACGGTGAGATGGAAAAAAGAAATGGACTTATTTTGCACCGCTTGGAAATACCTCTCTCCCACTATCTCTCTATCTCTCTCTTACTCTGTCTCTCTTTCTCTCTCTCATTCACTCTCTCTCTCTCTCTCTCTCTCTCTCTCTCTTTCTTCTCTCTCTTTTCTTTTTCTCCTTGCATACCTGATGCTTTTCTTGCTTTAATTTATCTTACTGTTAACCTTCTGTTTCGACCCTCAGCGTAGCTCTTCTACATTCATCACGTCCAGTTGTGTCAAAATGTTTTTAAAGTAAATTTCGTAAATTATTTTTTTTCCTTTTTTCTTTTTCAATGGCGAGATGAAAAAAAGACGCGTCTAATTTTTCATCGCTTAGAAATACCCCCCCCCCCTTTTTTTTTTTGTTTTCCTCCCTCTCTCTCTCTCTATCTATCTCTCTATCTATCTTTCTTTCTTTCTTTCGCTCTCTCCTCTCTTACTTCTCTCTATCTCTCTTTTCTCTATCTCTTTCTCCTCTCTTTCTCTCTCTCCTGTCTTACTCTCTCCCTCTCTCTATCTATCTGTCTGTCTCTCTGTATTTGTCGCCTTCTCTCCGCAAGTTCCCTGCTCGTCCGTGTTGTGCCGGGACGAGCTTGGGCTGTGTATGCAGGGTACACAACGAGAGGACAGGGGTTCGAGTTTGGGCTTTCGATACCTGCGAGACAAAAGAAGACGTTAAGCCAGGAAGACGACTGGGCGAGATGAAAGGGCAGAAAAAGAGAGAGAGACAGATAGACAGACAGGCGGAGAGAGAAAGGGAGAGAGAGACAGACAGACAGAAATAGAGAGACAGATAGACAGAGAGAGAGAGAGTAAGAGAGTAAGAGAAACAGAGAAGGCAGACAAAAGAGAAGGATGAGCGGTAAAGAGAGGGAGTGAGAGAGAGAGAGAGAGTGAGAGAGAGAGAGAGAGTGAGAGAGAGATAATATAAGGTGAGAGAAGAAGAGGAAGGGGCAGAGAAAGCGAATGAGTCAGTCAGACAGACAGACAGACACACAGCGGGACATATAATCAGAAATATTGTAGTAAATCTCAGGTGTTTCGAAAATAAAAATAATACGAAACAAACGAGCATCAGAATTATTTAGACAAGATACAGAATAGGAGAGCAGATAGACAGACGGACGGGGACAGAAAGAACAAAAAGACAAACTGACAACCCATAGATAGGCACACAGACAGACATCCAACATGGAATTTGAAGCTTTGGCAGAGAACCAACAACATTGCATGATTAGAAATAATTCTTTGAAGACAACGAGTTGAACGCTCGTTCTGACGCCTATCATTACAGTTATACACTGTCTTCCCAGAATTGAATGAGAGAGCGAGAGTCAGAGAGACAGAGAGAGAGAGAGAGAGAGTGAGAGACAGAGAGAGCGAAAGACAGAGAGAGAGAGAGACAGAGACAGAGAAAGACAGAGAGAGAGAGAGAGAGTGAGAGTCAGAGAGAGCGAAAGACAGAGAGAGCGAGAGACAGAGATAGAGAAAGAGAGAGAGAGAGCGAGAGAAAGAGAGAGGAGGCAGAGAGAGACACAGAGAGGAGAGAGACAAAAAGAGACAGAGACAGAGAGAGGGGTGAGACAGAAAGAGATAGAGAGTCAGTGACAGAGAGAGACAGAGAGAGACAGAGAGAGAGAGAGAGAGAGAGAGAGAGAGAGAGAGAGAGAGAGAGAGAGAGAGATTTTTGAAGTGGCTGAGAGATTATGATTTAGGGAATGTAGAAACCTTGCCCTCAATTGAGCGTCCTCAACAATGTTTCATCGTAAATAACGCGCAGTCGATGAAAGGAGACTAGATCTAGAAGATGGCGGCGTCCACCGATCCCGCGTTTTCTCTGCTTGAATGTGATTTCCCGAGATCCGAGGCTGGCGGAGTTATGAAGTTATTACGGGCCTTCGCTGGCGATTTATTGCCCTTTTGGCGACTTGCTAACCTTTCGATGATAATTTGACTCGGCGCTTGGGACCAGGCAATCAAACCACTGGGATTAACGAATGAATCGCACTCCCCCCTCCCTCCCCACCCTTCACACACACACACACACACACACACACACATCTTTCCCCAAAAATACAGAAATGTTCTTGATTGGAGTGCTTTTGAAAGCTAAAGACACTTTTTTTAAAGATTTTTTCGAGATGAACCATTTGAGTGGTTTGACTTTATTCGTGAATTTTCTTTTGGCCCAAAATGAAAAAAAAATTAAATAAAATATCAATAAATGTTTTTGTTTAATTAAAGATTGCAGTGCAGGCCTTGGTCGTTACATGCCACTATTCAGTAATAAATTCTGAAGTCCTTAAACCAGATATTACTACTACTACTACTACTACTACTACTACTACTACTACTACTACTACTACTACTACTACTACTACTACTACTACTACTACTACTACTACTACTACTACTACCACTACCACTACCACCACCACTACCACTACCACTACCACCACCACCACCACTACTACTACTACTACTACTACTACTACTACTACTACTACTACTACTACTACTACTACTACTACTACTACTACTACTACTACTACTACTACTACTACTACTACTACTACTACTACTACTACTACTACTACTACTACTTGCGAGAGCACCGCTGCTATAGGGTTAAAGCGTTCACACTGACTTTCTCATTGGATTGTGAGAGCACCGCTGCTATAGGGTTAAAGCGTTCACACTGACTTTCTCATTTGATTGTGAGAGCACCGCTGCTATAGGGTTAAAGCGTTCACACTGACTTTCTCATTGGATTGTGAGAGCACCGCTGCTATAGGGTTAAAGCGTTCACAGCGACTTTCTCATTGGATTATGAGAGCACCGCTGCTATACGGTTAAAGCGTTCACACTGACTTTTTCATTGGATTGTGAGAGCACCGCTGCTATAGGGTTAAAGCGTTCACACTGACTTTCTCATTGGATTGTGAGAGCACCGCTGCTATAGGGTTAAAGCGTTCACACTGACTTTCTCATTGGATTGTGAGAGCACCGCTGCTATAGGGTTAAAGCGTTCACACTGACTTTCTCATTGGATTGTGAGAGCACCGCTGCTATAGGGTTAAAGCGTTCACACTGACTTTCTCATTGGATTGTGAGAGCACCGCTGCTATACGGTTAAAGCGTTCACACTGACTTTTTCATTGGATTGTGAGAGCACCGCTGCTATAGGGTTAAAGCGTTCACACTGACTTTCTCATTGGATTGTGAGAGCACCGCTGCTATAGGGTTAAAGCGTTCACACTGACTTTCTCATTGGATTGTGAGAGCACCGCTGCTATAGGGTTAAAGCGTTCACAGCGACTTTCTCATTGGATTGTGAGAGCACCGCTGCTATAGGGTTAAAGCGTTCACCCTGACTTTCTCATTGGATTGTGAGAGCACCGCTGCTATACGGTTAAAGCGTTCACCCTGACTTTCTCATAGGATTGTGCGAGCACCGCTGCTATACGGTTAAAGCGTTCACAGCGACTTTCTCATTGGATTGTGAGAGCACCGCTGCTATAGGGTTAAAGCGTTCACACTGACTTTCTCATTGGATTGCGAGAGCACCGCTGCTATAGGGTTAAAGCGTTCACCCTGACTTTCTCATTGGATTGCGAGAGCACCGCTGCTATAGGGTTAAAGCGTTCACCCTGACTTTCTCATTGGATTGCGAGAGCACCGCTGCTATAGGGTTAAAGCGTTCACCCTGACTTTCTCATTGGATTGTGAGAGCACCGCTGCTATAGGGTTAAAGCGTTCACCCTGACTTTCTCATTGGATTGCGAGAGCACCGCTGCTATAGGGTTAAAGCGTTCACCCTGACTTTCTCATTGGATTGTGAGAGCACCGCTGCTATAGGGTTAAAGCGTTCACCCTGACTTTCTCATTGGATTGCGAGAGCACCGCTGCTATAGGGTTAAAGCGTTCACCCTGACTTTCTCATTGGATTGTGAGAGCACCGCTGCTATACGGTTAAAGCGTTCACCCTGACTTTCTCATTGGATTGCGAGAGCACCGCTGCTATAGGGTTAAAGCGTTCACAGAGACTTTCTCATTGGATTGCGAGAGCACCGCTGCTATAGGGTTAAAGCGTTCACACTGACTTTCTCATTGGATTGCGAGAGCACCGCTGCTATAGGGTTAAAGCGTTCACAGCGACTTTCTCATTGGATTGTGAGAGCACCGCTGCTATAGGGTTAAAGCGTTCACCCTGACTTTCTCATTGGATTGCGAGAGCACCGCTGCTATAGGGTTAAAGCGTTCACAGCGACTTTCTCATTGGATTGTGAGAGCACCGCTGCTATAGGGTTAAAGCGTTCACCCTGACTTTCTCATTGGATTGTGAGAGCACCGCTGCTATAGGGTTAAAGCGTTCACAGCGACTTTCTCATTGGATTGTGAGAGCACCGCTGCTATAGGGTTAAAGCGTTCACAGCGACTTTCTCATTGGATTGCGAGAGCACCGCTGCTATAGGGTTAAAGCGTTCACACTGACTTTCTCATTGGATTGCGCGAGCACCGCTGCTATAGGGTTAAAGCGTTCACACTGACTTTCTCATTGGATTGCGAGAGCACCGCTGCTATAGGGTTAAAGCGTTCACACTGACTTTCTCATTGGATTGTGAGAGCACCGCTGCTATAGGGTTAAAGCGTTCACACTGACTTTCTCATTGGATTGCGAGAGCACCGCTGCTATAGGGTTAAAGCGTTCACAGCGACTTTCTCATTGGATTGTGAGAGCACCGCTGCTATACGGTTAAAGCGTTCACGGCGACTTTCTCATTGGATTGCGAGAGCACCGCTGCTATAGGGTTAAAGCGTTCACACTCGACTTTCTCATTGGATTGTGAGAGCACCGCTGCTATAGGGTTAAAGCGTTCACAGCGACTTTCTCATTGGATTGCGAGAGCACCGCTGCTATAGGGTTAAAGCGTTCAGAGCGACTTTCTCATTGGATTGCGAGAGCACCGCTGCTATACGGTTAAAGCGTTCACAGCGACTTTCTCATTGGATTGCGAGAGCACCGCTGCTATACGGTTAAAGCGTTCACAGCGACTTTCTCATTGGATTGAGAGAGCACCGCTGCTATAGGGTTAAAGCGTTCACAGCGACTTTCTCATTGGATTGCGAGAGCACCGCTGCTATAGGGTTAAAGCGTTCAGAGCGACTTTCTCATTGGATTGCGAGAGCACCGCTGCTATACGGTTAAAGCGTTCACAGCGACTTTCTCATTGGATTGCGAGAGCACCGCTGCTATAGGGTTAAAGCGTTCACAGCGACTTTCTCATTGGATTGCGAGAGCACCGCTGCTATAGGGTTAAAGCGTTCACCCTGACTTTCTCATTGGATTGTGAGAGCACCGCTGCTATAGGGTTAAAGCGTTCACCCTGACTTTCTCATTGGATTGCGAGAGCACCGCTGCTATAGGGTTAAAGCGTTCACCCTGACTTTCTCATTGGATTGCGAGAGCACCGCTGCTATAGGGTTAAAGCGTTCACCCTGACTTTCTCATTGGATTGCGAGAGCACCGCTGCTATAGGGTTAAAGCGTTCACAGCGACTTTCTCATTGGATTGTGAGAGCACCGCTGCTATAGGGTTAAAGCGTTCACCCTGACTTTCTCATTGGATTGTGAGAGCACCGCTGCTATACGGTTAAAGCGTTCACCCTGACTTTCTCATTGGATTGTGAGAGCACCGCTGCTATAGGGTTAAAGCGTTCACCCTGACTTTCTCATTGGATTGTGAGAGCACCGCTGCTATACGGTTAAAGCGTTCACCCTGACTTTCTCATTGGATTGTGAGAGCACCGCTGCTATACGGTTAAAGCGTTCACCCTGACTTTCTCATTGGATTGTGAGAGCACCGCTGCTATAGGGTTAAAGCGTTCACCCTGACTTTCTCATTGGATTGTGAGAGCACCGCTGCTATAGGGTTAAAGCGTTCACCCTGACTTTCTCATTGGATTGCGAGAGCACCGCTGCTATACTGTTAAAGCGTTCACCCTGACTTTCTCATTGGATTGTGCGAGCACCGCTGCTATAGGGTTAAAGCGTTCACCCTGACTTTCTCATTGGATTGTGAGAGCACCGCTGCTATAGGGTTAAAGCGTTCAAACTGACTTTCTCATTGGATTGTGAGAGCACCGCTGCTATAGAGTTAAAGCGTTCACCCTGACTTTCTCATTGGATTGTGAGAGCACCGCTGCTATAGAGTTAAAGCGTTCACCCTGACTTTCTCATTGGATTGTGAGAGCACCGCTGCTATAGAGTTAAAGCGTTCACCCTGACTTTCTCATTGGATTGTGAGAGCACCGCTGCTATAGGGTTAAAGCGTTCACCCTGACTTTCTCATTGGATTGTGAGAGCACCGCTGCTATAGGGTTAAAGCGTTCACCCTGACTTTCTCATTGGATTGTGAGAGCACCGATGCTATACGGTTAAAGCGTTCACCCTGACTTTCTCATTGGATTGCGAGAGCACCGCTGCTATAGTGTTAAAGCGTTCACACTGACTTTCTCATTGGATTGTGAGAGCACCGCTGCTATAGGGTTAAAGCGTTCACAGCGACTTTCTCATTGGATTGTGAGAGCACCGCTGCTATAGAGTTAAAGCGTTCACCCTGACTTTCTCATTGGATTGTGAGAGCACCGCTGCTATAGGGTTAAAGCGTTCACCCTGACTTTCTCATTGGATTGTGAGAGCACCGCTGCTATAGGGTTAAAGCGTTCACAGCGACTTTCTCATTGGATTGCGAGAGCACCGCTGCTATAGGGTTAAAGCGTTCACCCTGACTTTCTCATTGGATTGTGAGAGCACCGCTGCTATAGGGTTAAAGCGTTCACCCTGACTTTCTCATTGGATTGTGAGAGCACCGCTGCTATAGGGTTAAAGCGTTCACCCTGACTTTCTCATTGGATTGCGAGAGCACCGCTGCTATAGGGTTAAAGCGTTCACCCTGACTTTCTCATTGGATTGTGAGAGCACCGCTGCTATAGGGTTAAAGCGTTCACCCTGACTTTCTCATTGGATTGTGAGAGCACCGCTGCTATAGGGTTAAAGCGTTCACCCTGACTTTCTCATTGGATTGTGAGAGCACCGCTGCTATAGGGTTAAAGCGTTCACACTGACTTTCTCATTGGATTGCGAGAGCACCGCTGCTATACGGTTAAAGCGTTCACCCTGACTTTCTCATTGGATTGTGAGAGCACCGCTGCTATACGGTTAAAGCGTTCACCCTGACTTTCTCATTGGATTGTGAGAGCACCGCTGCTATAGGGTTAAAGCGTTCACCCTGACTTTCTCATTGGATTGCGAGAGCACCGCTGCTATAGGGTTAAAGCGTTCACCCTGACTTTCTCATTGGATTGTGAGAGCACCGCTGCTATAGGGTTAAAGCGTTCACCCTGACTTTCTCATTGGATTGTGAGAGCACCGCTGCTATAGGGTTAAAGCGTTCACCCTGACTTTCTCATTGGATTGTGAGAGCACCGCTGCTATACGGTTAAAGCGTTCACAGCGACTTTCTCATTGGATTGCGAGAGCACCGCTGCTATAGGGTTAAAGCGTTCACCCTGACTTTCTCATTGGATTGTGAGAGCACCGCTGCTATAGGGTTAAAGCGTTCACCCTGACTTTCTCATTGGATTGTGAGAGCACCGCTGCTATAGGGTTAAAGCGTTCACAGCGACTTTCTCATTGGATTGCGAGAGCACCGCTGCTATAGGGTTAAAGCGTTCACCCTGACTTTCTCATTGGATTGTGAGAGCACCGCTGCTATACGGTTAAAGCGTTCATCCTGACTTTCTCATTGGATTGCGAGAGCACCGCTGCTATAGGGTTCAAGCGTTCACCCTGACTTTCTCATTGGATTGTGAGAGCACCGCTGCTATAGGGTTAAAGCGTTCACAGCGACT
>JAWDGP010005503.1:0-11230 GCA_033675545.1 Elysia crispata | reverse complement strand
GCTTCCTTTGTGTTAATATTTTGTTTTTTTTTCTTTATTGAGGATGGTTTCCAGGTTTGTTTATTTGGTTTAAAAAGCGGGCGTTTATAAATTGGGGAAGGAGGAAAAATGTCTGGGAACTTTAGAGGCTAACAAAGAAATAAATAGATAGATAGATAGATAAAGAGAAAGAGAATAATAGAGGCAATGTAAGAGCGAGAGGGAAAGAGTTAGTGAACAAAAGAGAGAGTAAATGAATGAAAAAAAAGGTAGATAGAAAGGTAATAGATAGATTGATAGATAGATAGAGATAGATACATAGATAGATAGATAGATAGATAGATAGATAGATAGATAGATAAATATATATATATATATATATATATATATATATAGATAGAGAGAGAGAGAGAGAGAGAGAGAGAGAGAGAGAGAGAGAGAGAGAGAGAGAGAGAGAGAGAGAATGAAACAGATGGATCAAAAGATTGAGAGATAAAGAAATATAGGAGAGTGGAGGCATAGTCAGAGACTGACAAGCAAACTGATATATACACACATAGAAGGTTTCCATCCAAAACGGAATGTAGAAATCGTGATGACAAACAGAAGATATTCGCCTCTCGATAGGCAGTGATTGCATCTAAACCATAATTATGAACATGGTAGTCCTATATCTCAACTTAATGAAATGAATTTCAAAATAAATTTATAACTGGCATGACAAAAAAGCACGGATAAAAATATAAATAATAAAAAAAAAAACACAAGAAAAAAAAATAACATCAAAGATTAAACAATGATGATCCTCCTATTTGTTTTCCATTTGTGAAAGTGAAAAATATCTGCATAAGATTTGCTTACTTGACCAGTTTTGTTTATTTATCGAACTACTCTTCAAGTGCGATAATCTTGCAAAATTATTTCTCCTTTTCGTGCCATTTTTCGTAATACATAACAGTATCAAGAAAGCGCTAAAATAAATAATAGAAATGGAGCCAAGGATGGCCCAGGCTACACACACGTCCGTTGCGTGTTAGAGACAAGCTCGAAAAGACATCTCCTGTGCCAATTATCCCTTGCGTTTCTCGTTGTTTCTTAAACTGGCAAATGCTTATCTTATGAGCACTATTTTACCTCTGCTTTCTTGATATTTCCTGACATTAAACAGTCTTGACATCACAATTTGTATTTTACTTGGTTGTTTTAAATATTCTTTTAAACAAACAAAATCTATGTTTGGAATAATTTTCATGACTCTTTTTTTAAAAATCGTACTCGACGTAATGTTAAGGAGGGCAGACCAGGAGACGGCTTTTAGCTCAAAGAAATAAAGGAAGAGACTTTGATGTGAGCTGGAGAAGTTAATTTGTACAAGCATCTAAGGATGTTATGTTGTTTAATTGTCAACTTATTAGGTTAACAGAAATTTTTTTAAGGAATATTAATTGCCTTAAAAAAAAAACTAGTTTAAAAACATCTCTCGATTAAATACAAATATTTTATTCCTCTTACTGTATATACTTGGACAACATAGTTGAATGTTACATTGGTATGTAAGAATGATATAAGAATTATGATAGCGAAAAAGATATTAATCGGGAGAAAGAAAGAAAAGAGAAAAATCTAAAGTTGAAGAATTATATGGGGAATTTTTTTTTATTTTTAAGCTTCAAAAAACAAATTTCTGATCTAAATAGTCACTCTCCTTCCTTCTCCTCATCCAATTCGTCCTCCCTCTTACCTTTTTTCTACCAGTTTATACCCGTAAAACAGCGCATACAGAATATTGTAAAGCCTTTTTGCTTGAAGATTAAAAACTTTGTATAAAAAAAAAACAAATCAAAAAAAAAAAAATAAATAAATAAATAAAAAAACACACGACAAATAAAAGATTGCTGACGTAGGCAAGATTTTCAGAATGCAATTTATTTTTTTCCTGTCAACATTTTGACTATGGTTCAACCAACAACTAGATTCGTCTTATTTCTCAATTCTCTGAAGTAACATTAGGTTACTTCATCTTGATCTTTTCTTGATGCTCAAATACACAGTGACTGGAACCACGCGGATGTTCACTTCTAAGCGTTTAAAAGACATGGCTGAAATAAAAGCCTAGACTCCGAATGTTTGATACGCTCCTTTGATGTCTTTTTTTCCCAGTGCGTTTTAGTAAGGGTTGTGCTTTTGAACCTTTGAATTTTATGTTTTGTTTTGTTTTTTTTTTTTTTTGTTCCTTCTTTTATTCTTTTAGGTATGGTTAGTCTTAGTTTCTTTTCTTTTTTCGATTTGTTTTGGAAGGGTCGATAAAATAAACGTTGTAACAACTCTTTCCAATCAAAGAGACTCCACATTGAAAAAAAAAAGCAGAAAAAGACAAAAACAAAGCAAAAAAAAACTCTTTTCTTTTGTAAAGATTAATTTTTTTTCCTTTTTAAAACACTTCGTACGTGGAAAAGTAGTAAAGATTTGTTGTGGGTTTTTAAAGAATGGTGTGGAACGTTCTTCTTTCATTTCTTTGACGCGGATAACAAGCTCTGCATTCATTCATGATTTATACGTGAGATAGATAAAATACGTTTCTGATACCATTTGACAGGTTAAATGAAACATAATATTTTTTATTCACATCTTGAATTCTCTTGATGCTTAATAAAGCTTAGCCTAAAACACACATTTCAAGTTATCGACCGTGACAAATGAAAACAAAAGAGAAAGTTTCAAGAGCACTAACTGAGCTGTTTGAGAGATGCTTTGGCAAGGTTAAGAAATAAAAACCTCAATAACTCTAGAATAACAGTTCGGCTCATGCGATTGGTTTCTACGGTAGAGGATTTTTATGGCCGCCAAAGGCAGGGGACATGAGTGATGCGAGCTTATCAAAGCACACTTATAATGTAAGTAAACATCAGTAAGAGCTAGCTTAAACGTGATGCCTCTCGCCTTTACTCTGATACAGTATCAAAAACACTATATGATTTTGGGAGGCCTGTACCCCGCATCTGATCATGGGTTTCAGTTTAACAACGGCTCACCGACCTGTTCGTACCCTATGAATTTTGACGATTTTCAGCGTTGTTAGTTCAAGCTTCACCCTTTTTTCAGCCTCAGTGTCGGACGCTATCCATCCTTTCTTCAGTGCGGTATTTATGCAACAATAACAGCAGCCATTATGAAGCTTCAGCATACAAAATAATGTGCTCTTCAATCGGTTTTTCAATCTGGCGCATAATATCACAAGTATTATCTGAATGGTTTTTATTCCCTATTTTTACTTAACAACCGCTTCACGGTTTTCTCACCTTGTGGATGCCAATATGAAACTGCTCATTGGAAGTGGGAATAGTTATTGTTTTGCCTTGTCTATGAGCTCAATAATTATATCATTTATATGTATCATTTAACATTACTCAGATGATACTTAAAAGATTTAGATAATTTGAATGACTTCACTTTAACTTTTTCGACTCAGCATTTTTGATGTCTCAACGAAACACAATCGGTCGGGCAAACAAAAAATATTGTTCATAAACCTTTGGGAACTAATATTATGATGTAATACGTATTAGTTCACAGAGGTTTATGAACAATATTTTTTGTTTGACCGACCGATTGTGTTTTCATTAAATCGATTCTCTGTGCTGTTCCAACTGATTCTCCTTACTTATTTTTTCTCGATTATTTTTAATTTCTTCCATTCTTCTTTCATTTATCAGTGTTTCTGCCACCTTCCCCACACACACACATACCCTCTCTATCTCTCCCCCCCCCCCCCCCCACCTTTTTTTTCTCTATGTTGGTGTCTTTCTACATGGCAATTTTTGCTCTGATACTTTTAGTTTACTTTACCCCACCAAACAGCAATTTCTTGCAGACATAAACAAACCGGAAGTGGTCTGTTAATCGGCTGAAGGCCCCCCTCTGGTGACTGGCGGCCGACCAGTATGTTTAACATCTCAGTGGTTAACATCAACGAACCTCCATCTAATGCGATGCTATAAATAGCCCTCATGTGGCATTTGCTTTCTCAACGAAACCAAAGTATGAGAAATGTTAAAAAGCAAAAGATCGAAATCAATAAAGCTTTTATAAAAGTACATTGAGCACAGCTCGGACTCTGTGAAAGGTTTTAATTAGAAATTAGAGAATGCCATATTTTAAGAGGTTCCTGACGAAAAAGGAATTAAGTTACGAACTCTAATGGCTGTTGATTTCATCTCAGGTAGAGAGCCTGGATCTTTTAGATTTTCATTATTAGAACTCAAGCTGTAGATCTGGTCGCAAAAAACTTCCCTACCTGAGATAAGGATAAAAGAAAGTTTCGTTGGCAACGGTTAGATAAACTCTCTAATTTTACTACCACCATGCGGTAGATCATAGGGCAGTAGAGCTTTTCAATTTTCTTATATATATATATATATATATATATATATATATATATATATATATATATATATATATATTATATATAAGCTTTAGGTTGGATTAAAATAAAAACTCGATATCTCAGAAAGTGTTTGCATACCCTAAGTTTCCCAATGAATCTAACTTAGTGTAGGAAATAAAAATATAACTATTGTCTGACACCTAGGTAACAAATGATAGTCTGTGTCCTTTGATAAGTGACTTCTAATGATAACTTCATAAACAGAGAATTTAAGAAGACAGTTTAATTAAGGAACAAATGACCCTAAGGTCTTTGGAAAAATAGTAACATCTTCTTGTTTATTAATTGAAAGATATCGGGATAAGGACACGACTAATTCCTTAAGTAATTTTCAAGATTTACCGGAAAGTCAGAAAATTAAAATCTTTGATCACCTCCAAATCGTGTGAAAGTTCTAAACATTCTGCATTGTCCTTTCAAGTGCTAAGGGGAGAAGGTAAGCGTCTTAGCTTTTTATTCCTACGGAGAGAATGATTTAGATATGTCAGTTGCGGTGCCACAAAGAAACCTAGAACTACGTAAGACCCAAATAACAGTGATACATCAGTCCATTTAAACATGTCTGTGTGATCCTTTTTTGCCAAAGAATATTGATGTTTTGGCTTTCAATCAAGCAATCAATCTCGGTGCCGTCCTGGGTCCAGGGTTGACCAGAAATCTGATTAGCCAATATCGCACATTCTGTCAAGCTGTGCCCTGACCACTCCTTGATGTTGTCGCACCACTGAGCCGGCAGCCTGCCTCGTGGTCTTCTGCACTCCATCTTGCCTTCTAGGATGTTTTTCATAATTGAGTCGTGGCGAAAATTTGAGTTTCCTTGCTTTTAATGTGTTTAGACATGTTTTTTCTGTTTTCAAATTCTCTAGAACATCTTCAGTTTTCATTTTCTGCTTCCAACTGATTTTTCTTATACGTCTCAGAAACTACATCTCACATGCTTCTATTATGTCCATTAGTTCTTTAGTGTACGTCTATGTTTTGAATCCATACAGAATTGCAGAGAAGACATAGCATACGAGCACTCGATGCCTTAGTTCCCTGGATATTTTCCTTGATGTGAGTAAGCGGTATATTTGCTGAAACATATTTTTAGCGATTGCTATTTTAGTTTTTATTTTAGATTCATGTTTACCATCTGGAGTTATCGTTTGGCCCAAATATTTGAAAGTGCTGACCTGTTCTAGGAGTTCGTTATCGATCTGAATAATCTGCTTTGATGTTGTCACCTTCCTGTTTTGAAACAACTAGCCTTTTCACTTTCTGTTTTCGCTGCTGTGACCAAACTCTGTAGCCCTTCCTTGGTATCCGAAACAAGAACCGTATCGTCAACATATCTCAGGTTACTGATGTTTCTCCCCCTATAGATGTACTCTCCAGATGCTCCATTGTCTGAAGATGAGTTCTGTGTATATGTTGAATAGGGTCGGGGGAAAGAACACAGCCCTGACGAACGCCTCGCTATATTGATGTGTTTTCTATACAGCGAGGCGTTCTCCAGGACTGTGTTCTTTCCCCGATCCTATTGGCTGTTACAAGAGACAAACAGTAAGACTTTTCAAAGCACAAAACATGATAGTTGAAGTCTAATTAAGAGTGAACATGCCGAACGCATGCATCCAAAAAGAAAAAAAATTAATAGATACTATATAGCAATGCAGGTATAAAAAATCAAAATAAAATCATAATGTTCCGGCATGATAAATTACAATCTATTCACTAAAAATGATACTCCTCTCATTTTATGTGCCATAAACAGACACCAAGCCCTTCAGCAATTAAAGTACAATATTTTCAGAGGTGAACTTGTAGGTAGAAAGATTAGTTGTAGAACACTGTTAAGGTACGCAGAGAAGAGAGCAAAAAAGCCACTATAAAAAAGATCAACTTCGACTTTCTCTTTTCTCTCTCTCTCTCTCTCTCTCTCTCTCTCTCTCTCTCTCTCTCTCTCTCTCTCTCTCTCTCTCTCTGTCTCTCTGTCTCTCTGTCTCTCTGTCTCTCTCTCTCCCTCTCTCTGTCTCTCTCTCTCTCTCTCTCTCTCTCTCTCTCTCTCTCTCTCTCTCTCTCTAGCACACGCTTTCCTTTCCTTTACTTTAACCGCTTCTCTTCGAATTGTTTTTTCCTTCTCCATGTGCGACGATATTTTCCTATATTTTTAAATTTCTCTAAACAGCTTTCTTTCTGTCTTTCTTTTTTAAATCAAGACTGTGAAAACCGCGTTTTGGCAGCCGCCTTTGCACATCTTTGACCGAAACGATTGTCTCCTTTAGCCGAAAGATCTGCGGTTCTTATGTTTGACTTTCTTCCTTTTATTTCAGAATATATCTATAAATTAGTAAATCAATCGCTTTGTCTGTCTATTTATCTATTTATTTACGTACTTTCCACCAATGTGTCTATCTTAATATCTTCCCTCCTACCAGTATTTACCTATCTATCTATGTATATATCTATTTATTTGTTCATTTATCCATCTTTCTCTCGCTATCTATCATTCTAGAGGTTTTCTTTAAATCACATATACATTTTTATTGATCTAAGCACCCCTATTGATTTAAACTCTGATACATTTTTTATCTTCATCCACCTTTCTCTGAGATGGTTCCGTAAAACTATAATCATATATTTTTTCTATCCATCAACTATGCAACATTCATCTTTCTAAATTCATATTGTATTTATCTAAATTGATTTATCCATTACATTTTATTGACCCTATCTGCCCTTTATGCCAAGATCGATCTATACAATTAGGTTTCTACAATGAGGTGTATGAAATCACTGGTTTACCTTTCTCTACTACAACCAACTTCCCTTTCTTTGAAGCTGATCATGTCTATCTTCATTTCCTGCCTTCTGTTCTTATCTTACATACCTTTCCGAATAACATGGGTATAAAACTATTATTCCTTCCTTACCTGGTCGGGTTGTTTATTTTAATTGTTTCCTTTTCGCGTAGCCAGGGAGGCCAAAGGGTACATCAAATCCTATATTTGAATAATCTACCAGGACAAATTGAATGTTAGGAATGTCTCCAATGAAAGAGGAATAATAGCAGAAAACATTACTTAATAACCTGGACCGTCCAGGCAAACCAGACACGAAGTTTGTCTATCATCCATTTTTAACTAACAGTGACACACAGGACTGAGTCGCGACAGCAAGGGCGCCAGTGGATTTTTTTTTCTTTTGATAAGAGGGGCCTACAATATTTTGTTTCCCTCATTCTGATATAAAAGTTTGTTTTCATTTTTACCTAAATATTTATTTTAGTTTTCTCTGCTTCTTCTCTTCTTTTAAGGTTTAACAATTTTTCTCCAGCTATCATGAAACTTTCGTCTTCAAAACTAAATATATATTCTTACAAAATTAATACAATAAAGATCCTTTAAATCATTAATGGTCTCATCTGGTTACGGAAAAAAAGTGGTTGGGCTTTTGATTAACGGGGGATGGCATGTCCATGGAGTTGGGTATGTGTGTGGAAGGGGGGGGGGGGAAGGAGGGGCAACACAGTCATGACTAGCTGTTTGGTCAGTCACCCATGTGAAAAGTCCAGCATTCCACTTCATTGAACGTCATAAGAGGAGCCAGCATGCGCGCTTGTTTAGAGCAATGTAAAACTATTGTGACTGGTGGAAAGCAGGAGATGCCAGGTCGTAGAGTCTCACTTATATGAACAGATCTACAATAATTAAATAGCTGAATAAAAGTCTCAAAGCAACTTAATCACAATTGAGATTAAATTGACTCCCCCAGATCAAAGTCAGTCAATAGTTGCTGAACAAAGTTTTAAAAAAAATCTTATTTTCTTTTAGCCAACTTTGGCATTCTTTTAAGGTCTTCAACAAAGCATTTTACATCGATAACAAAATCGCGTCACACATGATATTATTTGTAAGGACATCATAACGAAACCTTTCTTAGAGGACAACGAAAAAAATACAATGTAGATCTAGAGTGCGGAGGCCCACGCTGACCTGCTTGTGGACATTCCTGGAAACTGCAAGCGTTGAGCGGAGCGCTTTAGTTGACCGCAAGTGTTATCATTGCTATACTGGGTACCTAAAATGTGACACCTCCAGGTAGCTACCCTCTCGCTCCCTCCCTCCACCTCACCTCTCCCCCCGCTTCTTCCTCACCTCTATTAACCAGCATGAAGGGTTGGAGCTAGATCGAGCTTGTGGTTCTGGTGCGGTATAGAACTTCACTCGAACGCCTGAGTCAAGCAGATAGGATTTATTTGTAGGGAATGAGGTGGGGTAGGAAAAGAGGTGACAGCTCGAAATTGAAATAGCGACAATCCACTTGTCTGCCGTGCGTGTTAAGTCTTGATCTCTCAAATGATAACGGTGTTTTGGTTCTACCATGAGGCTTGCAAGAGAAAGACCTGATGGGTCTTCGTCACGTCAATGGATTTTTGTATCTGTTATGGAATAGTTCGGATTCATGTGCCTTACCTCTGAAAACAAAAAACGGGAATCTGAGTTCGCACATGGACAGATTTTTTTTTCATTTAAGTTGAATCTGGCTTTGAGAAATCTGTAGCTGTCACTGTGGATTCCAAAGGACACCAATGTCTAGATTTAATCAATCCCGTCTGCACAGCTCATAAACAGGTAAATATACACCTTTAAATATTCCAGATTACCAAAGTGTAAGTACAGTTTGGTCAGAATAAATTTGAAAGAATCATTAATAGTCACTATATCGAATTATTTTCATTTGTGGCGATTGAAAAGTCATGTTAAATACCGTACTCTCTATATTTCGTGTTGGCATACCGAGCCACCTGTTTAAGATAAAATAAAATAGAAACTTGTTTCTTTCATATTTTAAACATTGCTTTTTTTCCTTTGCAAATGTTTCATTTCCCTCACTCGCACTTCTTAAACATTTATTTCCAAAACTATTGTAGATTGAATTAGAAGAAGGACTTTTATATCTTGCCTTTCTTCTTATCTAGTATCTTCCTCAAACGCTCATTGGCCCATGAAAAAAAAGCAGCAACAACAAAAACAACAACCAAAAAAAAAAAAAAAACAACAACAACAACCAAAAAAAAAAACCCAACAAAAAACAACAACTTTCAGAGATACTCTTTGAGTATTTAATAATTCCAAACTTATTTTAGGTTTTTGAAACCGCAATCGTATCCTACACTATTTGAAACTGATTATGAAATGGTGAAATAATTATTATTGTTCTGCACAGAATACTTTACATGTAGGTAAGACTTGGGATTTTTCTCCTGTAAAATAACTGTGTACCGCAGTGTGAAAGGCCGAGACATAGTGAGAAAAGAACTTGGTCAAGTATGTTAGCCTTACAAAAACTTGTCCTCACCTTGAGAGGGGCCTAGTTTACTAAGTAGCTCTATTTGATTAACTTACAAAAATACCCGCCGATTTCTTGTCCTATTGGGAAAAACCACGGAATGATTGAGTATTGACAGAGCCGCTCAAGCCAATTAGGCATTGCGAGGTCTTAATCTTAGGCCAACCGACATGGTAGAAGTCAACTGTCATGAGAACCTCTTAAGATTTGACCAGAGAATTTTTTGATAACCTCGGATAACATTTTGACAGAGAAGAAGATCAGATACCCACTGCACATTTTTCTTTAAATGCAAAAAGCACACAAATCATTCTGATTTACTAGATTTTTTCCAGAAGCTAAGAACATTAGGCATGCTGTTTTGTTTCGCAACTTCACCAGAAGCGCATAAACACAACCTTTTACGCTGGGCAGATTGGAATTGTTTCACTCGCATCGTAATATAAACTAAACCGCGAACTCTTTTCGTGCAGCTTACTGTGAGTATCAAAGGTTTACGGAACATATGAGCTGCGGAATGTCACAGGCTTTGGCGATCATCCAGGCATTGTGTTGTTTTAGCATGTGGGGCTGTTTTGAAAAAGCTGGCGGAACACAGACACAGTAAATGAAGCTGAACGCTGCGATCCTTTCTAGCCTATCAAGCCTTCACGAGGAGACATGAGACCGTCTGAACTGGCTCTTGCCTGTGAATCGATACCCTGTTGAAATTGTTAACTTTATTCAATCTCGATAATTTTTCAATGGTATCTGCACTTAAGTTCTACTCAGCATGTTTTCTATCACAGGGGCTATCAAAGGTAGCCAATGCAACAAAGGTAAAGCGTGGAGATCCTAAACGCATGTCTACTCTTCTCACTTTCATTTATGTTATAGGGCGTACAATTAGCTTCTAGTATAATTATAAGGTACCTTTCTTTTCTTTATACGATAAAACTTTCCTTTGTCTGTTAAACTTCTATTATTTCGTCCACTTTTTCGAACCCATAATAGGCCCAGGTCTAAATTTTCGAACCTAGGGTTTATTCGGTAAAGAGCCAGCTTGGGATTCGTTAAGCAAAACAAACTTTAATTTGTTTAAATTAAATTCAGCCTCATAGAGATATACTGGGCTCTGGCCTGTTTTTTCTAAGGCATGAAGCAATTGCTTCTGTCTAGGCCCTGTGGAACCTCAGCAGTTAAAACTACTGACGCTATTTCCAATGCTACGAGCTGCGCTATTATTATTATTATTATTATTATTATTATTATTATTATTATTATTATTATTATTATTATTATTATTATTAAAAATAAACTTCCAAGTTTCTTGAGATAAAAGATATTTAACAACCAAACTTTAATACTCGTGCTTAATACTTCTGATTTTTGGACAAAGTTCGTGACTTTTAATAACACAGCATAACTCTTTTTTAAGTAGCAATAAAGATCTTCATTGATCTAAATTTTTGTGTTAGATAGCATGCAATCTTG
>JAWDGP010005502.1:0-17446 GCA_033675545.1 Elysia crispata | reverse complement strand
TGGACGTTTTCGCTTGCGGTTTTCCTATTTCCGGTGATAAAAAGGGGAAAAAAAGTAAGTGGTTTTGTTTTTTTCCGTAAGGGGAGAGGGAAAATGTGAAAAAAATTATAAAAAAAAGAAAAAAAAATTTTCCTCCTTTCGGGAGGTTTTTTGACCATTTTTGGTCGCTAGTTTGCCGGAAAAGATGATTAGGAAGTGTTTCGGGGGTAAGGAGAAGGAGTAGAGAGGAAAAAAAAGTAATTTTAAGAAAAAGGTGTTAAGCGCGTTTTTTAGGCATAATGTGTCGGAAAAACGGAGTGTGTGTGGGTAGGTGTATGTGTTCGCGTAATCACGGCGGAAAAAAGGTAATTTGTAAAAAATGAAACTTGAGCGCGCTTAGCGGCATTTTAGGGCACTTTAAGTCGGAATTTCGAAAAAAAAGGTAAGTGGTAATTTTCCCGATTACGAGGAGCGGTAGGATGCAAAAAAATCAAAAAAAAAAAAAGAAAAAAAATTTTTTTAAAAGGACGTTTTCCCTTGCGGTTTTCCTATTTCCGGTGATAAAAAGAGGGAAAAAAGTAAGTGGTTTTGTTTTTTTCCGTAAGGGGAGAGGGAAAATAAGAAATAGATTATAAAAATAAGAAAATTTTTTTTTCCTTTAGGGAGCTTTTTCACTATTTTTGGTGGTTAGTTTGCCGGAAAAGATGATTAGGAAGTGTTTCGGGGGTAAGGAGAAGGAGTAGAGAGGAAAAAAAAGTAATTTTAAGAAAAAGGTGTAAAGCGCGTTTTTTAGACATTATGGGTCGGAAAAACGGAGTGTGTGTGGGTAGGTGATGTGTTCGCGTAATCACGGCGGAAAAAAGGTAATTTGTAAAAAATGAAACTTGAGCGCGCTTAGCGGCATTTTAGGGCACTTTAAGTCGGAATTTCGAAAAAAAAGGTAAGTGGTAATTTTTCCGATTACGAGGAGCGGTAGGGTGGAAAAAAGTCAAAAAAAAAAAAAAAAAAAAATTTTTTTAAAAGGACGTTTTCCCTTGCGGTTTTTCTATTTCCGGTGATAAAAAGGGGGAAAAAAGTAAGTGGTTTTGTTTTTTTCCGTAAGGGGAGAGGGAAAATGTGAAATAGATTATAAAAAAAAAGAAAAAAAATTTTTACTCCTTTAGGGAGCTTTTTCACTATTTTTGGTGGTTAGTTTGCCGGAAAAGATGATTAGGAAGTGTTTCGGGGGTAAGGAGAAGGAGTAGAGAGCAAAAAAAAGTAATTTTAAGAAAAAGGTGTTAAGCGCGTTTTTTAGGCATAATGTGTCGGAAAAACGGAGTGTGTGTGGGTAGGTGTATGTGTCCGCGTAATCACGGCGGAAAAAAGGTAATTTGTAAAAAATGAAACTTGAGCGCGCTTAGCGGCATTTTAGGGCACTTTAAGTCGGAATTTCGAAAAAAAAGGTAAGTGGTAATTTTTCCGATTACGAGGAGCGGTAGGGTGGAAAAAAGTCAAAAAAAAAAAAAATTTTTTTAAAAGGACGTTTTCCCTTGCGGTTTTCCTATTTCCGGTGATAAAAAGGGGGAAAAAAGTAAGTGGTTTTGTTTTTTTCCGTAAGGGGAGAGGGAAAATAAGAAATAGATTATAAAAAAAAGAAAATTTTTTTTCTCCTTTAGGGAGCTTTTTCACTATTTTTGGTGGTTAGTTTGCCGGAAAAGATGATTAGGAAGTGTTTCGGGGGTAAGGAGAAGGAGTAGAGAGCAAAAAAAAGTAATTTTAAGAAAAAGGTGTAAAGCGCGTTTTTTACACATTATGGGTCGGAAAAACGGAGTGTGTGTGGGTAGGTGATGTGTCCGCGTAATCACGGCGGAAAAAAGGTAATTTGTAAAAAATGAAACTTGAGCGCGCTTAGCGGCATTTTAGGGCACTTTAAGTCGGAATTTCGAAAAAAAAGGTAAGTGGTAATTTTCCCGATTCCGACGAGCGGTAGGATGCAAAAAAGTAAAAGAGTCAAAAAAAAAAAAAAATTTTTTTTAAAAGGACGTTTTCCCTTGCGGTTGTCCTTTTTCCGGTGATAAAAAGGGGGGAAAAAAGTAAGTGGTTTTGTTTTTTTCCGTAAGGGGAGAGGGAAAATGTGAAATAGATTATAAAAAAAAAAAAAAAAAAAATTTTTCTCCTTTAGGGAGCTTTTTTGACCATTTTTGGTCGCTAGTTTGCCGGAAAAGATGATTAGGAAGTGTTTCGGGGGTAAGGAGAAGGAGTAGAGAGCAAAAAAAAGTAATTTTAAGAAAAAGGTGTAAAGCGCGTTTTTTAGGCATAATGTGTCGGAAAAACGGAGTGTGTGTGGGTAGGTGTATGTGTCCGCGTAATCACGGCGGAAAAAAGGTAATTTGTAAAAAATGAAACTTGAGCGCGCTTAGCGGCATTTTAGGGCACTTTAAGTCGGAATTTCGAAAAAAAGGTAAGTGGTAATTTTTCCGATTACGAGGAGTGGTAGGTGGAAAAAATCAAAAAAAAAAAAAGAAAAAAATTTTTTTTAAAAGGACGTTTTCCCTTCCGGTTTTCCTATTTCCGGTGATAAAAAGAGGGAAAAAAGTAAGTGGTTTTGTTTTTTTCCGTAAGGGGAGAGGGAAAATAAGAAATAGATTATAAAAAAAAGAAAATTTTTTTTCTCCTTTAGGGAGCTTTTTCACTATTTTTGGTGGTTAGTTTGCCGGAAAAGATGATTAGGAAGTGTTTCGGGGGTAAGGAGAAGGAGTAGAGAGCAAAAAAAATAATTTTAAGAAAAAGGTGTAAAGCGCGTTTTTTACACATTATGGGTCGGAAGAACGGAAAGTGTGTGGGTAGATGTATATGTCCGCGTAATCACGGCGGAAAAAAGGTAATTTGTAAAAAATGAAACTTGAGCGCGCTTAGCGGCATTTTAGGGCACTTTAAGTCGGAATTTCGAACTAAAAGGTAAGTGGTAATTTTTCCGATTACGAGGAGTGGTAGGGTGGAAAAAAATCAAAAAAAAATTTTTTTAAAAGGACGTTTTCCCTTGCGGTTTTCCTATTTCCGGTGATAAAAAGAGGGAAAAAAGTAAGTGGTTTTGTTTTTTTCCGTAAGGGGAGAGGGAAAATAAGAAATAGATTATAAAAAAAAGAAAATTTTTTTTCTCCTTTAGGGAGCTTTTTAACTATTTTTGGTGGTTAGTTTGCCGGAAAAGATGATTAGGAAGTGTTTCGGGGGTAAGGAGAAGGAGTAGAGAGCAAAAAAAGTAATTTTAAGAAAAAGGTGTAAAGCGCGTTTTTTAGACATTATGGGTCGGAAAAACGGAGTGTGTGTGGGTAGGTGATGTGTTCGCGTAATCACGGCGGAAAAAAAGGTTATTTGTAAAAAATGAAACTTGAGCGCGCTTAGCGGCATTTTAGGGCATTTTAAGTCGGAATTTCGAAAAAAAAGGTAAGTGGTAATTTTCCCGATTACGAGGAGCGGTAGGGTGGAAAAAAGTGAAAAAAAATAAAAGAAAAAAATTTTTTTTAAAAAGACGTTTTCCCTTGCGGTTTTTCTATTTCCGATGATAAAAAGGGCGGAAAAAGTAAGTGGTTTTGTTTATTTCCGTAAGGGGAGATGGAAAAAGTGAAATAAACTATAAAAAAAAGTAAAAAAATTTTTCCTCCTTTCTGGATGTTTTTTGACTATTTTTGGTCGCTAGTTTGCCGGAAAAGATGATTAGGAAGTGTTTCGGGGGTAAAGAGAAGGAGTAGAGAGCAAAAAAAAGTAATTTTAAGAAAAAGGTGTAAAGCGCGTTTTTTACACATTATGGGTCGGAAAAACGGAGTGTGTGTGGGTAGGTGATGTGTTCGCGTAATCACGGCGGAAAAAAAAGGTAATTTGTAAAAAATGAAACTTGAGCGCGCTTAGCGGCATTTTAGGGCACTTTAAGTCGGAATTTCGAAAAAAAAGGTAAGTGGTAATTTTTCCGATTACGAGGAGCGGTAGGGTGGAAAAAAGTCAAAAAAAAAAAAAAAAAATTTTTTTAAAAGGACGTTTTCGCTTGCGGTTTTTCTATTTCCGGTGATAAAAAGGGCGGAAAAAGTAAGTGGTTTTGTTTTTTTCCGTAAGGGGAGAGGGAAAATGTGAAATAGATTATAAAAAAAAAAAATTTTTTTTTCTCCTTTAGGGAGCTTTTAACTATTTTTGGTGCTTAGTTTGCCGGAAAAGATGATTAGGAAGTGTTTCGGGGGTAAGGAGAAGGAGTAGAGAGCAAAAAAAAGTAATTTTAAGAAAAAGGTGTAAAGCGCGTTTTTTACACATTATGGGTCGGAAAAACGGAGTGTGTGTGGGTAGGTGTATGTGTCCGCGTAATCACGGCGGAAAAAAGGTAATTTGTAAAAAATGAAACTTGAGCGCGCTTAGCGGCATTTTAGGGCACTTTAAGTCGGAATTTCGAACTAAAAGGTAAGTGGTAATTTTTCCGATTACGAGGAGCGGTAGGGTGAAAAAAAGTCAAATAAAAAAAAAAAACATTTTTTTGAAAAATTCGTTTTCCCTTGCGGTTTTTTCTATTTCCAGTGATAAAAAGGGCGGAAAAAGTAAGTGGTTTTGTTTTTTTCCGTAAGAGGAGAGGGAAAATGTGAAAAAAATTATAAAAAAAAGTAAAAAAATTTTTCCTCCTTTCCGGAGATTTTTTGACTATTTTTGGTCGCTAGTTTGCCGGAAAAGATGATTAGGAAGTGTTTCGGGGGTAAGGAGAAGGAGTAGAGAGCAAAAAAAAAGTAATTTTAAGAAAAAGGTGTAAAGCGCGTTTTTTACACATTATGGGTCACAAAAAACAGAGTGTGTGTGGGTAGGTGATGTGTTCGCGTAATCACGGCGGAAAAAAAGGTAACTTGTAAAAATTGAAACTTCAGCGCGCTTAGCGGCATTTCATGGCAATTTAAGTCGGAATTTCGAAAAAAAAGGTAAGTGGTAATTTTTCCTATTACGAGGTGCGGAAGGGTGCAAAAATGTCAAAAAAAAAAAAAAAAAAGATAATTTTTTTTAAATGGACGTTTTCCATTGCGATTTTACTATTTCCAATGATAAAAAGGGCGGAAAAAGTAAGTGGTTTTGTTTATTTCCGTAAGGGGATAGGGAAAATGTGAAATAGATTTGAAAAAGAAAGAATTTTTTTTTCTCCTTTAGGGAGCTTTTTAACTATTTTTGGTGGTTAGTTTGCCGGAAAAGATGATTAGGAAGTGTTTCGGGGGTAAGGAGAAGGAGTAGAGAGCAAAAAAAAGTAATTTTAAGAAAAAGGTGTAAAGCGCGTTTTTTACACATTATGGGTCGGAAAAACGGAGTGTGTGTGGGTAGGTGATGTGTTCGCGTAATCACGGCGGAAAAAAGGTAATTTGTAAAAAATGAAACTTGAGCGCGCTTAGCGGCATTTTAGGGCACTTTAAGTCGGAATTTCGAAAAAAAAGGTAAGTGGTAATTTTTCCGATTACGAGGAGCGGTAGGGTGGAAAAAAGTCAAAAAAAAAAAAAGAAAAAAAATTTTTTAAAAGGACGTTTTCGCTTGCGGTTTTCCTATTTCCGGTGATAAAAAGGGCGGAAAAAGTAAGTGGTTTTGTTTTTTTCCGTAAGGGGAGAGGGAAAATGTGAAATAGATTATAAAAAAAAGAAAATTTTTTTTCTCCTTTAGGGAGCTTTTAACTATTTTTGGTGGTTAGTTTGCCGGAAAAGATGATTAGGAAGTGTTTCGGGGGTAAGGAGAAGGAGTAGAGAGCAAAAAAAAGTAATTTTAAGAAAAAGGTGTAAAGCGCGTTTTTTACACATTATGGGTCGGAAAAACGGAGTGTGTGTGGGTAGGTGTATGTGTCCGCGTAATCACGGCGGAAAAAAGGTAATTTGTAAAAAATGAAACTTGAGCGCGCTTAGCGGCATTTTAGGGCACTTTAAGTCGGAATTTCGAAAAAAAAGGTAAGTGGTAATTTTTCCGATTACGAGGAGCGGTAGGGTGAAAAAAAGTCAAAAAAAAAAAAAAAATTTTTTTTAAAGGACGTTTTCCCTTGCGGTTTTCCTATTTCCGGTGATAAAAAGGGAGAAAAAAGTAAGTGGTTTTGTTTTTTTCCGTAAGGGGAGAGGGAAAATGTGAAATAGATTATAAAAAAAAAAAAATTTTTTTTCTCCTTTAGGGAGCTTTTTAACTATTTTTGGTGGTTAGTTTGCCGGAAAAGATGATTAGGAAGTGTTTCGGGGGTAAGGAGAAGGAGTAGAGAGCAAAAAAAAGTAATTTTAAGAAAAAGGTGTAAAGCGCGTTTTTTACACATTATGGGTCGGAAAAACGGAGTGTGTGTGGGTAGGTGATGTGTTCGCGTAATCACGGCGGAAAAAAGGTAATTTGTAAAAAATGAAACTTGAGCGCGCTTATCGGCATTTTAGGGCACTTTAAGTCGGAATTTCGAAAAAAAGGTAAGTGGTAATTTTTCCGATTACGAGGAGCGGTAGGATGCAAAAAAGTAAAAAAAAAAAAAAAAAAGAAAAATTTTTTATGGGACGTTTTCCCTTGCGGTTTTTCTATTTCCGATGATAAAAAGGGCGGAAAAAGTAAGTGGTTTTGTTTATATCCGTAAGGGGAGAGGGAAAATGTGAAAAAAATTATAAAAAAAAAGAAAAAAATTTTTTCCTCCTTTGGGGAGGTTTTTTCACCATTTTTGGTCGCTAGTTTGCCGGAAAAGATGATTAGGAAGTGTTTCGGGGGTAAGGAGAAGGAGTAGAGAGGAAAAAAAAGTAATTTTAAGAAAAAGGTGTTAAGCGCGTTTTTTAGGCATAATGTGTCGGAAAAACGGAGTGTGTGTGGGTAGGTGATGTGTCCGCGTAATCACGGCGGAAAAAAGGTAATTTGTAAAAAATGAAACTTGAGCGCGCTTAGCGGCATTTTAGGGCACTTTAAGTCGGAATTTCGAAAAAAAAGGTAAGTGGTAATTTTTCCGATTACGAGGAGCGGTAGGGTGCAAAAAATTAAAAAAAAAAAAAAAAAAAGAAAAATTTTTTATGGGACGTTTTCCCTTGCGGTTTTTCTATTTCCGATGATAAAAAGGGCGGAAAAAGTAAGTGGTTTTGTTTATTTCCGTAAGGGGAGAGGAAAAATGTGAAATAGATTATAAAAAAAAAAAAATATTTTTCCTCCTTTCGGGAGATTTTTTGACTATTTTTGGTGGTTAGTTTGCCGGAAAAGATGATTAGGAAGTGTTTCGGGGGTAAGGAGAAGGAGTAGAGAGCAAAAAAAAGTAATTTTAAGAAAAAGGTGTAAAGCGCGTTTTTTACACATTATGGGTCGGAAAAACGGAGTGTGTGTGGGTAGGTGATGTGTTCGCGTAATCACGGCGGAAAAAAGGTAATTTGTAAAAAATGAAACTTGAGCGCGCTTAGCTGCATTTTAGGGCACTTTAAGTCGGAATTTCAAAAAAAAAGGTAAGTCGTAATTTTTCCGATTACGAGGAGCGGTAGGGTGGAAAAAAGTGAAAAAAAAAAAAAAGAAAATAAAATGTTTTTAAAAGGACGTTTTCGCTTGCGGTTTTCCTATTTCCGGTGATAAAAAGGGGGAAAAAAGTAAGTGGTTTTGTTTTTTTCCGGAAGCGGAGAGGGAAAATGTGAAATAATTTATAAAAAGAAAGAAAAAAATTTTTTTCCTCTTTTAGGGAGGTTTTTTGACCATTTTTGGTCGTTAGTTTGCCGGAAAAGATGATTAGGAAGTGTTTCGGGGGTAAGGAGAAGGAGTAGAGAGCAAAAAAAAGGTAATTTTAAGAAAAAGGTGTGAAGCGCGTTTTTTACACATTATGGGTCGGAAAAACGGAGTGTGTGTGGGTAGGTGATGTGTTCGCGTAATCACGGCGGAAAAAAGGTAATTTGTAAAAAATGAAACTTGAGCGCGCTTAGCGGCATTTTAGGGCACTTTAAGTCGGAATTTCGAAAAAAAAGGTAAGTGGTAATTTTCCCGATTACGAGGAGCGGTAGGGTGCAAAAAAGTAAAAAAAAAAAAAAAAAAAAGAAAAATTTTTTATGGGACGTTTTCCCTTGCGGTTTTTCTATTTCCGATGATAAAAAGGGCGGAAAAAGTAAGTGGTTTTGTTTATTTCCGTAAGGGGAGAGGGAAAATGTGAAATAAATTATAAAAAAAAAAAAAAAATTATTTTCTCCTTGAGGGAGATTTTTAACTATTTTTGGTCGCTAGTTTGCCGGAAAAGATGATTAGGAAGTGTTTCGGGGGTAAGGAGAAGGAGTAGAGAGCAAAAAAAAGTAATTTTAAGAAAAAGGTGTAAAGCGCGTTTTTTACACATTATTGGTCGGAAAAACGGAGTGTGTGTGGGTAGGTGTATGTGTTCGCGTAATCACGGCGGAAAAAAGGTAATTTGTAAAAAATGAAACTTGAGCGCGCTTAGCGGCATTTTAGGGCACTTTAAGTCGGAATTTCGAAAAAAAAGGTAAGTGGTAATTTTTCCGATTACGAGGAGCGGTAGGGTGGAAAAAAGTCAAAAAAAAAAAAAGAAAAAAAATTTTTTTAAAAGGACGTTTTCGCTTGCGGTTTTCCTATTTCCGGTGATAAAAAGGGGGAAAAAAGTAAGTGGTTTTGTTTTTTTCCGTAAGGGGAGAGGGAAAATGTGAAATAGATTATAAAAAAAAAGAAAATTTTTTTTCTCCTTTAGGGAGCTTTTTCACTATTTTTGGTGGTTAGTTTGCCGGAAAAGATGATTAGGAAGTGTTTCGGGGGTAAGGAGAAGGAGTAGAGAGCAAAAAAAAGTAATTTTAAGAAAAAGGTGTAAAGCGCGTTTTTTAGACATTATGGGTCGGAAAAACGGAGTGTGTGTGTGTGTAGGTGTATGTGTTCGCGTAATCACGGCGGAAAAAAGGAAATTTGTAAAAAATGAAACTTGAGCGCGCTTTTCGGCATTTTAGGGCATTTTAAGTCGGAATTTCGAAAAAAAAAAGTAAGTGGTAATTTTTCCGATTCCGAGGAGCGGTAGGATGCAAAAAAGTAAAAAAAAAAAAAAAAGAAAAATTTTTTATGGGACTTTTTCCCTTGCAGTTTTTCTATTTCCGATGATAAAAAGGGCGGAAAAAGTAAGTGGCTTTGTTTTTTTCGGTAAGGGGAGAGGGAAAATGTGAAATAATTTATAAAAAGAAAAGTAAAAAATTTTTTTCCTCTTTTAGGGAGGTTTTTTGACCATTTTTGGTCGTTAGTTTGCCTGAAAAGATGATTAGGAAGTGTTTCGGGGGTAAGGAGAAGGTGTAGAGAGCAAAAAAAAGGTAATTTTAAGAAAAAGGTGTTAAGCGCGTTTTTTAGGCCTGGGTAGGAAAAACGGATTGTGTTTGGGTTGGTGTATGTGTTCGCGTAATCACGGCGGAAAAAAGGTAATTTGTAAAAAATGAAACTAGAGCGCGCTTAGCGGCATTTTAGGGCACTTTAAGTCGGAATTTCGAAAAAAAAGGTACGTGGTAATTTTCCCGATTACGAGGAGCGGTAGGGTGCAAAAAAGTAAAAAAAAAAAAAAAAAAAAAATGTTTTATGCGACGTTTTACCTTGCGGTTTTTCTATTTCCGATGAAAAAAGGGCGGAAAAAGTCAATGGTTTTGTTTATTTCCGTAAGGGGATAGGGAATATGTGAAAAAAATTATAAAAAAAATGTAAAAAAATTTTGTTTTTTGACTATTTTTGGTCGCTAGTTTGCCGGAAAAGATGATTAGGAAGTGTTTCGGGGGTAAGGAGAAGGAGTAGAGAGCAAAAAAAAGTAATTTTAAGAAAAAGGTGTAAAGCGCGTTTTTTACACATTATTGATCGGAAAAACGGAGTGTGTGTGGGTAGGTGATGTGTTCGCGTAATCACGGCGGAAAAAAGGTAATTTGTAAAAAATGAAACTTGAGCGCGCTTAGCGGCATTTTAGGGCACTTTAAGTCGGAATTTCGAAAAAAAAGGTAAGTGGTAATTTTTCCGATTACGAGGAGCGGTAGGGTGGAAAAAAGTCAAAAAAAAAAAAAAAAGAAAAAAAATTTTTTTAAAAGGACGTTTTCGCTTGCGGTTTTCCTATTTCCGGTGATAAAAAGGGGGAAAAAAGTAAGTGGTTTTGTTTTTTTCCGTAAGGGGAGAGGGAAAATGTGAAATAGATTATAAAAAAAAAGAAAATTTTTTTTCTCCTTTAGGGAGCTTTTTCACTATTTTTGGTGGTTAGTTTGCCGGAAAAGATGATTAGGAAGCGTTTCGGGGGTAAGGAGAAGGAGTAGAGAGCAAAAAAAAGTAATTTTAAGAAAAAGGTGTAAAGCGCGTTTTTTAGACATTATGGGTCGGAAAAACGGAGTGTGTGTGTGTAGGTGTATGTGTTCGCGTAATCACGGCGGAAAAAAAGGAAATTTGTAAAAAATGAAACTTGAGCGCGCTTTTCGGCATTTTAGGGTAATTTAAGTCGGAATTTCGAAAAAAAAAGGTAAGTGGTAATTTTCCCGATTCCGAGGAGCGGTAGGATGCAAAAAAGTAAAAAAAAAAAAAAAAAGAAAAATTTTTTATGGGACTTTTTCCCTTGCAGTTTTTCTATTTCCGATGATAAAAAGGGCGGAAAAAGTAAGTGGCTTTGTTTTTTTCGGTAAGGGGAGAGGCAAAATGTGAAATAATTTATAAAAAGAAAGAAAAAAAATTTTTTCCTCTTTTAGGGAGGTTTTTTGACCATTTTTGGTCGTTAGTTTGCCTGAAAAGATGATTAGGAAGTGTTTCGGGGATAAGGAGAAGGTGTAGAGAGCAAAAAAAAGGTAATTTTAAGAAAAAGCTGTTAAGCGCGTTTTTTAGGCCTGGGTAGGAAAAACGGATTGTGTTTGGGTTGGTGTATGTGTTCGCGTAATCACGGCGGAAAAATAGGTAATTTGTAAAAAATGAAACTTGAGCGCGCTTAGCGGCATTTTAGGGCACTTCAAGTCGGAATTTCGAAAAAAAAGGTAAGTGGTAATTTTCCCGATTACGAGGAGCGGTAGGATGCAAAAAAGTAAAAAAGAAAAACTTTTCATGGGACGTTTTCCCTTGCGGTTTTTGCTATTTCCGGTGATAAAAAGGGGGAAAAAAGTAAGTGGTTTTGTTTGTTTCCGTAAGGGGAGAGGGAAAGTGTAAAATAAATTATAAAAAAAAAAAAAAAAATTTTTTTTTCTCCTTTAGGCAGCTTTTTAACTATTTTTGGTGCTTAGTTTGCCGGAAAAGATGATTAGGAATTTTTCGGGGGTAAGGAGAAGGAGTAGAGAGCAAAAAAAAGGTATTTTTAAGAAAAAGGTGTAAAGCGCGTTTTTTACACATTATGGGTCGGAAAAACGGAGTGTGTGTGGGTAGGTGTATGTGTTCGCGTAATCACGGCGGAAAAAAGGTAATTTGTAAAAAATGAAACTTGAGCGCGCTTAGCGGCATTTTAGGGCACTTTAAGTCGGAATTTCGAAAAAAAAGGTAAGTGGTAATTTTTCCGATTACGAGGAGCGGTAGGGTGGAAAAAAGTAAAAAAAAAAAAAAAAAAAAAATTTTTTTAAAAGGACGTTTTCGCTTGCGGTTTTCCTATTTCCGGTGATAAAAAGGGGGAAAAAAGTAAGTGGTTTTGTTTTTTTCCGTAAGGGGAGAGGGAAAATGTGAAATAGATTATAAAAAAAGTAAAAAAATTTTTTCCTCCTTTCGGGAGGTTTTTTGACCATTTTTGGTCGCTAGTTTGCCGGAAAAGATGATTAGGAAGTGTTTCGGGGGTAAGGAGAAGGAGTAGAGAGCAAAAAAAGTAATTTTTAGAAAAAAGGTGTAAAGCGCGTTTTTTACACATTATGGGTCGGAAAAACGGAGTGTGTGGGAGTAGGTGTATGTGTTCACGTAATCACGGCGGAAAAAAAAAGAAATTTGTAAACATGAAACTTAAGCGGGTTTAGCGGCATTTTAGGGCACTTTAAATCGGAATTTCGAAAAAAAAGGTAAGTAGTAATTTTCCCGATTACGAAGAGCGGTAGGATGCAAAAAAGAAAAAAAAAAAAAAAAAAAAAGAAAAATATTTTTTAAAAGGACGTTTTCCCTTGCGGTTTTCCTATTTCCGGTGATAAAAAGGGCGGAAAAAGTAAGTGGTTTTGTTTATTTCCGTAAGGGGAGAGGGAAAATGTGAAATAGATTATAAAAAAAAAGAAAATTTTTTTTTCTCCTTTAGGGAGCTTTTTAACTATTTTTGGTGGTTAGTTTGCCGGAAAAGATGATTAGGAAGTGTTTCGGGGGTAAGGAGAAGGAGTAGAGAGCAAAAAAAAGGTAATTTTAAGAAAAAGGTGTGTAGCGCGTTTTTTACACATTGTAGGTCGGAAAAACGGAGTGTGTGTGGGTAGGTGATGTGTTCGCGTAAGCACGGCGGAAAAAAAGGTAATTTGTAAAAAATGAAACTTGAGCGCGCTTATCGGCATTTTAGGGCATTTTAAGTCGGAATTTCGAAAAAAAAGGTAAGTGGTAATTTTCCCGATTACGAGGAGCGGTAGGGTGCAAAAAATTTCAAAAAAAAAGAAAAAAAATTTTTTTAAAAGGACAGTTTCGCTTGCGGTTTTCCTATTTCCGGTGATAAAAGAGGGAAAAAAGTAAGTGGTTTTGTTTATTTTCGTAAGGGGAGAGGGAAAATATGAAAAAACTTTTTAAAAAAAGAAAAAAAAATTTTCCTCCTTTCGGGAGGTTTTTTGACTATTTTTGGTCGCTAGTTTGCCGGAAAAGATGATTAGGAAGTGTTTCGGGGGTAAGGAGAAGGAGTAGAGAGGAAAAAAAAGTAATTTTAAGAAAAAGGTGTTAAGCGCGTTTTTTAGGCATAATGTGTCGGAAAAACGGAGTGTGTGTGGGTAGGTGTATGTGTCCGCGTAATCACGGCGGAAAAAAGGTAATTTGTAAAAAATGAAACTTGAGCGCGCTTAGCGGCATTTTAGGGCACTTTAAGTCGGAATTTCGAAAAAAAAGGTAAGTGGTAATTTTTCCGATTACGAGGAGCGGTAGGGTGCAAAAAATTAAAAAAAAAAAAAAAAAAAAAAAAATTTTTTAAAAGGACGTTTTCCCTTGCGGTTTTTCTATTTCCAGTGATAAAAAGGGCGGAAAAAGTAAGTGGTTTTGTTTTTTTCCGTAAGGGGAGAGGGAAAATGTGAAATAGATTATAAAAAAAGAAAATTTTTTTTTCTCCTTTAGGGAGCTTTTTAACTATTTTTGGTGGTTAGTTTGCCGGAAAAGATGATTAGGAAGTGTTTCGGGGGTAAGGAGAAGGAGTAGAGAGCAAAAAAAGTAATTTTAAGAAAAAGGTGTAAAGCGCGTTTTTTACACATTATTGGTCGGAAAAACGGAGTGTGTGTGGGTAGGTGATGTGTTCGCGTAATCACGGCGGAAAAAAGGTAATTTGTAAAAAATGAAACTTGAGCGCGCTTATCGGCATTTTAGGGCATTTTAAGTCGGAATTTCGAAAAAAAGGTAAGTGGTAATTTTCCCGATTACGAAGAGCGGTAGGGTGCAAAAAAGTCAAATAAAAAAAAAAAAAAAAATTTTTAAAGGGACGTTTTCCCTTGCGGTTTTTCTATTTTCGATGATATAAAGGGCGAAAAAAGTAAGTGGTTTTGTTTATTTCCGTAAGGGGAGAGGGAAAAATTTGAAATAAATTATAAAAAAAAAAAAAAAAATTTTTTTTCTCCTTTCGGGAGGTTTTTTGACTTATTTTTGGTCGCTAGTTTGCCGGAAAAGATGATTAGGAAGTGTTTCGGGGGTAAGGAGAAGGAGTAGAGAGCAAAAAAATGTAATTTTAAGAAAAAGGTGTAAAGCGCGTTTTTTACACATTATGGGTCGGAAAAACGGAGTGTGTGTGGGTAGGTGATGTGTCCGCGTAATCACGGCGGAAAAAAGGTAATTTGTAAAAAATGAAACTTGAGCGCGCTTAGCGGCATTTTAGGGCACTTTAAGTCGAAATTTCGAAAAAAAAGGTAAGTGGTAATTTTTCCGATTACGAGGAGCGGTAAGGTGAAAAAAAGTCCAAAAAAAAAAAAAAAAAAAATTTTTTTAAAGGACGTTTTCCCTTGTGGTTTTCCTATTTCCGGTGATAAAAAGGGAGAAAAAAGTAAGTGGTTTTGTTTTTTTCCGTAAGGGGAGAAGGAAAATGTGAAATAGAGTATTAAAATGCAGAAAATTTGTTTTTCTTCTTTAGGGACCTTTAACTATTTTTGGTGGTTAGTTTGCCGGAAAAGATGATTAGGAAGTGTTTCGGGGGTAAGGAGAAGGAGTAGAGAGCAAAAAAAAGTAATTTTAAGAAAAAGGTGTAAAGCGCATTTTTTACACATTATGGGTCGGAAAAACCGAGTGTGTGTGGGTAGGTGATGTGTTCGCGTAATCACGGCGGAAAAAAGGTAATTTGTAAAAAATGAAACTTGAGCGCGCTTATCGGCATTTTAGGGCATTTTAAGTCGGAATTTCGAAAAAAAAAGGTAAGTGGTAATTTTCCCAAACACGAGGAGCGGTAGGATGCAAAAAAGTAAAAAAAAAAAAAAAAAAAAAGAAAAAAAATTTTTTAAAAGGACGTTTTCGCTTCCGGTTTTCCTATTTCCGGTGATAAAAAGGGGGAAAAAAGTAAGTGGTTTTGTTTTATTCCGTAAGGGGAGAGGAAAAATGTGAAATAGATTATAAAAAAAAAAAATATTTTTCCTCCTTTCGGGAGATTTTTTGACTATTTTTGGTCGCTAGTTTGCCGGAAAAGATGATTAGGAAGTGTTACGGAGTTAAGGAGAAGGAGTAGAAAGGAAAAAAAAGTAATTTTAAGAAAAAGGTGTTAAGCGCGTTTTTTAGGCATAATGTGTCGGAAAAACGGAGTGTGTGTGAGTAGGTGTATGTGTCCGCGTAATCACGGCGGAAAAAAGGTAATTTGTAAAAAATGAAACTTAAGCGCGCTTATCGGCATTTTAGGGCATTTTAAGTCGGAATTTCGAAAAAAAGGTAAGTGGTAATTTTCCCGATTACGAAGAGCGGTAGGATGCAAAAAAGTAGTAAAAAAAAAAAAAAAAGAAAAATTTTTTATGGGACGTTTTCCCTTGCGGTTTTTCTATTTCCGATGATAAAAAAGGCGGAAAAAGTAAGTGGTTTTGTTTATTTCCGTAAGGGGAGAGGGAAAAAGTGAAATAAACTATACAAAAAAAAAAAATGTTTTTTCTCCTTTTGGCAGTTTTTTTGACCATTTTTGGTCGTTAGTTTACCGGAAAAGATGATTAGGAAATGTTTCGGGGGTAAGGAGAAGGAGTAGAGAGGAAAAAAAAGTAATTTTAAGAAAAAGGTGTAAAGCGCGTTTTGTTTTACACATTATTGGTCGGAAAAACGCAGTGTGTGTGGGTAGGTGCATCTGTCCGCGTAATCACGGCGGAAAAAAGGTAATTTGTAAAAAATGAAACTTGAGCGCGCTTAGCGGCATTTTAGGGCACTTTAACTCGGAATTTCGAAAAAAAGGTAAGTGGTAATTTTTTCGATTACGAGGAGCGGTAGGGTGGAAAAAAGTCAAAAAAAAAAAAGAAAAAAAATTTTTTTAAAAAGACGTTTTCGCTTGCGGTTTTCCTATTTCCGGTGATAAAAAGGGGGAAAAAAGTAAGTGGTTTTGTTTTTTTCCGTAAGGGGAGAGGGAAAATAAGAAATAGATTATAAAAAAAAGAAAATTTTTTTTCTCCTTTAGGGAGCTTTTAACTATTTTTGGTGCTTAGTTTCCCGGAAAAGATGATTAGGAAGTGTTTCGGGGGTAAGGAGAAGGAGTAGAGAGCAAAAAAAAGTAATTTTAAGAAAAAGGTGTAAAGCGCGTTTTTTACACATTATGGGTCGGAAAAACGGAGTGTGTGTGGGTAGGTGATGTGTTCGCGTAATCACGGCGGAAAAAAGGTAATTTGTAAAAAATGAAACTTGAGCGCGCTTATCGGCATTTTAGGGCATTTTAAGTCGGAATTTCGAAAAAAAAAAGGTAAGTGGTAATTTTCCCGATTACGAGGAGCGGTAGGATGCAAAAAAGTAAAAAAAAAGAAAAAAAAGAAAAATTTTTTATGGGACGTTTTCCCTTGCGGTTTTTCTATTTCCGGTGATAAAAAGGGGGAAAAAAGTAAGTGGTTTTGTTTTTTTCCGTAAGGGGAGAGGAAAAATGTGAAATAGATTATAAAAAAAAAAAAAAATATTTTTCCTCCTTTCGGGAGGTTTTTTGATTATTTTTGGTCGCTAGTTTGCCGGAAAAGATGATTAGGAAGTGTTTCGGGGGTAAGGAGAAGGAGTAGAGAGCAAAAAAAAGTAATTTTAAGAAAAAGGTGTAAAGCGCGTTTTTTACACATTATTGGTCGGAAAAACGGAGTGTGTGTGGGTAGGTGATGTGTCCGCGTAATCACGGCGGAAAAAAGGTAATTTGTAAAAAATGAAACTTGAGCGCGCTTAGCGGCATTTTAGGGCACTTTAAGTCGGAATTTCGAAAAAAAGGTAAGTGGTAATTTTTCCGATTACGAGGAGCGGTAGGGTGGAAAAAAGTCAAAAAAAAAAAAAGAAAAAAAATTTTTTTTAAAAGGACGTTTTCGCTTTCGGTTTTTTTATTTCCAGTGATTAAAAAGGGCGGAAAAAGTAAGTGGTTTTGTTTTTTTCCGTAAGGGGAGAGGAAAAATGTGAAATAGATTATAAAAAAAAAAAAACTTTTTTTCTCCTTTCGGGAGATTTTTTGACCATTTTTGCTCGTTAGTTTGCCGGAAAAGATGATTAGGAAGTGTTTCGGGGGTAAGGAGAAGGAGTAGAGAGCAAAAAAAAGTAATTTTAAGAAAAAGGTGTAAAGCGCGTTTTTTACACATTATGGGTCGGAAAAACGGAGTGTGTGTGGGTAGGTGATGTGTCCGCGTAATCACGGCGGAAAAAAGGTAATTTGTAAAAAATGAAACTTGAGCGCGCTTAGCGGCATTTTAGGGCACTTTAAGTCGGAATTTCGAAAAAAAAGGTAAGTGGTAATTTTTCCGATTACGAGGAGCGGTAGGGTGAAAAAAAGTCCAAAAAAAAAAAAAAAAAAAAAAAATTTTTGTAAAAGGACGTTTTCCCTTGTGGTTTTCCTATTTCCGGTGATAAAAAGGGAGAAAAAAGTAAGTGGTTTTGTTTTTTTCCGTAAGGGGAGAAGGAAAATGTGAAATAGAGTATTAAAATGCAGAAAATTTGTTTTTCTGCTTTCGGGAGATTTTTTGACTATTTTTGGTGGTTAGTTTGCCGGAAAAGATGATTAGGAAGTGTTTCGGGGGTAAGGAGAAGGAGTAGAGAGCAAAAAAAAAGTAATTTTAAGAAAAAGGTGTAAAGCGCATTTTTTACACATTATGGGTCGGAAAAACGGAGTGTGTGTGGGTAGGTGATGTGTTCGCGTAATCACGGCGGAAAAAAAGGTAATTTGTAAAAAATGAAACTTGAGCGCGCTTATCGGCATTTTAGGGCATTTTAAGTCGGAATTTCGAAAAAAAAAGGTAAGTGTTAATTTTCCCAAACA
>JAWDGP010005499.1:542500-558653 GCA_033675545.1 Elysia crispata | reverse complement strand
AGCAGCTCCACAGAGTACAGTCTGCCTTTAGAGTTGATGTGGAAGTGGCGAGAGCGGCTTTTGTGACACACAGCAGCTCCACAGGAGTACAGTCTGCCTTTAGAAGTTGATGTGGAATGTGGCGAGAGCGCGGTTTGTGACACACAGCAGCTCCACAGAGTACAGTCTGCCTTTAGAGTTGATGTGGAATGTGGCGAGAGCGGTTTCTGACACACAGCAGCTCCACAGTGAGTACAGTCTGCCTTTAGAGTTGATGTGGAATGTGGCGAGGAAGCGGTTTCTGACACACAGCAGCTCCACAGAGTACAGTCTGCCTTTAGAGTTGGTGTGGAATGTGGCGAGAGCGGTTTGTGACACACAGCAGCTCCACAGAGTACAGTCTGCCTTTAGAGTTGATGTGGAATGTGGCGAGAGCGGTTTCTGACACACAGCAGCTCCACAGAGTACAGTCTGCCTTTAGAGTTGGTGTGGTAGTGGCGAGAGCGGTTTCTGACACACAGCAGCTCCACAGAGTACAGTCTGCCTTTAGAGTTGGTGTGGAATGTGGCGAGAGCGGTTTGTGACACACAGCAGCTCCACAGAGTACAGTCTGCCTTTAGAGTTGATGTGGAATGTGGCGAGAGCGGTTTGTGACACACAGCAGCTCCACAGAGTACAGTCTGCCTTTAGAGTTGATGTGGAATGTGGCGAGAGCGGTTTGTGACACACAGCAGCTCCACAGAGTACAGTCTGCCTTTAGAGTTGATGTGGAATGTGGCGAGAGCGGTTTCTGACACACAGCAGCTCCACAGAGTACAGTCTGCCTTTAGAGTTGATGTGGAATGTGGCGAGAGCGGTTTCTGACACACAGCAGCTCCACAGAGTACAGTCTGCCTTTAGAGTTGATGTGGAATGTGGCGAGAGCGGTTTCTGACACACAGCAGCTCCACAGAGTACAGTCTGCCTTTAGAGTTGATGTGGAATGTGGCGAGAGCGGTTTCTGACACACAGCAGCTCCACAGAGTACAGTCTGCCTTTAGAGTTGATGTGGAATGTGGCGAGAGCGGTTTCTGACACACAGCAGCTCCACAGAGTACAGTCTGCCTTTAGAGTTGATGTGGAATGTGGCGAGAGCGGTTTCTGACACACAGCAGCTCCACAGAGTACAGTCTGCCTTTAGAGTTGATGTGGAATGTGGCGAGAGCGGTTTCTGACACACAGCAGCTCCACAGAGTACAGTCTGCCTTTAGAGTTGATGTGGAATGTGGCGAGAGCGGTTTCTGACACACAGCAGCTCCACAGAGTACAGTCTGCCTTTAGAGTTGATGTGGAATGTGGCGAGAGCGGTTTCTGACACACAGCAGCTCCACAGAGTACAGTCTGCCTTTAGAGTTGATGTGGAATGTGGCGAGAGCGGTTTCTGACACACAGCAGCTCCACAGAGTACAGTCTGCCTTTAGAGTTGATGTGGAATGTGGCGAGAGCGGTTTCTGACACACAGCAGCTCCACAGAGTACAGTCTGCCTTTAGAGTTGATGTGGAATGTGGCGAGAGCGGTTTCTGACACACAGCAGCTCCACAGAGTACAGTCTGCCTTTAGAGTTGATGTGGAATGTGGCGAGAGCGGTTTGTGACACACAGCAGCTCCACAGAGTACAGTCTGCCTTTAGAGTTGATGTGGAATGTGGCGAGAGCGGTTTCTGACACACAGCAGCTCCACAGAGTACAGTCTGCCTTTAGAGTTGATGTGGAATGTGGCGAGAGCGGTTTCTGACACACAGCAGCTCCACAGAGTACAGTCTGCCTTTAGAGTTGATGTGGAATGTGGCGAGAGCGGTTTCTGACACACAGCAGCTCCACAGAGTACAGTCTGCCTTTAGAGTTGATGTGGAATGTGGCGAGAGCGGTTTGTGACACACAGCAGCTCCACAGAGTACAGTCTGCCTTTAGAGTTGATGTGGAATGTGGCGAGAGCGGTTTCTGACACACAGCAGCTCCACAGAGTACAGTCTGCCTTTAGAGTTGGTGTGGAATGTGGCGAGAGCGGTTTCTGACACACAGCAGCTCCACAGAGTACAGTCTGCCTTTAGAGTTGATGTGGAATGTGGCGAGAGCGGTTTCTGACACACAGCAGCTCCACAGAGTACAGTCTGCCTTTAGAGTTGATGTGGAATGTGGCGAGAGCGGTTTGTGACACACAGCAGCTCCACAGAGTACAGTCTGCCTTTAGAGTTGGTGTGGAATGTGGCGAGAGCGGTTTCTGACACACAGCAGCTCCACAGAGTACAGTCTGCCTTTAGAGTTGATGTGGAATGTGGCGAGAGCGGTTTGTGACACACAGCAGCTCCACAGAGTACAGTCTGCCTTTAGAGTTGATGTGGAATGTGGCGAGAGCGGTTTCTGACACACAGCAGCTCCACAGAGTACAGTCTGCCTTTAGAGTTGATGTGGAATGTGGCGAGAGCGGTTTGTGACACACAGCAGCTCCACAGAGTACAGTCTGCCTTTAGAGTTGATGTGGAATGTGGCGAGAGCGGTTTGTGACACACAGCAGCTCCACAGAGTACAGTCTGCCTTTATCAGAACTTCATCGCAACTGCTTGGTTTAATCACCCCTCAGAAACGTTGTATTGATTCTACACTCTTGCGAGTCGATTGGTTCAGACGAGAGAGCCAAGTGATTTTGGTTTTACCATTACATGTATCTGAGCTGTCTAATTATTGACTCCTCACAAAAGTTGAGAATAAGGTAATTAGAGACAGAGATAAAAGGATAGATAGATAGTTAGGTAGATAGGTAGATAGGTAGATAGATAGTGAGATAGATAGATAGTGAGATAGATATATAGGTAGATAGATAGATAGATAGATAGATGGATAGATAGATAGATAGGTAGATAGATAGATAGGTGGATAGATAAATAGACACATACATACATATATACATACATACATACATACATACATACATACATACATATATACATACATATAAGAGAGAGAGAGAGAGAGAGAGAGAGAGAGAGAGAGAGAGAGAGAGAGAGAGAGAGAGAGAGAGAGAGAGAGAGAGAGAGAGAGAGAGAGAGAGAGAGAGAGAAGGGGGGAAATTTTTCAAACCAATGATTTGAACAGAGAATTAAATTTATAGCATGACAGCTCTTTCCTGCTGATGAAAGTTGAATGGTTGCCATTATACAAGAAAATAATTAGCTTTACATAATTATCAAAGCTGTTACTTGCATTCTAGCTCCTTACTAGAAAATCAGCATTGGCATGACATTGATAGAACGTTTAATACTAGCTAATCCTTTTCGGAAAAATAGAACTCTATCAAAGAATGAAACCTTCATGTATCTTTATTTTCTTCATGATAAATCTGAGAGGCAAAACGAGAAAATAAAGTAGGTTTCGTACAAGTAAGGTCGGAAAATTCGAAATCATCTACAAGAAACTGCGTTCTTAAAGGTCACCGAGTTCATTTTACGAAAATGTTTCCTAGATCTAGTTTTATCATCCCGACAACCACTGTAACAGATTTAACGCGAAATTAGAAAAAGATGGCAGGAAAAGATAGCTTTGTGTTAATTTATCGCATTTTTCTGTGCATGTTTTTAATTACTCATTTATTTCATTTCTTGTTTTCTCGTGTTGGAATAATGTGCTCTTGTGTTGGCGAATACATGTAACTTATTATCCTGCAATCCTGGAGCCTGTACTGGCCTTCTTTTATCACCAGCCTCTTAAGGTTTTATCACCTTTCTCTGCGAGCGCCACTCTGCGACGAGCATAGACTGCAAACAATGCAAACCGAGAAAGATATAGACGGGAAAGAAAAAGAGAAACTCGAAAACACGTCTTCTGCTACAACTATACTCTTCAGGGATTGGAAACAACATTGCGCCCCAAGACAGCCTCATAAATGTTTTGCTCATTTTCTAGGCGGTTTACAATCTATGTAAGTGCCTCCTTTGCGGTACACGGAACGCGCGGTTTTATGAGCCCGCACAGAAGGTCATTTTCTACACAATTCAAAACAAAAAGGGACCAAGACGGGGGGAAATGATTAAAAAGAAAGAAAAAAAAAAAAAAAACAAGGAAGGAAAAAAAAAAAACAGTTAATCTTTTCTCAAACGACACAGCTGGCCCGCACGTGTACAAAAAAATTAGAAACTAAGAAAGATTTCCACTGAGTGAGTGAGCAGTGTTAGCCCAGCACATTAATCTTGTTTTTTTTTTTGTTTGTCAGCTGATAAAGATTGATACAATATCACTTTACAATTTTATAAACGGGCGTCCTTCAAGCAACTCTCAGAGAGCATGGTTTAAAGTTGATATGAAACAACTTAGTAACTCTGACAAGTCGATTTTTGCTGTCGCGACAGTACTTTAGCTATTAGTCGAGCTGGCTTCTGTTTTTTTTTTCTTTAAACACGTATTTTCGTCGACATTCTTTTCTTGTTGTTGTTGGTGGTGTTATTTTTTATTATTTTTTGCTGCTGCTGTTTATGTTGCCGTTGTTGTTATTGACTTTTCTTCATCAGCATCCTCATCATCATGATAATAATAACTGTAATAATAATAATAATAATAATAATAATAATAATAATAATAATAATAATAATAATAATAATAATAATAATAATAATAATAATAATAATAATAATAATAATAGTACTAACAATAATAATAATCATGTTAGTAATAGTATAGTCTGTTTATTTGTTAGATTTTTAAATATCTATTTTTTTTTATTTTCCAACTATCTCTAATTCACTTTGGCATAAGATGAAGCCCTATGAAATTCTAAGGAAACGAAATGTATAAATTTACCATAGTTGAGACTCATCTTGAAATTTCCCTTGAAAAAAGTTTCCACATTCCCTATAATCAAATTGAATGACGGGCAACAAAATTTTAATAAAAAGTTAAATATTGTTAACCAATTTGAAAACACCAAAATTAAATTACTTCAGTTTTAACATTGCTTAACACTGACATAAAAAAAAAAATCGCTGGAGAAAAAAAATTGGAAGAAAATACCGTACGCCAACGTTGTGATTTGGATTCTTTTCACTCCATAAAGCTGTATAAGAGTAGAATTACATATGAAATGAAAATGTATCAGGCGTTATTTCCCAAATTTATTGTTAGGAATATTTCGAATTCCCACATTTTCAGAATTTGTCTGAGCTGCCTGCCACGCCACGAAGATAGAATGGAAAACTGATAGCGGAGACTAAATTATGATCTCTCTCTCTCTGTCTCTGTCTCTCTGTGTGTGAGTCAATCTCTCTCTCTCTCTCTCTCTCTCTCTCTCTCTCTCTCTCTCTCTCTCTGTATCTCTGTCTCTCTGTGTGTGAGTCTCTCTCTCTGTCTGTCTGTCTGTCTGTCTGTCTCTCTTTCTCTCTCTCTCTCTCTCTCTCTCTCTCTCTCTCTCTCTCTCTCTCTCTCTCTCTCTGTATCTCTGTCTCTCTGTGTGTGAGTCTCTCTCTGTCTGTCTGTCTGTCTGTCTGTCTGTCTCTCTTTCTCTCTCTCTCTCTCTGTCTATCTCTTTCCGTCTATCTGTGTCTCTCTCTATCTTTCTATCGCCCTATATATCTCTATATTTATCAATCTTTTTCTCTAGTTGCAACAAATACAGGTAGGCAGCTTGATAGATTTATTCTAAGATTCACATGGACATAGAGTGCGAGACAAGTAGAAAGAAAGGCAGAGAAAGAAGCAGGTAAACATACAGAAAGAGGAAAATAATTTTATAACTCTTTATTTTTTTTAAGTTTTAAACATTAAGATATATCATGGTGATTTTGTACCTCTCTCTCTCTCTCTCTCTCTCTCTCTCTCTCTCTCTCTCTCTCTCTCTCTCTCTCTCTCTCTCCTTTCCTTTCTTTTCTTTCTTTTTTTTTTATTTTTATCCTACAGCATCCAGAGTATAATTGCTGGTTTTATTTTACTGACCCCTGCCATCCAGTCTATATTTATACTCACAATAAAACTTAAGTTATTTTACATCAGATCCCGACAAAATTTAAAGAAATAAGAAAGATAAAAGAAATATCAAACTTTGTCGATTTACCCCTAACAACACGCATATGGGTTTTATAAAATGGTTGACTCTGTTTCTGTTCAATTGCGGTATGCGCTGCTAAAAAAATCAAAGTGTTTGTGGAAATTTAATCATAGATAAATGAAAATCTTAATTATCCGTTGTCGGTTTAACACCATATTGAGGCAATTAAAATATTGCCTTCATGAATACATTTACCAGACAGAACCCATTGAAACAAAAATATTAACATCAGCTATCTGTGTCAAACGAATTTATTATTTACAAATAGAAATTGCAATTTCTACAATGTTCATTTTATTTGTGTATTTATTTATTTATTTATTTATTTATTTATTTATCTATTATTATTTTTTTTGTTTTCTGGGCTTATGGTTTGAAAATGACTTAATAAAGAACAGCACATGTGTTGCGGGAGCTCTTTGCGTTATCTTCCCAGCTCAGTTTTTCTCTTCACACGAAACGGTTCAAGCCAGGTCTGCTGCGCTGGGTGAGCACTTTGCTGAGGTGTGGGAGATATTTCTATCTTAATCGCCTGCGCCTTTCATCTTCATCTGGTGAGCAGACTGTAATTACTTTGAAAATTGAGAAACATTTGGGGGAGTTGCGCTGGAGGAGAGAAGGTGGGCAAAGAATGAGAGAGATTGAAGGAAAGAGATAGGGAGAGAGCAGAATGTGGGGTTGGCTGGAGGAAGAGAGAGAGAGAGAAACTGGGACGAGGAAACCAGAGGGAAAGAGAGAGAAAGGCAGAGAGAGAGAGAGACAGACAGACAGACAGACAGACAGACAGACAGATAGACGGATAGGCAAGCAAACGTTCACGGAAACAACGACAGGGAATGAAAACCTTCGTTTAGAATAGTTTTACAAAGATTGAGAAATAAAACTAACAGTGTGGGAAATACGGAAGGAAAAAGAGAGAGAGAGAGAGAGAGAGAGAGAGAGAGAGAGAGAGAGAGAGAGAGAGAGAGAGAGAGAGAGAGAGAGAGAGAGAGAGAGAGATGGAGGGAGGGATAGAAGGATGGGTCAATAAATGAGCATATTAAATCAATAATTATCAGCAAACCAGACGGATGGACTACGAGACAGACAATCAGCAGGTTCACTCAAACAAAAGATCATTTATTTAGCGAAAATGGGTTAAACTTTGAGCTAAAACAGAAAATCAAGATCTTTTTATATCTGCAGAAAAAAAAAAACTAATGATAGAAAACGAAAAAAAAGCTAAGATATTATGATTCTGAATAAAAACTCGCATTATGGTTAACAAAACACAAAAAGGATTGGAGGAAGGCATGCAAACATCTTACAAGTCGAAAGAAACAATCACAGACCAGGACAGCAGCTGCTGGAAGCTCAAGATGTTCGCAGGGAATTAGACGTACGAAAAACAATCAGTTTTCTCAATTATACAGAAACACAACTCAAGAGCTGCTCTAGCGACACGAACAAATGGCGAAATGTTAATGTAAATGTTTTTTTTTTTTTTTTCATTTTTCCCCCTTCTTTTCCTCTCTCCATCTCCCCACTTAGATACGTTCAAGTCAACCCGTCCTACATACAGTGTCTACCATGTAACAGTAACGCCAACCCAAATCAGAAGGAATGTTCTCTTCTTTACTCCCTGTTAAAATAACCTGGGACGCGGAGCAAACTTCGCTACATGGTTTTGCTTTCGCCATTCTCGTGGTCTCTCCCTCTAGACTTCTTCCAGCACCAGGTCTGTAGATGCCAGATGTTAAGCACCGTCTCCCAGTTTCCAAGATCTAAAATCTTGCCAGACCCTCGAATCAACACCCCATCGCTCCCCTCTTCCTTCTCACAGGACGGAGTTCAGTGAGAAATTTGCTCAAAGATCAAACGGCGCTCAGCGAAGACTCGACTCCGTCTCGTACGAGAAATTTTCGATAATCGCGTCACAGCGCGTTTTGGTGAATTGCTTTTCAAAGGCTTGTGTGGATGGGAAAAAACCAATCTGAGTTGTGTGAGTTGAGTTGAGTTTTAAGCTGGCTGAGCTCTGGGTGGATGGGAGCTGCCGCCATAGCTCGGTGTTTGAAGTGCCAGGTGATTACTGACTCAAACTTCTCAAAACGACTTGTTTTAAGAGAGATGAGTTAAAACAATTTCGAGTGAAAGACTTTAAAAGGATGTCAAGAAAGAAGAAGGAAAAGACACGTTTCCTGAAGTTCTGTAAATACAAACAAGATAAAATTAAAATTTTAAAATTCTCGCCATAGTAATTTTATGTTTCGATGTTATAACAAACAACCAACATTCGTTAATTGAAAGTCTTCTATAGTCTTCTGTCTAACACCGTTTTCTGGCACCCTTTAGTTCCACAAACACTCATAAAACAGCAATTGAAAACAATGAAGAAGAGATAAGGTAAATAACTCCAGTCATTCTATGTCATGTTCTAACTTCATAGGAAACAAATAATTTTCGGGTCAATTTTTTAACAAAATGTTATAAATTCTGATTTATGATTCATCAACTTTTTTCTTTTTATAAATTCACGGTTCAGCTTGTATGAAATTTTCTTCTTTCTTTTTAACATAAGCACAACTTTGACGCGCAGAATAATAATCAGACGATTGGAAAAACGCTGAAAAAAATTGTTATAAGTTATCTTTCTCACTTCGTTCTCTTAGAACCACGACCGTCATCTCCCTCCCAGCAGTAGCCTGATCCAGGCAGGGAGAGGATATATTATGTAGGTAACTGTGCTGAGTTTGGTGGGGACACACCCACCATCAGCAGTGCGAGCTTTTCATCGAACTGTTCCATAATTATTCCAAACTAATTGACTAACAGCTAGTTCCACTCCCACTCCCCTCCTCCCAATATTCCCGAATTGACTGCCTCTGTTCCTCCCTCCCTCCCTCCCCTCATTATCATCAATCTTTCCCCACTCAGCACTGACCGCGCTTTACCACACAGAGTGGAGTGTGAGCAGACCAGCCCGAGCAGCCAGCACTCACGCATGCTCTGCAGCAGGCGTCCGGTCAAAGTGGACCCAATCGACCGTGAAGCTGCGGCTGAGTGGCCGTTTATTGCCGCCTCTCACGCCGCTCAGCGGGGGCGAGCGGTACCGGAGGGCAGTAAATCACCACGGCCATTATTCTTACTACTACTACTACTACTACTACTACTACTACTACTACTACTACTACTACTACTACTACTACTACTACTACTACTACTACTACTACTACTACTACTAGCACCACTACTGCTACTACCACTACTACTACTACTACTACTACTACTACTACTACTACTACTACTACTACTACTACTACTACTACTACTACTACTACTACTACTACTACTACTACTACCACTAATGTTTATCCATGAGGGAAAAGAAAACTAAGGGTTTTATCCCCTCATCAGGCTAAGCTTCTATGTACTAAATCAATATGCAATTTTTTTTTAAAGTCCCAGCATTGGAAGCCCTGGTGGTATATTGTATACGCCTCTTGTCGTCAGATCCAAAGATCTTGCGCTTATTTCTCTTTGTGGCTCTGATACACATCGCGAAAAGGCTTGAAAAAAGAACATACTTTTACGCTTTTCTTTTAGATGATGACTAACATAAATCTTAGAAGGGCAGGAGAGAAATAGGTAGATAGATAATAGATAGTAGATAGCTAGATAGATAAATAGACAGCACATAGATAGATAGATAGATAGATAGATAGATAGATAGATAGATAGATAGATAGATAGATAGATAGATAGATAGATAGATAGATAGATAGATAGATAAATAGATAGAAAGACAGATAGATAGATAGATAGACAAATAGATAGATAGATAGATAGGTAGATATAAGAAGATAGATAGGGAGATAGATTAATACATAGATAGAGAGATAGACAGGCAGACAGACATACAGACAGACCGAAAGACAGAGAGAGAGAAAAAGAGAGAATGAGAGAGAGGCAGAGAGAGTGACAGAGCGAGTGAGAGAGAGTGAGAGAGAGAGCGGAAGAGAGAGTGAGAGAGCGTGAGAAAGAGAGTTAGAGAGAGATAGTGAGTGAGAGAGATATCTTTTTCAACAAACATTTCCTGTAGTTATTCTAAAACAACATTAATCAATGTAAGGTTTGGGCTAAGGCCTCCTGTCTAGTTGATTATAAAGCTGGCCAAGGCTGAGCATAATGGACTGTTATATAACATTTATCGAACTCTGGTAAAGTAATAAAACTAGAGTGTATCTGACCGACCAGCGCCAGGGGACAGAGAATCATCCTGGACATTGTTGTTGCCACTTCTAAACGATGTAGTTATCGTTAATGATTCATCCATGGAGGGACAGGGAGGAGCAGATTCCCAGGTCTGACCTGTGGGGGGTACTGTTGAGTATGTGTGGAGAATCGCTGTGGAGATTCGCTTTCTTAATGTCGCTTATTTGAGTACAACATGTATAATTGTTCAGCTCCTGCTTCTCTTGTTTGAAGCTCTAGATCTATGGTAAAGAGATAATGACTGTCAGTGGCACATCAAGCAAGAGTAGCTGTCAGGCTGGAGTGTAGACTAAGTGGAGTTTCTGTTTATTTTGAACATATACCAAGAATTTGATTAAGAATAGAAATGTCATGGGAAATGTGTAAAGCTTGTTGATAATTAAAAAATATTGTTTACTTGATCTACCGTAAACGATTGCCATGCGTTTTGAGGAAAATCGGGAAAAAAAGTTTAGCGACAGATTTCGTTGAGTTTCAAAGAGCCATCTCTCTCTCTCTCTCTCTCTCTCTCTCTCTCTCTCTCTCTCTCTCTCTCTCTCTCTCTCTCTCTCTCTCTCTCTCTCTCTCTCTCTCTCTCTCTCTATCTCTCTCTCTCTCTCTCTCTCGCTCTCACTCTCTCTCACTCTGTCTTTCTCCCTCCCTCCCTCTCTCTATCTCTCTATCAATCTATCTCTCTTTTTCTTTTTCTCTACTTTTCTCTTTCTATTTCGCCTTTTCACTTTATCTCTCTCTCTCTCTCTCTCTCTCTCTCTCTCTCTCTCTCTCTCTCTCTCTCTCTCTCTCTCTCTCTCTCTCTCATATTCCTTGTCATTAAGAGACCCATGATTGTGAAATAACAGCAAGAACAGCCAGTGCTGTTGTCTGTTTGGCATGGATGGAATGTTTCAGCCTTTTGTGCTTTTCAATTTAATCTTGCTCGAAAATAAATTGTCTTTATGCACCAGGAAAAAACATCTTCAAGAACGTGAGCAGTACAAACTTAGAGAAAAACTCATAAAAGGCTTTTTTATGTAAGCAACGGTTAAGATTTATGTCAAGCAATGAAACGAATTATGTTATTCAGATAAAGAAAAAGTCTTTTTAAAAAAAAGAAAAAGAAAAAAAGGCAATCACCCTCCACCCCCGTTTACTCCCAAAAAACAACAACAAAAACTCAAAATAATTCAAAATAACAACAACAACAAAAAAAAAGAGAAAAAAGAAAGAAAGAAAAAACAGACCGACAGACAGCATTGATTAAAAAAAAAAAAATTGTGGTAACTTCTTTCAAAATTAGGAAACTTATTGAAGCCAATATCTTCAGAGACACCATGAAATCTTTCCATAAATAAGCATTAATTTCTGTCGCAAATTTCCCCCAAACTCTTTCTCTGGCTTCTCTCCTGGACCTCCAATGGCTACGAACCCTGCGCCATTTCTTCTCCCCAACAACCAAAAGGGAGATTATGGAGATGAAGGGCCCACAATCCACAAGCTAATTACTAAGGGGCGTCACTCTGTGTCCTCGTAGACAAGACTTGTGAGCCTCCAGGGTGACATCCCTTCTCGACTTTTCTGGAACTTTCTGGCATCCTTGGACCTTGGCATGGAGTGGCGAATATAATTAACGGTAGTCGTAAAACTTGACCATTTGTATGCGTCGCTGGACTCGTAGGGACAAAACTGGACAAAACTGGACACAACTCGGGGGAGAGATCTGTCTCGAGCAAGTTACTGGTCATCTCAGTGTGTAGAGTGACCGTTGCCCAGTAGCTACTAGGACGGCTGGATTGACCTAGGGCTCTATTCTTTTTTTTTAAGCATGAGAGTCCGACAACCAATATAAGGAAATAGTCTATCGCAACATGAATGAAAATCCAAATAAGAATAACGTGAAGTGCAGTTTTCGTTAGTATTTCCAAAATGCAAATTGTTAGTTTCTTTTTTGTTTGTATTTTCCATTTTTTTGTTTTTGTTCTTGGCCTAAATCCGATCTAGTTATGACTTTCCCATTGGGATCACGAGGCAAGTTCGGGTTTAGAGGGTCTTTGGAATTTAGCGCAGAGAAACTTACATGAACGTGGAAATTACGCATACCATGTGGTTACATTTTTTTTTTCCGAGAATACAGTTTAAATTCGGATGTTACAAAAAAGCAAAAAACAAAACAAAACGGAAACGAAGCAAGTGGAGAAATGAAAAAAAAATTCTTGAATGATTAAAATTGTAAGTTGCTCTGCCATACAACTGTTACTATCTTAAAAGGTTGTTAAAGGAAGTAGAGAGAATTATACCCCGAAAATTTTTTCAAAAAGCTCCTCTTCAAAATATGAACAAAGCTAGATGCACGTGTTCTGTACAAGTTGCTGTTTCATTTTGCAATATGAGACACATCCTGAAAATCCTTCTACACGACCCGGACAATCTTCAGTAGTCGTTTATTGGCTACAATAAAGCAAATCTTGTTTTCGCACGTCGTCAAATTTAAAGTCCCCTGTTAACTTTTGGTTCAAAAAATGTCTCAAACCAACACACCCCGCGCATGTTTCCACAACAGGGCAAGACAAAACCATGAGGTCCACTAAAAACAATGCCAGCAACAAAGACGGGATTTTGACATCCGGTTAAAAATTAAAACGACCTAGGCTTCTTTAAAAGCTCGACACGACATTCCACTTTATGTAAACAAGTGTTAATAGTAAATAATAGAGACAGATTTGAACAATGTGCTTATGTGATATTTGAGGCAAAGTGGTTACAAAATTCAGTGGTCTGTGTGGCTGCACCGTATGATTAGATATGAACGGGTAACTTTAAAACAAAACCAACATTAGATCTATTATATTATAGCGGTGAGATATTCGCTGCTGTGCTATCGTCGCAGAAATCAAGGAGCTGAGTGAACAGGCAGTTTCATGCACTTCTTGACAAGAACAAATCCCGAGATAATCAATGCGCGCAGGCAATAAGCCGAGTCACTGGGATATATAAAAAAAAAATAAACTTCCGCGTCAAGGAATAAGAGCCCACATTTTTTTTTAATACACGACGGGTTTAGCGCTGGATCTACAGGGCTTTAGGCATGAATACCACGTTTGATACCATGCCAAAAAAAAAAAAAAAAAGAAAAAAGAAAAAAAAAGAAAGAAAGGTGAGAAACCAAAATTTGTAATTTTTTTTTTTTGCAGATTGCAGCCATGTTTTGTGGGTTTTTGGTGTTGTAGATTGAGTGCAGTGTAGATTCGGATAGCTCGAATTGTGGATCTGTGGCCTAACCTGGTGTGGCTGTACAATGTCCTGTGTTTGGTTGCCACGTTTCGATTCGCCCGGAATACTGAACACACAGGGACAATAGATCCTATTGTTCCAACTCTCAGAACGTATCTTTCCACAGATTAGAGAATTGGATTTCAATCTGTCGGTAAAGAAAAGCCTTTGTTGTAATTCTGTATCGTTGAAATGTAGTTTGAAAAGAAGAAAAAAAATTGACGCCAGTGAGATTTACGAGGAAAACAATGGTGATGTTATTTACATGCATAATGCAGCGCGCCACAATGCGTGGTCGATATTGAAAGCAAGACGTGTATCTGACACTGACCAGGGTAGGGTTACACAAGCCTCGGAGGTAAGATAATAGTCAATGTGTATCAAAGGCAATTGATTATTGAGTAGGTTGTACTTTTCATGGATACAAACCCAACCCACCGTAATCGGTCGGCTTATGGCTTGAGGGTGATGGACAAAGGGAGCTGCTATAGACAGACAGAGTGAGAGTAAAGAAAGGAATTGAGAAAGAGGGAGGGTAATTAAAGAAAAGCAACAGTTTAAATAAAAACATTGTGCATCACAAGAGTAGTATCTCCACGATCCTCATCACTGTTCAACCAGTTTACGAATACCACATCAATACTACAAGTACGACTGTATAATTTGCTGCAAAATAATAATAATAATAATAATAATAATAATAATAATAATAATAATAATAATAATAATAATAATAATAATAATAATAATAATAATAACAAATACTCGAGCAAAATCTCCATCAGCATAAAACAGCAATAGCATGATCAATAACAATAACAATAGTAACAACAACAACAACAACAACAACAACCAATTACGGCAAAAAAAAAATTCCTTTACCATTAAGTTAAAAAAGATAGCTTGAAATTTGTTGCAGATGTCAATAAAGTTCGAACACATTTACAGACCTTTTCTACAGTCAAGAATCATGCGAGCATTTTTTTTTTTTTAAGTCTTTTATCTAAAGCTCTGTGAAATTCTTTTCCTATTATAATAATGATGCCTTTAAATTGTTTGCGAAAATAAAACGGAGTGCATAAAAGTCAGTCATAGATGGCTACATTATAAACCCATACCCATTAAAAGAAACTAGTTCTAACTCTAAGGAAAAAATCTTTCCATTAAAACCTACAAACTGAACCAGAACAAGATCAAGATCGATCTATAAATTATTCCGATCTCCATGCTTTTTGGACTCTGGCAACTTTTGCTTACAGCAATAATTTCTTTTTTTTTTTTACGACGGTCTTTATGGTCAATTAAAACCACTCTAGGGCCAGCGTCCTAACACTTTCGACTTGACCAGTGTTTGTAAAACTGTTTGACAGGTGTTAAAACGTGTCTAAACTAATAAGACCATCTCTGGTTTATTGGCTGCTGAGGTGAGGGTGAAGATGCAAGGAGAAGGGTCAGAGGACCCCGGCATGTTGTTCAAATACGTAATAAGTGTATGATTATGTGGGCAGCGTATGCGGGGTTTTCGTTTGGTTTGTGCTAATTAGGTGTTGAGTCCAAACTAAGGGTAAAGGTCGAGGGTGAAAGTTTGCTGCTCTGGTAGATCTAAGCTTGATTATGAAAGATAATTATGGGAAGCGTGGTTTATGTGTTAGTATTTTATTTTAGTTCTAGATTCTAGTACTTTATGATCATAACAACAACTACTGGGTCAAAAGAGTTTCTCAATAGACTGAGCATCCAGAAAATGGATTACAATGTACGGGCATCTCTGAAGCAGAAAAAACATGTTACGAGATGGCGACGGCAAAAAAAAAATGTTTCAAAGCAACAATATAAAATGTGATTTGGATATTTTTTTGTCTAGTGTTCTCATCCAATTGACACTCCTCCCTTCTCTCTCTCTCTCTCTCTCTCTCTCTCTCTCTCTCTCTCTCTCTCTCTCTCTCTCTCTCTCTCTCTCTCTCTCTCTCTCTCTCTCTCTCTCCCCCTGTCTGCCGCCGGAGACAGTCGTGTGACAGCGGAAGTCGAGACCCTCGCCAAGAACCGTAATCCACCTGACGTGTCCGGCATCCGCCTTGAGAGCCCGATGATAAATAACGGAGTTTTGTCCCCTGTCTCTTTACCAACTTCTTTTCGAGACTTAGGAGACGTTGTGAACCTAGAGAGCCCGCGGAGACCCCCCGCTGTCTTGTCTGTCTGTCCGTGTCTGTGTCTGAGACCTTTCCTCTGTCCACCCCTAGCTGACCACATCGTCGGCGACGTCAGGTACAAGGCGCCCCCCGGCCTCCCTGGACAGGGCCAACTCGGTGCGGAAACACACACGCACAAACATACACAAAAATACGTTTACTGTACTAACTGTTTACTCCCGATCCCCTGACTGTTGACTCTAAGACTAATCCACGTCCCATCTTTCACGAACAGGTCCCTTATTTTTCACGTTTTTTAGGTGTATATGCTATAGTTGTGGGATAAGAATGGAGATATTATTTACTTTTTTTTTCTTTTTTTTTTTTTTTTTTTTTTATAAATGTTTTCCTCCTCCACCGCACTGTATTCACCAGTCCCATGTGAAAGTTTTATTTTGCTAATACATTACTAAATCAG
>JAWDGP010005499.1:522500-537500 GCA_033675545.1 Elysia crispata | reverse complement strand
TATAACGATAGCTTGATGGATAGACACAAAATGATAGATATATCGATAGAGAAAATTTGTACAGAAACATAGAGAGAAAGAGATAGATGAAAAAAAAACAACAACATAGGGCTACAGATGAATAGATACGTACAAAGGTAGACTCAAAGATATAGAACGATAGGCACATAATTTATTTAGAAATAATGTATAACATGTAGGCCTCTATGAATTTGTAAAACGAAATGCAAATGGGAAGAAAAGATAGAGAAGTCAGTATAGGGGTAACAAGAAGGTTAAGAGAGAAGAGAGAGAGAGAGGGAGAGAGAGAGAGAGAGAGAGAGAGAGAGAGAGAGAGAGAGAGAGACAGACAGACAGACAGACAGACAGACAGACAGATGGACAAACACAGGTTGAGAGAGGAGAGAGAGAGAGAGAGAGAGAGAGAGACAGACAGACAGACAGACAGACAGACAGACAGACAGACAGACTAGACAGACAGATGGACAAACACAGGTTAAGAGAGAAGAGACAGAGAGAGACAGAGAGAGAGAGACAGAGAGAGAGAGAGAGAAAAAAGAGACAGAGAGAGAGAAACAGAGAGACAGAGAGAGATAGAGAGAGAGAGAGAAAGATACAGACATACAGATGGACAAACACAGATAGCGAGAGATGAACAGAGAGACAGATATTGGTTTAGCAGACCGATATAGAGAGGTAAACAAATAAATAGACGGCAAAACAAACACATACCAACAGGACTATGTATTACATAACGGAATCTGCATTTAAATGAACATCCACAAAGAATGGAATAATAACGTGCATTCAAACTGCTGAACCTGAACAGCAGCTGTATATTTTATCTTCAGACCAACTTTCGTCTCTCAACATTGATATAACTGTAGGACTGAGTGATATTCAAACTGTTCATTATATAGGCTAACAGTTTAGGCCGACAGAATAGAGTCGGAAGGGGTGAGGTGGGGGGGGACAATGCATAAGATCCACAGTAACAAGACGGTTTAAAAAAGGGAGGGTTTTTTTTTTTTTTTTAATTTAATTGTTTGTTTGTTTTTTAATTGTGTTCAAATTTAGCTGTAAAAAATATTTCAACATGATGCTTTGAGAGAGATAGATAGATAGATAGATAGATAGATAGATAGATAGACAGAGAGAGAGAGAGAGAGAGAGAGAGAGAGAGAGAGAGAGAGAGAGAGAGAGAGAGAGAGAGAGAGAGAGAGAGAGAGAGAGAGAGAGAGAGAAAGAGAAATAATTAGCCATAAAGTCACTTCCTCTAATTTGCTGTCACATTTTGTGGCGGTTTATAACAGTGATGGAGTCCAGCTGTTTAGATTGTTGTCAACTTAGAACCACTGTGAGACGTCACACTTTTTTCCGTAGTTAAAAATCAAGCGTTCGGGAGATATATTATGAAAGATTTTCTCATGCCTAGGTTTAGAAATCATTTCACAACGCATACCTATTCTACGAGCTTGGTTTTGGTAAACATGAACAAACTCAGGCATGAGTGTTCATATAGATTTAGTTGTTTCACAAATAACTTGACTGGCCCTTCCCTCCCTCAAAATTGAAAAAGAGGGCCTTAACATATGTATATATTGAGTTCCTTTTCATTTTCATTATTTTTAATTTCAATAAAATTACTAATATTACTATTATCATCATTATTATTTTTACTTTTATTATTTTTATTATTATTATTGTTATTATTATTATTATTATTATTATTATTATTATTATTATTATTATTATTATTATTATTATTATTATTATTATTATTATTATTATTATTATTATTATTGTTGTTGTTGTTGTTGTTGTTGTTGTTGTTGTTGTTGTTGTTGTTATTATTATTATTATTATTATTATTATTATTATTATTATTATTATTATTATTATTATTATTATTATTGTTGTTGTTTTTGTTATCGTTGCTGCTGCTGCTGCTGCCGTTGTTGTTGTTGTTGTTGTTGTTGTTGTTGTTGTTGTTGTTGTTGTTGTTGTTGTTGTTGTTATTATTATTATTGATTATTATTATTATTATTATTATTATTATTATTATTATTATTATTATTATTATTATTATTATTATTATTATTATTATTATTATTATTATTATTGATTATTGTCTTCGTCGACACAATCACTGTCATCTTTATAATTAATACAAAAATGTCGGCAATCATAATTATTCCTTATTTTTTAAGTTTCATAATTCACAGCTTCATTCCTCTTCGTTATGGTTCTTAACTGCTTTCATTGCTGGATGTTTTAATCTAAGTTGTCTTTTCAGTTGCTTTTTTTTTTTGTTTTGTTTTTTGCCATATCATCAATAAATCTTAAATTTTTTTTTTCACCAGGATATTGACTTGTGGTTTTAAGTTCAGTGAAGCTGCCTCGTTCCCATCTCTACCATGCCCAGCCTTTTGGTCTCGGTGTTTGAATTTAAGATTGATGTGAATCACGACAGAGGATCTGAACACCTGGTCTCCTGGGCCAAGGCGAGATGGGCCGGGCTGATAGACCAGGAGCTGCGCGGCCCTCCGTCACATCTCTCTCTCTCTCTCTACCTGGAGGGAGAGGAGGACTGGGTCACATCAAACTGGCACTCCCAAGCACTCAGGCAGAGAGGAAGGAATACACAATGAAAAACATTGAGGTTTTGTATTAATATTTTTTTTTTTAAGTTGTTAGGGCAAAAACGATTTGTTAAAATAGTTCTTTGTTCAACATTTTTGTTAAATGAGAGAATAATGATCTGTGTCAAGGCACAAGTTTTTCAGACAAAACGGTTTAGATTAAAGTGGATATACATTTGTGACTGTGTACGAGTGTGTATATTGAAGGAGGGACACATTGATTGGAAGTCATTGTGTAATATGGTATGCGGTATTATTATAATAATAATAATAATAATAATAATAATAATAATAATAATAATAATAATAATAATAATAATAATAATAATAATAATAATAATAATAATAATAATGATTATAATTGTAAGTGTAATATGTATTATTAGTAAAACAAATGAATAGGAGTAGATAAATCAATAATATTATTATAGAGGTAAAACTCTATGAGATCGATAGGAAAAAGAAGAGAAAGAAATCAAGGAACAGATAAAAAGGGAATAAGAAATAAATAAATAGGAGGGATGGTGTCAAAAGGGTAGGGGGGGGGGTGGCGGGGGGACTAAAAAGGTCAAGCGAGAGAAACATAAGATAAATGAAAAAAAAAATATAGGAAACATGTAGAGTGTTGGGCCGACAATGTGGAGTCCTTAGGTTTGACCGGAGGTTACTCAGATAATGGAGGCTGTGTAAATACAACAGATCACTAAGATCAGGACAAGGTCTGTCTGTAGCTGGATGGAAATTTCTCGTTACTTAATAAAATTAGGTATAAATTTGAAAACTGAGTGGAATAAAACTGGATGAAAATCATCTTTCTCTTTTTCTCAGTGAGTAAAGAAGTTTTTTTTTTCTTTTTATTATTATTTAGATTGGCACGTTCTGGTCATATTTAAACTGTACGTAAGGTGCATTGATGTTATTTTGGTTATTATTATTATTATTATTATTATTATTATTATTATTATTATTATTATTATTATTATTATTATTATTATTATTATTATTATTATTATTATTATTATTATTATTATTATTATTATTATTATTATTATTATTATTATTATTATTATTATTATTATTATTATTATTATTATTGTTATTATTAATATTATTATTATTATTATTACTATTATTATTATTATTATTATTATTATTATTATTATTATTATTATTATTATTATTATTATTATTATTATTATTATTATTATTATTATTATTATTATTATTATTATTATTATTATTATTATTATTATTATTATTATTATTAATTATTATTATTATTATTATTATTATTATTATTATTATTATTATTATTATTATTATTATTATTATTATTATTATCATTATAATTATTATTATTGTTATTATGTAACGCAGCTAAATCAATAAATTATATCGTAATAAAATTTTAAGTCTTGTTTTTCCTTTTAGTTTTTTTTTTGTTTTTTCTTTAGGAAGAAAAAAAATCTTTGAATATACTATTGGTATAGATTAGTAAAAAACAAAGTGTCATCCCTGAAGAAACTATCGTCTGGCAATAATCAGTTCTGACCAGTGAACAAGCCATACTTTGCTCCTGTACGCGAACATTCAATCTAAAAAGAATTTCGGGGTTTTTTTGTTTTGTTTGCTTTGTTTTAGTTTCAGTTTTAATGTTTGGTTACTTGAAAACGCCTTTTTTCTTTTTCTTAATTTGATTTTTCATGTCCGATGAGAAGAGGACGAGGATGGCGTGTCTAGGACTTAATTATTACAGCGAATCCCGTTATTTTAACGTTGTCGAAGTTTTCTTAAGCTCAAAAACCCTGACGAGCATTTTTTAGATAATTATAAATTGAGTTTCGAGACTTTTCCTTGTGTTTGGAAGACAGCGGTCCTCAAACCGTCGTATCATAGTTTTGATTGCTTTTATAGAATGCTGGACCAGCAATTGAGATTAATAAGCAGACAAATTACGCCTCTCTAAACCTACCGTTCTCCATCTCAACCGTCCCCCCCCCCCCCCCAAAAAAAAAAAAAAAAAAAAAATCGCTCGATCCCCGCATCTTCACATCTCTCAACAAGCCAACGACCACATCTATCTGTCATTTTCGGAAAATAAAAATGTGTCTCCTTACCCCCTTCCCCCCTCTCCCATTTTCCCCTCCTTCTTATCATCTTTTCATTGCCTTGGTTTGGCCTACATTGTGAAGAAAACACCAACACATACACACGCAGAGACTGAGTAAAGTTGCGTTATGAGTAGCCAAAAAACAACAGAGCTCATACTCACCCACACACACACACATACGCACAAGCAAAAATTGAGGGGCGGGGAGAGAGGGGGAGAGGGAAATGTGTGGAATACAATAGTGTCAGCGTTGCGTGTAGGTAACCGTAGAGCACGGCAGTGTGGGCCCACGACTCTCCCTTACCTCACACGACGTCGCCATGGAGGTGAGTTATACACCTATTGATTGTACTCACTCGTCCACAGGATGGCAGGTTCTCATCACCTACTCAGCTCACGCGCTCTCCATTTGTCTTCCCCCCTTTCACTCTCTCTCCCTTGCTCTCTCTCTCTCTCTCTCTCTCTCTCTCTCTCTCTTTCTCTCTCCCTCCCTCCTCCCTATCGCTCACTGCCTCCCTCTTCCACTCTCCTTTGATATCAGCTATGTTCTGATTTATGACTTCCTCACAGTCCATCGGTTGCCTGAAGTTTCCTATTATCGACACAATAGGGGTCACGACAGATCTTACAGCCAGTGAAGAACCAATTACACACTCGCTGGCATGATCAAATGACAAAACACTGTGACTGTTGTTGCGAACCGTAGAGGCTATGAATATTAAATTTTTCTGAGTTATGCATGTGACGAGTCATCGTTACAGAGCTGTCTAGAAAGTATGTTTGTAGGTAAATAGTTTTGTTAAAAGAGAAAGTCATCATAGTATAATAATTATAATTAATAATTTTTAAAGAATTTAAAGTTAGAATCTCGATTTTTCTGAAGATGAAATCGGGTCTTCTATTCACATCTCTTGCAAGGTTAATGAAGATGGTAACCAAAGTTCCGCAAAAATGAACGAGTGACTTAAAACTTTATCAAACAAGGTATTTTTCCCGAGATAATCAAAGGCGCCCAAATTAAACCCCCCATTCTTAGAACAGCCGCGTGAGGCGGAAAATGACAATTTGGCAAAATCTAAAATTAGAGAAATTGCTAACTTTTAATAAACAAGGGCCTGGCCAATGTCCAGTAACTTCCAAACTTTCCCAACTTCACAAAACTGAGATGGTCATTTTGACCACAACCAACCCGCTCTCTCCTCCATATGACGTCACTCTCCTAAAAAAAAAAACTGACCAAAAGATGACAAGACTGGCCTCCAATTTGGAGAAATAGAGGGGTTTGGGGGAGAGAGAGAGAAGGAGAGAGAGAGAGAGAAGGAGAGAGAGAGAGAGAGAGAGAGAGAGAGAGAGAGAGAGAGAGAGAGAGAGAGAGAGAGAGAGAGAGAGAGAGAGAGAGAGAGATAGGAGAAGTAATATCAAGAAAAGCAAGTTTTCTTGGATCTGAAAATGTATTTTAAGCACCCAATTCTTTTTCGTTTTAAAATATCATTAAAGGATGAAATTATGAAGAAAGGCTCAATGAGAACTTCAGTTTTTTTTTTTCTTAGAATACGGCGGGGCGAGGTATTACTGGTACATACTATAGGACAAGTGTTCAAGACAGAAGCATATTGGCTAGATCAAGGGAAAAAAACGAGACACGTGTATACCATCGATCTCTGAAAGAAAAAAAATCTTAAAGATTTTATAAAGAGAAAAGACGTCATGCCGATATTTTTAACGGCGACATTTGCAAGCAATCTTGACCTCAGTCCTAAATATAACCACAATGATCCCCAGGGTCAAGGCAAGCAAACTCAAAACTCACCTGTTGATGACGAGTCCGACTGGGCGCTGGAACAGTTAAGCTCAGCCCTGCCAGGTAACGGCGGCAGTCCAGCTCCCATGTCGAAGTAGGATCCGCCGTTGGCGTAGGGTGGGCCGTGCGCGCCTGCCGCAGCGGCCTGGTGGTGGTACATCTCCCCATAGAGGCCCGGGTGGTAGCGGCTCATCCCGTTCAGGCCCAGGGAAGGGATCTGCATGGAGCGGCAGTTGTTGAGGTAGTCCCCGCCAGCCGCGAACGCGTTGTAGGCCGCAGCCTTGCTGTTCATCGGGAAGCCGGCCGCGCCCAGCTGCAGGTTCGGGTAGGATGTCATGGAGCAGCTGTTGGGCGCGCCCACTAGAGAGTCCGGGCTGCCGTAGTTGCCCCAACCGTTCTGACCGGAAACGGCCAAAGCCGATCTGGCAGCCGCTGAGTCCTGGGCCCCTGGAGAGGGAGGGAGGATACCGGAGGAGGAGATGGACGGGTAGAGGGAGAGTCCCGCTGCCGCATGCGCTGGGTGCGACAGGAAATTGCTGTGCGGTTCCATCATAGTTAATCCTAGAGAAGATTCTCTACTCGGAGATGTTTGGGGCGTGCTGGAGTTGGTTCAGGGCGCAGGAGTGATCTTCCCTTGATAAGAGTTGTCTTCACAGTCTTGGCTGATCTCGTCTCTTATCTTCTAATTTTTTTTTTTTTTCGTAGTTTTGTTATTTTTTTTTCCCCTGAATCAAAACGCTAACACCAATCCCTTTTTATTATAAAGTTTCAACTTTTCCTTTCCCTGTGTTTTCGTGTTTATCTCGTTGAATAATATTATCTATGACGATATAACGATATACACTTAACCTCGGCCAATGAAATTATTTTTGTAAAAAAAATAGTAATGACCAGATTTTATAAAACGGTTTATTCTTTGCTTCATCTTTTTTTTTAAACTGATACATAACAAAAAGTAGGACGTAAATTGCTCAAGTAGTCAAATAGTCCTTAGCCTCAACTACCCTTTTTTTAAGAATGGGTTGAACATTAAATCCTCCCCGGTACCTACAGTTAGATCTTTCAGCCAGTAATGGAGATAGCAATGTTTTTTATACTAGATCTGCTTGGAAATAGATTTTTGAAATTCTTCCACCGTGCGTGTGAAGTCTTGCACACTGGTGCGTCCTGGTGAACTGTAAGGAAAGTTATCAGAGCATCTAATGATGCGCAAGCTATGATAGCATCGCGACACGGTCGACGACTACTGGAGATCTACAGATCTGGGGATCTTCTAGCCAGACCGGGCGAGTCTTTCAACACCCACGGTACTTTGAAGCTGGCGTCTGGCAAGGGATTGTGGGTAAAAGGATTGGCATCCCCCAATCTGGGAGTAGGGATCTTGAAGCAAGTGGTTACCAGGTGTGGGGGCAAGTACCCTCAGTCTGCTCCAGATGTGGAGGGTACTTCTTCAGCTGGGAGACACAAGGTTTGGTGGTGGGTGCTCTAGTAGCAGAGCTAACTGACCTCAGTGTGAAGTGTGTAAGGTCGGATCTCTATGTCTATACAACCCAACGATAATCAGTAACACTACTGTGGGTCTGCCTTGGGATGCGCTCCACGTCCATGCTCGTTTGAACGCCTGTGCCTCATTCTTAAGCTCTAAGTCTACAAAACAGATGATGTGATAATCACAAGGCTTCTTAATTTGAGAATCGCAGGATTCTTATGATTATGTGCGGGGTAAAAAGTTAAAAGCTTAGGAGTTTTACACCACAAAATAATGTGATTTTAAACAAAAGCTTGGAGAAAATTCAGTAAAATATTTCACTGAGCATGAAAAACAAAATACATGTAATCACAATTCAGGTCCTACATCCGGTATATAGTTTAAAGGCGATGTTCGTACAAGAGCTGAATGGACATCTACATAAGAATACAACGTCTGACTGCTCCACGCCTAATTAAACCCAAGACTGTGATATATGCGGATCCTACACACCTATGTGTCAGTTAGTTCCGTACATTGTGGGACGGGATTTTCCGGAAATGCCTGGAGATTCTCGACTGGTGTCTAGGGATGGTCGAGAAAAATCTGGGGACGGATAGAGAAGAGGAGAAATACATTAGGCTAATTCTGTCGGACTGATTTATGTGGAACTATACTTTTAATCTATTCATTTGATAAAAAGTTCAAATGCCAGAGTTGTGGATTTATTTATCTTAGTCACTAAAAATAATTATTGTTAACATAAGAAAGAAAACAACACCACTTTAAACACATTTTTTTGTACATAGAGAGAAAATTTAATTACATTTAAAAAAAAAAAAAAGCTGATAAAAAGCATTCTTAGTAAACATTAGTTTTCTTACAATCCACAGAAATCTATACTTGCACTCTATTTGACACCTACACAGTCGGAAGAACAGTTTCGTTTGTTTTAAGTCTTACATCGATATGGCTTAAGAAATGACCTTATAACGAAGTGGAACAAGAATAACTAGCTAATTTTGAGAAAAAAATTCAAACCTATTTATAGATACTTTTTTAAACTTCACAATCTGGTATGTTTTAATAAATGCGCAGCTGTGCATTCCCGCAAGGCATTGCACCTTCAGGCACTGGTTTAAGTGAATCTATAGCCTTCTGAAACACTTCTGAAAGGAACTTAAAATAGATTTGGAAAGCACAGAATCAGCCAATCTCCTATATGAATATTTCCAACCAACCAGTTAACACATAACGATAAAAACGCAGGATAATTAATGGAAATAATAATGTATTGTACTAAATGAGCTGCAAAAACAGAGAATTATTTGTAAACAAAGCAGTAGGGCAGTCGTATGGAGAATGACATGTTTGAGTTCAAAACAGCGTAGCGGACCCGGCTATTGTATTTACTGACACAATTCGTAGAGAGCTATAGTATTGTAGATAATAATGGGATAACTTATTTGATAAATGGGCATAAAAACAGTATCAATTATAGTGAAAGCAAAAGGGGAAGATAACAAAAAAAGGAGGAGGAGTAAGAGGAGGAGGAGGAGGAGGAGAAGGAGGAGGAGGAGGAGGAGGAGAAAAAAAGATGATGATGAAGAAGAAAGAAGAAGAAGGAGCAGAAGAAGAAGAAGAAGAAGAAGAAGAAGAAGAAGAAGAAGAAGAAGAAGAAGAAGAAGAAGAAGAAGAAGAAGAAGAAGAAGAAGAAGAAGAAGAAGAAGAAGAAGAAGAAGAAGAAGAAGAAGAAGAAGAAGAAGAAGAAGAAGAAGAAAAAGAAGCATGAGGAGGAGGAGGAGAAAACAACAACAACAACAACAACAACAACAACAACAACAACAACAACAACAACAATTACGCCAACGAATAATACAAAAAAAAAAAACAAACAAAAAAACAAAACAAAAACAAAAACAAAACCAAGCAGTAACCATCGCATTCCCAGAGAGTAAGACAGCATCCATGGAAACAACATGAGATGCTTTTATGGGTAACAACAAGGAAGGGGGAGTAAATGAGAGCTCTATATTAATCATAACTAAATCTACTATGCTTTCCAATGAGGCATCGATCGAGATAATTCTAGTCTACCTCTTCGACGAAATTTGACCAAACTCCAAAGATCCCAAAACTGAGATCAAAATGGACTAAAGATAAACGTTTTTTTTTTTTTGGTCTCACGCATGTTGTGCACAACATTCTAATATCCCCGCATCAGCCTGGAAGTACAGCCATGAAAACAAGCCTGGACTCCGGGTAGATGGGGGCCTGACCAGGGTTAACACAGACCACTGGTCGAGACTCGGACCACATAAGTCAGTAATGTGGCCATAAAACAGCTGGCTCACCCGCCTTTTCTCCCCAGGAGTTGGGATTTGAACCCTGTAAGGGGCGCACACATCAATGAGTCTAGGATAAATAGAGTTTGTGCTCCTAGCGGAGTGGTGTGTGATTGTGTGCCTGGAGTGGTGGCTTCAAGTTCGGAGGTTTTTTATTTTTTAATTTTTCATGGAGGATGTTGGAGAGACAGAGAGGTGGTTGGGGTAGCGGGGAGGAAGAGATAAGAGACACAAACAAGTCTAGAGAGAGATGGTTCGTGGGAGTCGCGGAATCTAGAAAATACGTGAGATAGGGGTGGATTAATAAAAAAAAATAAAGACAGAGAAAGAGTCGGAGAGAAAGGAGCTGTGACAGAGAGAGAGATAGAAAGAGAAGCAAAGAGAGAGAAAGAAAGAGAGAGAGAGAAAGAGAGAGAGAGAGAGAGAGAGAGAGAGAGAGAGAGAGAGAGAGAGAGAGGAGGAGGAGGAAAGGAGATGCTGCAGTAAAGATGAAATAGTTGAGAATAAACAATATCGCAGTCCGTGAAATAAATGGATAAAACCAGGCTATTGGGAAACGATGAAACTTTTATAAGCAATTTATAGAGAGGGACAAATTCTTGAAAATTAATGTTTTTTACAGATCAAGTAGGTGGATTGATGATGAAAATTATCGAGCATATTTGGATGGACTGATAGACCGTACCAGCTGTTCCTTGTAAGTAGATTTTTTTTTTTCGATTACGGCGAGAAAAATAGTAATGACAGTAGCGTTTTTTTCCGGGTTTTTTTGGGTTTGCTTTAAATAATCCCACACACACATGTCGTAGTGTGGTCAAAGCTCGAGTGTTTCATTCCTCTGCGTCGGTTTGCTTTACTTTAATAATTTATTTCGTGAGGATCTTTTATATGAACGAAATTGCATAGTTATAATTTGAATTTTGTCAAAGGGCTCTTGATAAATTTATAAATCCGCTCAATCTGCGCTGAAATCGCTTAACATCAAGTGATATCATAATAATGATAAACATTATATCAGTCTCTTTAGCTTTAGGATATAAAAGAATAACTCTAGTCACAGTGTATCACACAAGTAGGATGATTTCAATAGATGTATTGTCCACATAATACCTCTCTCCATATCCTTCTATCTTTCTCTATCTCTCTTTCCATCTTTCTCTCTATCTCTCTCTCCATCTCTCTCTATCTATCTATCTCTCTATCTCTTTCTCTCTATCTCTCTTTCCATATCTATCTCCATCTCTTTATCTCTCTCTCTATCTCTCTCTCTCTCTCTCTCTCTCTCTCTCTCTCTCTCTCTCTCTCTCTCTGTTTCTTTATTCTATAAAGTCAAAGTTTAGTGTTGAATTCGATTATTTGACCATAAGGCGAGAAAAGCGTCCCATACGGGCATGTACTTATTAACCTTGGCCTGTACTCGGCACAAGTCTGGTTGGAGACGTGAGTACGAGTACCTGCAACTATTTGGCGAGGCCTTGTTTTTATCAATACAGATTGCTTTGATGTTAGCCCGTCAAGAGTTCCAATTATTGTCTTGTCTGAGACAGGAATTATTGCATGCGATAGAATCAGTTCAGTTCCAGGCGCGTGAAGTACCTAATTTGTCTACATTTTTGCAATTCCTCCATCTGCTATGAGAGGGTTTCGAGAAACATGCGCAATGACGTCACTTTCTAAGGATTGAAACCGGGAATGATTCACATTGTCTTATAGAGTTATTGAACTTATTTTGAAAATAGATTTTACATTTATCATACCATAAAACGATATAGTTCAATATTGATTTTTTTTTTTATTATTTTTTTATTTTAATCCCAAGGTTGTTTTTCTATGTTCATATTACTGTCAAGTATTTGGACAGAGAGTATTCATGTTAGTCTGAGTTTGTGAAGAGAGAGGGAGAAAGAACGGGATAGAAACTGAGAGAGAGGGAGAAAGAACGGGATAGAAACTGAGAGAGAGGGAGAGAGAACGGGATAGAAACTGAGAGAGGGAGAGAGAACGGGATAGAAACTGAGAGAGAGGGAGAAAGAACGGGATAGAAACTGAGAGAGAGGGAGAAAGAACGGGATAGAAACTGAGAGAGAGGGAGAAAGAACGGGATAGAAACTGAGAGAGAGGGAGAGAGAACGGGATAGAAACTGAGAGAGGGAGAGAGAACGGGATAGAAACTGAGAGAGAGGGAGAAAGAACGTGATAGAAACTGAGAGAGAGGGAGAAAGAACGGGATAGAAACTGAGAGAGAGGGAGAAAGAACGGGATAGAAACTGAGAGAGAGGGAGAAAGAACGGGATAGAAACTGAGAGAGAGGGAGAAAGAACGGGATAGAAACTGAGAGAGAGGGAGAGAGAACGGGATAGAAACTGAGAGAGAGGGAGAAAGAACGGGATAGAAACTGAGAGAGAGGGAGAAAGAACGTGATAGAAACTGAGAGAGGGAGAGAAAGAACGGGATAGAAACTGAGAGAGAGGGAGAAAGAACGGGATAGAAACTGAGAGAGAGGGAGAAAGAACGTGATAGAAACTGAGAGAGAGGGAGAAAGAACGGGATAGAAACTGAGAGAGAGGGAGAAAGAACGTGATAGAAACTGAGAGAGGGAGAGAGAACGGGATAGAAACTGAGAGAGAGGGAGAAAGAACGTGATAGAAACTGAGAGAGAGGGAGAAAGAACGGGATAGAAACTGAGAGAGAGGGAGAAAGAACGGGATAGAAACTGAGAGAGAGGGAGAAAGAACGGGATAGAAACTGAGAGAGAGGGAGAGAGAACGGGATAGAAACTGAGAGAGGGAGAGAGAACGGGATAGAAACTGAGAGAGAGGGAGAAAGAACGGGATAGAAACTGAGAGAGAGGGAGAAAGAACGGGATAGAAACTGAGAGAGAGGGAGAAAGAACGGGATAGAAACTGAGAGAGAGGGAGAGAGAACGGGATAGAAACTGAGAGAGGGAGAAAGAAAGAGAAAGAGAAAAAATTGAGACAGAAAGGGAGAAAGAGAGAGAAAAGGAGAGAGAAAGAGAGAGAGAAAGAGAGAGAGAGGGCGAGAAAAAGAGAGAGAGATAGATAGATAGATAGATAGATAGATAGAGAGAGAGAGAGAGAGAGAGAGAGAGAGAGAGAGAGAGAGAGAGAGAGAGAGAGAGAGAGAGAGAGAGCAACGATATAAATGTAGTTAAAGACTGATGATAACAAAATTTATTGATGTGTTTGGTTAGGGTCGAAAAGCATGAAAATAATATAAATTTGTTGAGTGTTTCATTTTTTGGAAGTATGTAGCGGACAAGTTACGCAGTGCAAGTATATGAAATTTTAATGGAGAGAGAGAGAGAGAGAGAGAGAGAGAGAGAGAGAGAGAGAGAGAGGAAGAAAGAAAGAGAGAAGGAGGAAGAGAGGGAGAGAAAGAGAGACAGAGAGACAGAGAGAGACAGAAAGAGAAAGAAAGAAAGAGAGAAAGAGGGAGAAAGGGAGAAAGAGAGAGAAGGAGAAAGAGAGAGAGAGAGAGAGAACGAGAAAGAGAGAGAAATAGGGAGAAAGAGAGATATAGAAAGAGAGAAACGGAGAAAAAAAGGGGGGAGGGGTACATAAGAGAAGTAAAAAGAAAAAAATATGGGTCTGACAAATTTAATTGCAAAGTAATAATACTAAAAAAAATAAATTTCGTACAAAAAGGTAAAAGAATATAGATTGAAACCGTTTCAGCAAAGAAGTGAAAAAAATTATGCGTGAGCTGACAGGATTCGGATACGAGAGTTATAAGTAGTCGAGAAAATCATAATAATCAGAGTCGCTTGAAAACTGTCCTATTCTGTCATGTTACATGAGGTAAACTGACAAGGTCACTCACCAGGAACTTGTGAATTAATTAGCGATCGGTATTGAAACTCGCGATACTGACGCATCAGTCCGGCAAAAGTACTGAACAACTTAGCATAATTGGATGCACGTGACTTAAAAAAATTGTCTATCTCGTAATATTGTTCAATGAGCTAAATTCTAAAATAATGGTGATGGAAATGTGCAAAGTAAAGCGTTACTATTATCTTACAGCGTATTATGACAGTGACACTCGTTGTTTTACAAGCTGGTTGTGGGAACGTTGTAAGAAGTTATAGATAGATCTAGTTACCGTGTTCGGATACTCCGCCATGATGAAAGTAAGATAATGTTTGCGTGCAGTATTTCCCATAATCCCCCGACAGGTTTTCGGTGAAGACTATGAATATAGCCTTCTATCAATCTCAAGCGTCTACTGCTCTTCTAATGTAGGTCTCAATAGTTGAGCTATATATTTATATTGAAGATTACTTGATATAGACTCAGTCTAGAGAATCGCAAAGAAGACACAATGAAAATATTGAATAATCATATTTTTGTGTTTCGTTATATAGGGACCAATCTAAAGGAGAGCAACTTAATTTTCTCTTTGGTGTTTTTTTTTTTTTTTTTTTAAACGGAGAGTTTTAAAGTTCCCATTAAATAAACTTTTATGTCGAACACAAAAATTTCATATACCTTGCACGAGCCTTTGAGTAACAAGTTGAACAAAGTTTTCCGTTTTATTTCAGGGGTACAAATGGAGGGAAAATGGCAATTATGAATTTTATTAGAGCTCTTTTGTTGCATTATTTTTTTTCTTCT
>JAWDGP010005499.1:495000-512500 GCA_033675545.1 Elysia crispata | reverse complement strand
GATAAATGACTGCGAATTTCATTGTTTATTACAGCACCATGGCGCCAGAAATAGCGCGACGATGTAACACTTGCTTTTCTATACATGTTTCTTTTTGAAAAATGTCTCTGAAATTAATTAATGGGCGATTCATTTTACTGTACTGTTTTCTATTAATTATCATTTTAATTGTTGTTTTGTTTTGTTGTATTCCTTGCTGATTCGATGGGAGAAGGGGGAAGAGAGAGAGGGGGGTGGGAGGGTGTACTTTAGAGGGTAAGTGTCGTCGCCGTGGAGACTTAGGAAGTGGTTTGTTGCAGATTTCTTTCTTTCCCTCCATGCTTTAGAAAAGAACAAAAAAAAAAAAAATAAATAAATAGATAAATAAAAATACAAAATCAAATACAGAAACAACAACAACAAAAAGGTGAAAGAGGTATTAACAGTAAGAACAATTAAAAAAAAAATAGTAAGCTCGTTTTGTTTAAAAAAACAAAAAAAAAAGAAGCCAAATTTATTTATTGATCGTTTATCTTGAAAGTATAAAAAAAAACCGAATTCCCTACAGGCGGCGCACCTCTTCGCTCAATTTTCGGGAATTTATCTTCTTCTAACCAGATTAGTTGGCAAATTTTGTAGAACCCCAAACTATTTCATAGATTTTTGTTTAATGTCATAATCCCGCAGGTATAAAAAAAAATCCGCAGCTATGAATTCCTGAAAGGCTGCGCACCATTATGCAATTTCTGCGGTTATCGCAAGTCTTCTTATACGTATAACAAGAACTTAAGGTAGATTTCTAGAGTACAGAATTATTAGATTTTCCCTATTACGAAGAAAAGAATTAACTATTTCTCAGAATTGACATGAAGACCCGTTGGTTGAGGAAGCTCTCTGGAACTAAAGGCACTCTAAAGTTTGTTTTCAAATCCTTTAAGCTATCTAAGAATCCAATAAAATCCATTAACTTTTGTTTAAGGCCTTAAAGTTCTCGCATCAAAATTTTGGGCGAAATGAAAATAATTACTACTAGACTAGATCTCAACGAAACAAAAAGTGTATCCAAGTCAACACGAAGCTCACCTAGAATCATCCATTTTTTTTTTTTGTAGCTGAGGATGGCTGTGTGGCTAAGTGCCGCTTTCATTAGGCCTTGGTTGTGGAGATCCTAACACTTTAAGTAATTCATGATGCTTTTCTCAATGAGCCTCGACACACACACACACACACACACAAAACAACAGCGCACACACAGAGTCTGTGGTTAATTAGAGACGCGTTCACTAGCGACAAATAAATGAGGCACGGACCACCCGTGTGACGGTATTGTTGAAATTGCTGCCGTTGCTACAACTGCATTCACAAGTGGTATCCATCAGCACTGTTTTCTGCTGTTAAGATTTGTGTAATCATTCTGCGGCTGCGCGGCAAATTAGAATATTGAGGTGAGATTTTAAGATCATAATACATGCACACAACGGGGAAACAATAAATAACCAAGAGTGAAGTTCGTAGCGGTTTGAACATGAAATTTTCCCGAAAGTTGTGTTAAAATAATATCGGTTACTGGAAGAAGTTTGATTGCTGTCGATGGCTTTTGTTCAGTTTTTATAAAAGTTGTTGCTGTGTTGCCTTCTTTGTTGTTTTCGTAGTTGTCGTCGTCGTCGTCGTCGTTATTGTTAGAGTATTATGTGTGGTTGATAGGGTTTAAATATCCACCTACTATTAGCTTCTTCATAACGATCATTTCTGTTCTTTTTTTTTTTCTTATGTCGACGCCAAAAAACAGGGCATAAATAATTTTTGGTGCCCTCCAAAATGAGAGGAAGTTACTTTGAAGGCAGTCGAGTCGCAGTAAATATAGTTCTTGTGTATGGACTTTACATGAAGACAGAAAGAATTGCAATAAATGTAATTCTAGTAGATGGAAGTTACTGTGGAGACAAAAAGAGTGACAATAAATTAAATTCTCGTGGATAGTATACAAAACAAATGCACTTTTCAAAACTTTTTTTAAACAGTAATCTATCAAGATCTAACTCAATTTCTCTATTTCTATCTTCCCCCCCCCCTCTTTCTCTCTCTCTTTCTCTCTTTCTCTCTCTCTCTCTCTCTCTCTCTCTCTCTCTCTCTCTCTCTCTCTTTCTCTCTGTCTCTCTGTCTGTCTCTCTCTCTCTCTCTCTCTCTCTCTCTCTCTCTCTCTCTCTCTCTCTCTCTCGCTCTTCTATTACATTTAATTTTGTCGTATTCCTTTTCTTTGCTCTCACTAAACAGACACAAAAAAGTTGTCGAAGGAGATTTTAGCCTAGTTTTATAAGAGCAAAAAAAAAAAAAAAAAAAGCCGAGCCTCAGATTCAAGCATTAAAAAAATGCTCATGCAAACTCTACTATCTGAATCCTGACTCTCATTTGTAGTAAAATTTGCCACACCAAAAATTCGAACAGCTTTTAACTAACACACAACCACCTGTTTCCTTTCAACATTAACAAAAGAGTTTCCAAAAAAAAAAAAGAAAAAAAAAGAAAAGAAGAAATACTTTTCATAACATCACGACCTTCGCATGGTTACAGTAGATGAACATTAAAATGTATAGATTTACTATTTGTTTGCTTTACTTCTTCATCCTATATTCTATAATCGTTTTAAAAAGACAACAACAACAACATGTTGCATATTTGAGATCCTAATCAGTTGATAAAGTAAATATATAATGTGCATAATTATAACAGGAAACAAAAAAAAAAAAATGATTAATATGGAGCAACAGATAACCAAACCAAAACTAAACAGAAGAAATAGTGCAATAAATTACGACGGATAATTGTTTTTGTTTTTTTGTTTTTGTTGTTTTTTTTTTTTTAATTTTCTCTCCTTCCATTGTTCTTTTCATACAATTATTTCTTCCTAACCGCAGATTTGTGTTCTATTAATTTAATAATCACCCATAGAATATACTTCTATCTGTCTTTGTTTTTGCTTGGATTAGTTTGAAATAACAGGTTATCATAACTGTGAAAAAAAAAAATAGAAAAACAGGACGATGAAACTGTCGCACGTGATGGTTCTCCACAAGTGTAACATTTTGTGTACCAGTAATTGTAACAGATTTCAGAGTTAAAGGTAAATCTTAAATTTTCACACAACATGGTTACAGACTTACTAATCTCTACCAGCTTAATGATTTAGAAAAAAAAAAAAGAAGGGAAAAAAAAAAGAAAGCATATATATTTTTTCTCGTATCTAAAAGAAGTGATAATGTAAAATGGCGAGTTTATTACAATGACAAATTACTTAATATTGAATAGATTTCATCATATTATTTTCTTGCAGCTGCTTAACATGAAGATAAGAATAAAGTTGAGGGGGGAAAAAAAGAAAGAAAAGAGTTGTCCCTTTTTCTGTGAACCATGTTATCTATTTTTAACTTACTCTGAGATATCCATTTAATTTCGCTATCAGTAATGCTGCAAAAATAAATAAATAAATAAAAAATAAATAGATAAATAAATAAATAGATAAATAAATAAATAAATAAATATATAAATAAATAAATAAATAGATAAATAAATAGATAGATAAATAAATAAATAAATAAATAAATAAATAAATAAATAAATAAATAAATAGATAAATAAATAAATAGATAAATAAATAAATAAATAAATAAATAGATAAATAAATAGATAAATAAATAAATAAATAAATAAATAAATAAATATATAAATAGATGAATGAAAGAACGTTTTGTTTCCTTTTCTTTCTTTTTTACCCTCGATCTTTATGGATTTCGAACTGACAACTACTGAAATGCGGGGAAAAATATGCCAGGATAAAGTAACGATAATTTCCACTCAGGCGTTTTCGAAGCATGTAAAAAAAGAAAAAATTATAATGATAATTAAAGCTGCCATAATCATGGCAATGATAGAGAAAATATTTTAATAGTGATTATAAAAACTGTGGGATGAGGATGGAAATGATGATACTCAAGTTGATCATAGAGACGTTCATAATGCGAATGGTGTTGGTGGTGATAATAATAATGATGATGATGATGATGATGCTGATAGTTAAAAGGTCTGCATAATTATTAACCGTCCAAACTTATGATTTTTATTTCCATAATTAGTTAATATTATTAGAGAGAGAGAGAGAGAGAGAGAGAGAGAGAGAGAGAGAGAGAGAGAGAGAGAGAGAGAGAGAGAGAGTGAGAGCAAGGAAAAAAAAAGAAAAAAAGAAGAGCTCATTGTTATCTAGATCTCTGTCACATTATTGTCTTGTGAACCATCTCCCAGTATGAACAAATTATCTGCCGCGCCTTGTGTATTGTTCCAAAGATTCCATCTATTCTACGACTGCCCCTAACATGTTGGGACTTCATTAGTGTATAGATGAATTAGAACTATATAAAACATAGCGTAGTTGTGGTAATGACAAGTGCTACTTTGACTTACTATGTTATCCTGTACATAATTATATCGGAGGTTATGAACTGCGGAGGTGTCTTCCACTATCATTATGTCTAAAATTAGGACAGTTATACATTTGATAATTATTTTTGCAAAGAGTTTTTAGCAATCATGTATGATAGAGAGATATAAATAATTATTTTTACGAAGGGTTTTTAGCAATAATGTATGACAGAGAGATATAAAGTTTAACAATTATTTTTACGAAGAATTTTTAGCAATAATGTATGATAGAGAGATATAAATAATTATTTTTACAAAGAGTTTTTAGCAATCCCGTATGATAGAGAGATACAAATAATTATTTTTACGAAGGGTTTTTAACAATAATATATGACAGAGAGATAATCTTTTTTTCTCTTTAGTTGATTTCATGTCCTGCCCCGGTCATTAACTCAAAATACATGTAAGTTGTTGCCTTTGTGGGGCTTGCAACTAAGTTAAACCTAAACAAAAAGATGTTACCTATAGGGACGTGAATTAATGCCAGTATATTTATGTTTTTCTTCAGGGAATTAGGTAAGAAATGAGTGAGTCGTTCGTTAGATATAAAATAATAATTCAAATAAAGAAGCAAGTGAAAAAAAAGAGAAGAAAATAAAAACGCGTGATATCTGACAGTGTATGCTTTTTTTTTTTTTTTTTGTATTTTAAAAATAAATCCATAACGCTTATCACATGTTTAATCTCAGTTATTTTCAAAAACACCTAGCTAGAAAGGGTTAACCATTGTTTATATCACAGATTTGAAAAAAAAAATTATAAAATTGGAGCTTAAAAAGTCTGAAATGTTATCGAATAGCAAAACCTTCTAGGAAATACAAATTATCCAATTTGTACACTGAAGAGAAAAATCATTTCTATTTTTCTCTGCTACCACTCTCTCTCTCTCTCTCTCTCTCTCTCTCTCTCTCTCTCTCTCTCTCTCTCTTTCTCTCTCTCTCTTCCTCTTACTCTCTCTCTTTCTCTCTCTCTCTCTTTCTCTCTCTCTCTCTTTCTCTCTCTCTCTTCCTCTTACTCTCTCTCTCTCTCTTACTCTCTCCTTTTCTCCCCGTAAGGGAGGAGAGAGAATTTTTTTAAGTGCTAGACTTGTAAGCATCTCATAACAGGACAAACAGCTGCAGCACTACTTGCACCCAACCAGATGTTTATGATTTGGTGTTAATATTGAACCTAGAAACAATTTCACACTAGACTCCTATCATTTCAAATGATAATATTCCACTACTTTTTTTTTGGCATCTATTAATTTGAAGATTATCTTGACAGTTTGTTTTCATGAATAAAATGTCTTGTTACAAAATTTTAAGTAGGTGATGGTATTTCAGCAATACTATTGGAGGTAAGAATAAAATTTAATATATATATATATATATCCATGTACTTGTAGACTTGGGAAAAAAATCAGTATTTTTTTATGCTGATCTAAAAGCGTAGGAAAATGAAACTATCAGATTTTCTTGAAAAGACATGAAAATTAATAAAGGTCTGGCTAAACCCAGAGTGATGGCTCGTTTTGTTTTTTTTTTGTTTTTTTTTTTTAAATAAAATTTCTTTTGTTTTTAGTTTTAGCGCATAAAAGCCAATGATTTCTAGCACAGCAACAAATGTGAAATATTAACCTTGCCCTCCTAAACTGTATGACACTAACGCTCGAGTATGTTTTGAAAAACTGTGCTCTGTTCTAATCTATACATTGGCGTAAATTATAAATAGAATTTAAAAAAAGACAAAAACAAAACAAAAACAAAAAATCATCATTATATTCTACATAATTTAAGACCCAACTCTGATAAAGTGTATTTTTAGAGTAAATAAATTGAACAAAAATGTTAATATCCCATCATATTGGATTAAGGAAAGTAAGTCTAAACTGGGTCAGAACAACAGCAGTCAATAAAACTGAATCTAGCTCCAGATCAAGCGCTGTAACTAGACCTAAATCTAGATCTAGATCGAAACAGCGAATCTGTAGCATAAACACGGCGAGAATTATGGCCTCATCAAGCTACATCGGCCGGCCGTGTGTAGCTACAAACATGTTATTATAGATTTTCAGTCCCGTTTAATCCCACATCAACAAACAGCCGGGAGATGGACACCAATTTTCTCGGATTAATAAAGTTTCTCTTCATACCGAAATCGATCGCTCTGTTATGATATGCCCTGGGTATAAAAATAATAATTTAGATAGATCTACAGTCAGCACCCAGTGATCTAGGGTGCCTGGTAGATTAAGCAGACTTTTATTATTACTTTTTAAAATTTATTTTAGATCCAGTTCAGAGCCTAGGTGTTAAGTTAAAATTCACTTATTTTACGCGATAATAAAGATTAGAAATAAATATAAAGCTATAACAACAAAGGCCTAGGTTTATTTTATGACTGACACTGAATGCGATATTATACCAAGCCTGTCTAGATCTTCTAACAATGGAGGTCCTAACAATTATTGTCCCAGAAGGTGGGAGAGGAATGTGGTAGAGTTGTGCAGGTAAAGCGCCAGTAACACAAGCTATGAATGCGCCCTAAAACTGCTCTGCTCACAGCCGTTAAATAGATCCACGCAATAAAACAAATATCAAAGCTGCGCTCACAAACCTAACACATAAAGTGTACGCGATGTTGTTTAATTGATGAATAAAACCTCGCCATCGGTTTATGGCACCGCTAGAATGACTCTACTCTATGCCTAGTCTTATACTAGTCTCAGACTAGTTATGCAAGATCTGAAAAAAAAAAAAACCAACTAACCTGGGGTTTTATTAAATTAATTTCAATCCCGTTGATGTTGGTGTGTCCGCCGATGGTGATGTCGGTGGTAACGGCGACCTCACACGATGAAGTAGGTTGCTGTAGTAGACCTTAGGTGATGATGTTTTCGGTGCTCACAAAATATTAGTAATTCCCAGAGTCCGGGCGGCGTTTACTGCGGCAGTAATGGTTAGATCAGGCCAACATTATCGCCCAGTTATGAGGAATAATAGAAATAAGAATCCGGGACATTTTGTAACACCATCCACAGGCTCGGCAAGTAACCATAGGATCGTTTTACGTCCTGAGCGAGGTCCTGGTCTGTGCTGCCTTGCGCACCTTTAAAAAGATTATTGGCGTTTTGTGGTAGGTTTTTAACATTTCATGGCCCTCCGTCGCTTGTGCACGGGGTCTGACGCGCCAAGAATATTAGCACGGGCTTTTCTGTAACAGCACAAACCTAGATCTTAGCTCTCGGCCTGAGGGGGGAAGAGAGATGAGGGGGAAGAGACGGAGAGGGAGAGAGACATATCGGGGGTCGGTTGGCTTGACTTGCAAGCTTGGCTGACTGACACAGACGATTGGTTGGAGGAGAAAGTTGAAGGAGGGAGGGTGGGAGAGAGGAAGAGGAATAGAGGAAGATGAGGAGGAAAAAGTGGGGGAAGGTATGGCAATATGGCTAGAAGTTATAGTTCCTCACCCATAGTTTCACCCCCCCCCCTTTTCCAGCGAGCCCTCCGCCTCCTCTCTATCTTTACCTATCCCCTCCCTCCAGCTCTAGGACAATAAGACAGCACAATATTCCTACGAATCTTTATCGCATCAATCCCGCCCCTCTTTTTTTTCCTATTCTTAACTATTACGCGTCTCTCTTACCCACCCTCCCCTCAGCACTTCCGCATCAGTAAAGTTAGAGGCGAAGAGGAAGCAGGAGAGAGAGACAGACAGACACATTGAGGGTGCGAGGGTGGGGACCACGCTGCTTCCCTCGGTCGAGAAAACCATACTCCACACATTTCCCAGCAGCATTAATTTCTCTCCCTTGCCCGAGACGGCTTCCGCGTGATTGACGTGACCCCCTGGTTCACGGTCGACCAATGAGGGGAGAGAACAGACCCAGTGGCGGTCTAGAGCCGGCAGCAGTCGATAAGACCAGCCTGAACGGCTTCTCTTCCCCTGCGTCACGCCTGCCTGCTGCATGACGCCGCTACACAGGAGATGGGGGGGACGGTGGGGGAGACTCAGATCTGACACGACCAGGGGCGGGGGTTGTGGTGTAGAGCAACTCGACTAGGTTGTCAGTCGGACAGCCAAGTCTGCAGTCCTCTCATCCCCCAGCCGCAGAGCAGATGTAGAGAATGCGGCAGCGCTAGCAGACGTAGAATCTGGACCACTTCCAATTGCTGACGTATGTCTTGATCGAGTAACTGAATTCTCAGTATCGTTTGCTCTAAGTTCTGTAGATCCTGCCTGAATGGATTGGATGCAAGCCAAAAAAACATTTTATTTTAATCTGAATTAAAAAAAAAAAGGATTATCTAATTGTCTTTGTTTTCGATATACCACCTGGTGTTTAGAAAATATAGATTTTAGGTCAGCTTTTCATAGTTTTGGATATTCTTATCGCCTTAGAGTTTAGATCGCAAGAATTTAACTTTTAACGGTGTAAACATAGTTAAACGCCAGTTAAACTTATAATTGCATATAACAGGTGATTTTTCGAGTCTGACTTCAGATTTTTTTTTTGTTGGAGTGAAAGATAATAATCGAAAAATAATAATAATAATTTTTTGTTTTTTGTTCGTTCGTTCTCTTTTTTTTTAAGGTCCGCTTTGTTTCATTTTGTCTAGTCACTCGTTAAGAGTCGAAAAGATAGAACAAGAGATATATTTTATTGAAATAGCATTTTTAAACATTTGAATACAATAATCTTAATTTATTTTATGATAAAGAATAGTAATAATGATAATGATAATAATAATAATAATAATAATAATAATAATAATAATAATAATAATAATAATAAGAAGAAGAAGAAGAAGAAGAAGAAGAAGAAGAAGAAGAAGAAGAAGAATTATAATTATAACAATAATAATAATAATTAATAATAATAATAATTAATAATAATAATAATCATAATCATAATCATAATAATAATAATAATAATAATAATAATAATAATAATAATAATAATAATAATAATAATAATAATAATAATAATAATAATAATAATAATAATAATAATAATAATAATAAGAAGAAGAAGAAGAAGAAGAAGAAGAAGAAGAAGAAGAAGAAGAAGAAGAAGAAGAAGAAGAAGAAGAAGAAGAAGAAGAAGAAGAAGAAGAAGAAGAAGTAAAACTGTAGTAATAGACAATTATAATTTCGCGGAAAATGAGAAATACAAACAATCAATCAATCGATCAATTAAAAAAAACATTCATAGATTATGATACCAGATCATCAACTTTAGGTGGGTCTGTTAGCAAATCGAAACAAACAAACAACATTAATAACAACAATGGCATCGACTATAACATGTTTCTAGAAAGGACTTATCCGGCTAAATTTTTATAAAACTTTACTTAGCTTCGCCATCAAGCTTCTCCCAAACTGGACCTACTCTCTTGTCCTTATGACTTGCACTGTTTGTGTTTGTTGCCTGGCAGCACAGCGACCTGGTTGCTGACGTAGATACATGTACATTGTATTTCACTCTATCTGTGGTGGTGAATAATATCTATTGAAAATCACATACATGTACAAACAACTATCGAAAACACTTGAATAGTAGCGGTCTACTTCTAACTCTCTCTCTCTCTCTCTCTCTCTCTCTCTCTCTCTCTCTCTCTCTCTCTCTCTCTCTCTCTCTCTCTCTCTCTCACCCAATCTCTCTCTCTCTCTCTCTCTCTCTCTCTCTCTCTCCTCACTCAATCTCTCTCTCTCTCACTCAATCTCTCTCTCTCTCTCTCTCTCTCTCTCTCTCTCTCTCTCTCTCTCTCTCTTTATCTCTCTCTCACTCAATCTCTCTCTCCCTTTCTCTTTCTCTCTCATGTTTCTCCCTCTCACCCAATCTCTCTTTCTTTCTCTCTTGCTGTCTCTCTTTCTCTCTTCTTTCTAAGCCGCCTTCCTCTTTTCTTTTCCGAATTTCACGTTATCCCATGCTAAAACTGTCTATCATGAGATTTTATTACTAACTACACTGACAGTCTGTTATTATGTAGGAAATTTGAAAAAAAATCTTGACCAGCTTTCTTTTTCAACAGTATTTTCGGAATACTTTTTACATTTCTTTCTTTCTTTTTGCTTTCTTTTGAAAAAAAAAAACAAACTTGTTTACTTCTCTCCACGTGACCATTAAATTTTCTGTTCGTCACAGTTAATTTCTCTGTAAACTGGACTATTACGCTAGGACGAGTCTTTGACCTTGACATTGCACAACTATGCAGAGAGAACTCCTGAGCGGCACTGACCCACGAAAAATGCTGATGTTTATTATAAAAACCATGAATGGCGTGGAAAAAAGTATAAAAGGAAAGAAAAAAAAACAGAAAGGGAAAAAAAACATTATAAAGATTACAAAACCAGACATCAAAAAGAAAAAAAAAATGAAAACGCCAAAAACTAAAAAAAAAAAAAAAAAAAAAAAAAAAAATAATTTAAAATACATAACAAAACGAGAAAAAAAAAGAATACAATCCTATCACTTAAAAAAAAAAAAATCTGTTTATAAATCAGCCCGTAATTAAGTGTAGAAAGAGAAAGATAATGAGGTGGGGTGGGGTGGGGCAATCACTGGGCGATGATAATTGAGGGATGCCCCCAAAGCGATGCAAACCTCGTTATCGTGGTGGTGGTTGTGGTGGTTGTCGACGTGCTTGTGGTGGTCGTGGTAATGGTAATAAAATTCATTATTCATGAACGCTTTATCTCTTCGAATCAAATCTAGATGGTTGCACACAGATAAGAGACGACAGCTTCTGGCTGAATCGAGTCCGACCAAGGTAAACTTGCTCCCTTCAGCAGATCGCCTGCCGAGTTTATATGCATGTAATTTTCAAGAAAAAAAAATGATTTATAATTTCACACGTCCAAACGCGGAAAGACGAAACTAAAAGCAGATCCAATTTCCCTGGCAGGGGTCTATAGCTGTTTTAGCTATGATTGCTCTGCTTATATTTTATTCCTATCGGAGACTGTAAACTAGAAGACCTGGTATACAATTACAAGGATGCCGGGTCACCGCGAACTCCAGACAAGATATCACAGATTTTAAAGGTCTTCATGCTTCGGTAATTATTTTATGGTCATGTTTTACTATTTCCAATCTTTTGTAATAATGAAAATAAACATTAACGGCAAGAGATTTGTTGCGCGAGAGACCTGCTGTGACGTAACCTGTGAAGGACGGAAGCAACTAGGTTTCTTCGTTTCTTTGAAAACAACTTCAAATTTGTTTATAAAAAAATCATCTTGTTTAAACTGTAAAACCATGAAACTGCGCAATTTAGATGCGGGAGATTAGAAGTTAAAAAAAAAGTAAAGCTGGCAAAGAAATTTAATTACCCGGACCAGGATAAACAAAACAATTCAAAGCGCCATATTGAATGTCATTGTGTCACTATGACAACACTGCAACAGCTTAAAATAGATTCTTGATTATCTATTTTTAGCCACCTTGATGGAGGCTGGTCGTTCAGGAATTACTTTGCTCTAATGTTTTTATTGTTACAAAGATTTTGTGATTTTAACGTAAAGTTAAAAAAAAATAAAATGGGAAAAAATTTTGAATAATAACAACAGTATTAAGCTTTAGAAACAGGAAGAGATTGCAGCAGCACACGTAGCTCTATTTGGATACCGGAATTACTTTGTGCAGGTTAGGAGTGGTGATAACTAAAAAGCATATCGCTGCACACTCGCTCAAAATACACGCAGTTTTGTTAATAAATGACCTTTTGGGTTGTGCAGCATTGCAGCATATTATATTGATTATGCATTTGGATATACCGTAAATTAGTTGTGATGCTTAAGTTTTTTTTATGATTAAAACAGCATAACATGAGGGGCCTGGGCTCGGCTTTCATTACCGCCAATTCAGATGAATTTATAATTAAAAAAAAAAATTATTATATTAGTACCCATAGTTACACCATAACGAGCTAGACCTTTTGTTAACACCGTTTCCTTTAAAAACAATCCTGAACAAATATATTAAGTTAGTGAATGTTCAAAATTGTGTAATTCTGATATATATACATATTTTAATTACGATCGCATTTATATGTTCCTCGATACAAAATAGGTTTTGACGTGGCCGATATAATTTTGGTAACAAGACAGAGAGTCGAGGTTTACCGACTGGGGCATGATTGATATAGCTCGTCCAGAACGACTAGTTTCAGCTGGGCGGGGAGTTTCGACGCCTCAAGATCCTCTCAATTGTCTTGTTTGATATAACAATAGATCCTGTCCAGGTTTTCCGGCTCATGTTCACGGCGTAATCACAATTCTTATATGAGGTTGAAGAGGATGAGCTATATCAGCAGAGACACTAATCGGCTGAATCTGCTGCAGCTGTTGCTGCAGAACGTCCTGGAGAGCTACTCAAAGATTCGATCTTGAACCCCTTGCCTTTCTTTAGATTCGATCTATCCCAATGCCATTTCAATAATCTATTAAACAGGCCGTGTGGATCTCCGGAAGTGGCTGCAAAGCTGCTATCATCTAAATATGATCGCAAATTGGATAGCTCTAGTCATATCACTAGAAAGGATTTCTTCTGTTATCCTGGCAAGACATTCTGGTCACAGTTGAGAGGTCAACACACTCCAGCCAGGTAGCTTTCAAAATCAGTCAGTAAACTATAATCCACGATGATGATGAATGCTAACAAAACATGGCTGATTTTCAGTCGTACGGATACCTGTTATTTTTTTTTAAAAGGTCAAGCAATAATTTATTTGCTTGAAGAAGATTTGTAATGTTTTGGGTTTTTTTTTTTTCTATAAAACAATTGAAAAAGTAAAAATAAAGAAAAAATGTCATCCTAGAGATAAAGAAACAAAAATCAACGTGTTTTTAAGACTGATTTCAGCTGTGGAGATATAAAGATTCCAGAAGATTTATGAAGAGAGACAGAAAGAGATAGATACTTAAACACATTGGGTTGATAGATTGATAGATAAAGAGACAGACAGATAGTCAGAGCAGAGAAGGAGGGAGAGAAAGTGAGAGAGAGAGAGAGAGAGAGAGAGAGAGAGAGAGAGAGAGAGAGAGAGAGAGAGAGAGAGAGACAGAGAGACAGAGAGAGAGAGAGTTAGAGAAAAAAAATAAGAGCATTAACCAAAGAGAGAAGAGTAAAAACAGAAGCAGGGTCTACATTGTAAAGTATTATATTCCAAAAGTTGATACGGGCAACGTTGTCATTGCTGGCATCTGACCTTCCTCCACCCGTCTGGAACAACCAACTCAGTTCTAGACTTACAATGTGTTCTATTGACTGATACCTCGCCACCAAGGTACAGAATCTCCAACCGTCATGCCCTACACACGAGCATCCGACCATGGAGGCTGAAATGTGCGAGAGGCTAGCCGCAGTAACCGCTTGTCTTTAAGGAAAGAGCTTACATTTCACAACCACTAAATCTGCGTGCCTTCGAACCCACGTCAAACTCCGCTGGGGTTGGGAGTTGGCGAGACCTGGGCTGCTCACTGATGATCGAGGCGTCAGGCACTTCAAAGGCTGTGTACGGCAAGGTATCATAACTCACACGACAGATCTTGATCGTAGATTAAGATAAAGAGAATGGCGAGCACGCAGTAGCGGAATCTTCATCATTTTTAGCCTAAGTAGAGAAACTTAGCTGACGTTAAAACATTGCCGAAGACGGGAATTCCCGTGGTACATTTTCAGCAATGATTTGGAGATTTCCGATTTGAACAAGATTATTTGAGAATGGGGGTAAAATGTGCATGAGGGGTATAGGAAGAGTTATCTAATTTTGTGAAATTCCAAATCTATTTATAGACTTTTTTAAAAACATTCATTATCATATAGGTCTAAATAACTGGGCGGCTATAAATTCCTACAAGACAGTGCACTTTTATGATCTTGATGCGAAAATTCGCAGCTTCTAAGAGGCATTTAAAAGGATTTAAAAATAGACTGGGAAAGTTCAGAATTAGTCGATTTCCTTTATTCTTTTTCTCTTGTAAAATCGGAAAGGAATTTCACTGAGACGCAATAAAAATAGGTCTTTTTGGGGTGAAATTTATTGCAAACGTCGCATTTTAGGAAAAAGAAATAGATTGACATAGGACAAAAGTTGTAAATCGCAAAATCTTACATTTCGGTATAAAAATTGAAGAAAAGAACAAGAGAAACCTCTTAGTTTTACTCTTAGCCAGACTTTAATTTAAAAAAAAAATATGCAAAAATCACACACAACCATCGAACATCGTTGTAATGATCTCAGCACCAGACAAGTCCGAATTTCACCATTAAATAATAAACCATGGAGTATCAGGAACTCAGTGTGACCAGCATCGTTCTGGTTGCGAGGAGCGTCCAGTAAGGTCACTTCTTGACCCTCCCCCCGCATTAACCTTTTTCGAGGAGTTTTTATTGTGAGATCCTGGCACTTAGAGCCACAAGTTAGAAGCTGAGAACTGATCCCAGTAGCTTCTGTTGGATAAGACTGTGTTTTAGAGGTGAATGCTTCATCTTCTTTATTATTTACAAGGCTATAAAGATACGCTTCAGTTGGAGACAGCCAAATGGCCATCATGTGAATTGGACGGGAGGTCGTTGTCTTCAAAAACATTGATTGGAACAAGAAAACTGAAGAGAAAAAGATAAGCAATGGTTATAAAAGGGTCTTTACTGTGATCTTTTTACTCTGGTTGTGCTATTTTAAGTAACTTGATAAACTACACCTTGGCATTCAACTGCAGCCTTTGGTTCCACATAGGCCATCCCACAGCGGTGCCTTGTCTTGCCCCACCTGCCCTGTCTCGCAAGACTTAAAAGGTCCTTTCAAATTCTTTTATCTTCTCCACGATTTGAATTTAGGCGAAGCAACACTGCACCAAGAACCGTCATAATATGACAAGCTCTTCCTTCATTTCTTTATTTTTCTTTTTTTCTTTTTTCTTCTTTTGATTTTTGCTTCCATTCTAATTCGTAACATTACTGACACCTTTGCCCTCCAGTCACACCTCACTAATTAACCAACACTGACTCTGTCGACCATAATTCACCAACGTGACGCAGTGAAGTCACACCCCAACCCAACCTCAGACATCAGTTCTAACTCCATTAATTTCCAATACCGCCATTGAACTCAAGACTTTGCCGTTTCTTCTCTCTCATTTTCCCTCCCGTCTATCTTGACAATTATTTCATGCTGAGTTATGGTCCCAGTCGAACACCTGGCCCACAGTTTGTTCAAAAGCATAAAAAAAAGCCCACACACATTTTTTTATCACCGCTAAACAAAACAGAGAAAATTCTGACAATTATTATGTAGTTTTTTTTTTCTTTTCTTCTTCATGCTTCTGTCGAATTTTCAAATGAAATAAATAAATATATTAATTCTCGCAATTTATAAAAGACGGTAGTATGGACTGTTTATAATTTCTTGATACCTTTTTAATAATAATAAAAGAAAATTACTTTGATTTCTTGACCTATTGCTCAAGTTAGCATGAATTGAACTTTCACGTAGAAACACTGACCTCATAAATCATAAGCAGCAGTTAAAAGTACTCCGCTAGTCTTGGAGACCAGGGAATGTCTTGTCTCAGAGAGAGGTCACACAGAAATCAGCACTCAATTATGGGAATTTCCAAACACTTAAAAGTACGCATTGCGCATTTTATTTTTCCAAAACAGTCACTTGTGCTCGCTTTTCTTTATTTTATTTTTGTTTCTTGTGAAAAGCTAAATTTTGAAGTTAATTTAAAGGTAAATAATTTCACCAGCTTAAAACACTTCTTTTTTTTTTTTTCTTTCTTGCATTCTCATTCCCTCGCTCTCTATCTATTCCCTGCCCATCTCTCTCTCTCTCTCTCTCTCTCTCTCTCTCTCTCTCTCTCTCTCTCTCTCTCTCTCTCTCTCTCTCTCTCTCTCTCTCTCTCTTTCTTTTTCTCTCTCTGTCTTTTTCTCTTTCTTTATGTTTCTTGATTTCTCACTTCCCCACCCTGCCTCCTCTCTCTATCTAACCATCTATCCATCTACTCATTTATCTATCCATCTATACATTTATCTATTATCTACCTATCGATCCACCTATCTAGTTATTTATACATCTATCTGTCTTTCTTTTCTTTCTTCATTTTTTCTTCTTATCCACTTTTCCATCGTTTCACTTCTCCTCCATATTTTTCCCACCACATTAAACCATAAACTTTAATATTCTTTGATAGAAAACTGTGCCAAACTATAAAATCCTAAATATTATCAACTCCCCCCCCCCCCCCCCCCCCCTCTCAAAGCATGTTAACAAAAGCTAGACGACCTCTCTTCACCCTGAAAAAAAAATCAAAATTGTATACAGACTTCAATATCATTAATTTTTAATATATATTTTTTTTGCTATAATAATCTCTGCATTAACTTGTCTACATTTACAATCCTCATAAATAAGATACATAAAATTATACTTAAATCTACATAAATGATAATCTGCTCTTAAGTGGTGTCAAATTTTCGCCTTTTTATGTAAGCATATTGAGAGGCACAATAATGTGCTTCACACACTTCGTGAATTAATTACCTCTACTCTCTCACACGAAATACATCTTTCTTGATAAATCGACCTTTTTTTTATCGTCCCTCTAAGATTCATATGAGGCGAATATGTCACTTTGGTACATTTTCCATTCTAATAGAAAATTAATAATATTTATGGTTTATAAGTTCCCTCTTTATCATTTTCGTCCCTCTCTCCCCTCCGATCCTCAAAACCTTTTTCTATGCTCATTTTTTCTTTCTTGCTTTTCAACATCATAATTATTCTGGCATATTTTCTTTTCATTAACCCTAAAATAAAGTATTCCTCGTTAAAGAATAATAAATCACTACTGCATATGTGTTTCGTTCAATCAATCTCTCTCTGTCTCTGTCTGTCTGTCTGTCTCTCTCTCTCTCCCTTTCTCTCTTTCTCAGATCTATGCTTAAGAGCTGGATATTTTTTCTTTGCTACCTGCCTTTCACTATCTTGGTATTTTTGTATCTTTCTTTTGTCCTTGTCTCTGTCTGTCTGTCTTTCATTCTAACTCACAATAATAACTA
>JAWDGP010005499.1:467500-490000 GCA_033675545.1 Elysia crispata | reverse complement strand
AGACAGACAGACAGACAGACAGACAGAGAGAATATTTAGATGATATTGGATGGATGTGTCAAAGTAACCCAAGAAAAAAAGAGAAGGAAAAGAGATAGGGTGTGTGTGTGTGTGTGCGCGCACGTGTATGTAAGAGAAAAACCGTTGTGTAATTACATATCACACAGCAGAAAATGGGAGTTCCAAACCTAGAACAAAGAAAAACTTTATTATTTCGAGAAGATACGCTTCACCCACTCCAACACCCCCGTCGCTTGGCGTTGGGCGAGCACAAAAAGTACAATTGAATTAGATTTTAAAATAATAATATAATAATAATAGTAGAATAAAGGGAATCGTACAAAGACACAGTGAAATGTTGTAACAATATCTCCTTACTTTTTTTTGAAAGCGTATCGTCGAAACATGGCCGATAAGTTCTAATACCCCTAAACAACACGTGATAGATTTTATCACTGCACGTGGGGACGAAATTGCAGCGCCCTAACCTATTGAGAGACAATGCTCTAACACGGCTGAAAACAACCGGAGGAGCGCCATGACAGTTCTCTACAGGATGCAAGCCGCTCACTTATCCTTACAGCTTCAAATATAGGCTCATGGGCTGAATGCCCTTTTCTGACGTCATTCTTCGAGGTACATTGCGCACCAACTTGAGCAGTCCTTGTAGACATACTTACCTCTGTTTCTAAATAATAATCTAATTAGCTCCGACCTGTTTTTTTTTTTTTTTTTTTTTTTTTCAAATTTAATTTACAATGTATCAGTAATAAATGGATTCACGTGCAAAATAGAGCTTTATGGATAAACACTTTCTTGTTTTTTTTTGTTTTTTTTTTACATTTTCCGATATTTTTTCCTCTTCAAAGTGCGAAGAGCGTGCGGGCAGCGTGCTGTGAAGAGATGATATCGGAGTGATATCGGGTTGATAATTATCTCACAATTCTCGCCCAGCCGCCTAATTGTCCGGGATAATTGTGACTTCAATGCATGGAGTGTAGAGCCCATCGACTTCAAACACGAAACAAAGTATTGGTTTATTTCGCGAGCCGGTTGTCATGTTTTTTTAAGATTGCGGATTTTGCTTTGTTGCAATAAAAATGTTTTTATCAGATTTGCAGTTTAAAAATTAAAAGAAAAAAAAACAAAAAAACAAAAAAGAAAATAAATTTTTTTTAAAAAGATGTATAACATTATTATGTTGCGTTCTCCTCCCCTTCGCTCCTCCCCGCACCCCCCCCCCCCCCCCCAAAAAAAAAAAAAAAAAAAAAAAAACCAAAAAAAAACCGAACCTCTCTTCTTTTCCTCCCATACCATTCCTCAACCTTTATTTCATCCAACTCCCTCTCTTTTCTTCCACGCATTCCTCCCTTTATCCTTACCTTCTCTTGTTTCTCTTTCTACTTTATTCTCTTTTTTTCCCTTTCTCTCTCTCTCTTCCACACACACACACACATACTTTTCCACCTTTCCCCATCTCTCTCTTTCTCTCTCTCTCTCTCTCTCTCTCTCTCTCTCTCTCTCTCTCTCTGTCCTGTCTCTCTGTAACATCATTTATCATTGTCGGGAGGTGTGTGCGTCGGCTTGTCAGACATTGAGTACTGTACTAATTACCGCTACATTACTAGAACAGAGAACTGGTGTCTTGAGACAGCATTGGACACCCACAACGTTCAAGATGAAGGAGAGAGCAAGAAGGGAAGAAAGAGCGAGTGAGATAGTGAGAGGGAGAGAGGGAGAGTGAGAGGAAAGAGAGGCAGAGAGAGAGAGACAGAGACAGAGACAGAGAGAGACAGATAGAGCCAGAGACAGAAACAGAGACAGAGACAGAGAGACAGAGATAGAGAGACAGAGAGAGAGAGGGAGGGCCTAGGGAGGGAGGCAGGGAGAGAGAGAGAGAGAGAGAGAGAGAGAGAGAGAGAGAGAGAGAGAGAGAGAGAGAGAGAGAGAGAGAGCGCTAGCCACATTGTTAAAACTTTAAATAAATATAGAGAAAGAGATCGAGAAAATGAAAGATTAAGAGACGACAAAAGAAAAGAAATAGAGACAAAGAGAGCTTGACCGAGAGACAGAAAGTCAGAGATAGGGAGATAAAACCATCATCTATCAGAGAAGAAAACTATTTACCAGCGTAAGTGAAAAACAGATGGACTGAAGGATGAAATACGCCACGAGTACAGAACAGGTAATTGAGTTAGTGTCTTCTGTGATGATTGCATTGGATTCCTCTGTGGTTGAAACAGATGTTGGGTAATGATTATGTTATAACTTAATACTCCAGATATGTGCCAGGGCCACCCTGTTCGATCCACACGACGTAGGATGTTTTACAGTGCTGCAGTAAAACAGTTGGAGGTATGCTTACCCACGTACCGACAATAAAAAAAACAACAAAAAAACATACATGCATAGCAACAAAGTACATACACACATACCAATAATGAACATACACATATATCAATAAAGAAAATATACATACCGAGAAGAATATACACACGTACCAAACAAAGACATACAAACATAATTTTATCATCATAGAAATTAGGGATGACTATTCTTATTGATGTAATTCACAGAGGGTTTTTTTTTTTTTTTTAAGATTTTATTACATAAATAAATAACAAAAAAAAACAAAAACGCGCAGGCATACAAACATTATTTCCCTAACAGTACTTTCTTTTTCTTTCTCACAATAGTCTTAAATAATAAATTTTAATGAAAACTACCGTTATTTTCCCTATGAGTGTGTGTGTGTGTGTTTGTGTTCCGATATTTTATTTTTTTCTTTCAAAAAACAGTCTTAATCTCGGCACATTCCACTCGAAAAGTTCACATTAAATAAACACTTACTACAATGTTGCCACTCGTGGTTTCATCTTTGGTCGCCTCGGTTCATCTCTCTTGGAGTGCAGGTTGAACCGAGTCAGATGGGGTGAGTGAGCAGGAGATGGGATGAGGTTAAAACGAACGAGAACCCAATGATGAATGGCTTTTCTTCAATTACAGTGCGTAAATTAGACCTATAGGCGCACTGGGCCGATAGGCGGGGAGAGGGGAATGGTTGGTGTGGCCGCAATTCCTGATTTCATTGAAAACTTCTGCCCGATGCGAGGTTGGAGGTTGGAGGTTTGAGGTTCAGTTGGGAGGCGTATAATTTAGTTATCTGGATCATCCCCTCTCGTTCTCTGGGGAGGGATGGGTGAAAAGTAGGGGTTGCAATCTGCGGAGGAATCACGCTACTATGAACTATTTGAAAGCTCCGAGGCAAAGCCAGTTCCATGATTTTGTACTTGATAAACCTATCGAGCGGAGAAAACCTCCCGGCGAAAGCTTAATAAGTTTAATCAAAACGATCATTATGATTGGGTGTTCTTTATTAGGCAAGTGTATAGGAACAAGGGAACGTCAAAACTCTTCTAAAAAAACGGTGTAATTGTCACCATACCCCTCACCGTTACCATCATCATCATCGTCGTCATCATTATCATCATCATCCTCATTATCAGCAGCAGCAGCACAAGTATCACCATTATCATCGGTATCATTGCCATCTTCCTCTCCCTCCTTATCATCCTCTGTTTACTCATTACCATCGCATCTTGATAATCATCATAGTTATTGTTATTGTTATCATCTTTATCGCCATTATCATCGCATCTTGATAATCATCATAGTTATTGTTATTGTTATCATCTTTATCACCATTATCATCGCATCTTGATAATCATCATAGTTATTGTTATTGTTATCATCTTTATCACCATTATCGTTGCCATTGTCATCTTCATTATCGCAAAAGCCATCATTTTTTTTGTTTATATCATCATCTCCAGCTTCAATATAATCATAATCATCATTGTCATCCACGTTGTCTTCTTCATGATCCTCCTCCTCCTCCTCCTCCTCCTCCTGCTTCTCATTATCATCATCATCATCATCATCATATTCGCCGACTTTATATCATTACTATTACCATCCTTTATCATCATATCATCGTTACATCATCAATATTTTCAATATCAGCTTAGTCTCGACATGCTCAAACATTGCTGGTGAAGGATTATCATATTTTCTCTGGTGAATTGTGTAAAAAACTAAAGCGGATGATTATAATAGGCCTATGTTATTTATTGTTGTTTCAATAGTTCAATTTTATGACCTGTGCGGCAATTAAAGTTGTTGGTTGCTGCTGTCCAAATAAAACCAAGCGTCTCCTCCCATTGCTTCTCACGTCAGAGTTACAGAGAACTTAGGAAGCGTACAAGAGCTAATCTGAGAGAAGAAGTCACGTGATCGTCGACCTTCACATTCAAGCTCCCAAGCTCAGATTTATCGTGATCGTTGATGGTAGTCATATAGTTTTACCCTACCTGTCTACCTACCTATCTAACCTGCTTACCTACCTACCTACCTACTTATCTTACCTACCTTTTTGTTTACCTTTTCAACCTACCTTCCTTCTTACTTACCTAACTTTTCTGCCTACCTAACTTTTCCATCTACCCTCCCACCAACCTACCTACCTTTTTACTTACCTGTCTTTTCTGCCTACCTTCCTATATACCCAGACTACCTTTCTACTTACCTTTTCCTACCTTCCCACCTTCCTTCCTACCTACTTACCAACATTTTCTATCTACTTACCTACCTACCTACCTACGTTACCTTCCTACTTACCTTACCTACCTACTTACCTTTTCTACCTACTTTGCTATCTATCTACCTGCCTGTCTTTCCTACCTACCTGCCTATCAACCTACTTATTTTGCCTGTCTGCTTACCACCTACCTACCTACCTGCCTACCGTCTAAAACAACTTCATGGATTTTCAAACTGATTCAGAAACATAATTTTTGTATGATCATGTTCCTTAATTAGCTTGAATAACAATTTCTCACTTTACAAAGGAGGTAATTATAATGGCCGATATGAAAATCAAGTAAATTTCATCAAATTTAAAAGAAAAAAAATAAATAGACTGTGCGTTTAGTTTTAAAAAGTCAATTTTGTTTCCTTTGCATATATGGAATCCCTGTATTTTCTATGTGCAATAAAGGCAGCTCAGAACTTTCTTATGTTTATAATAATTCCTCTACTGCACATAGCTCCACAGATTTCCCGTGGAAATATATAATAATTATAACATATAAACATTATAATATGTCTCATAATACTTTTATTAGAGTTAACTCTAAAGTACTGCATCGACACTAACTATCTTTCTGAAGAACAATAACAGCAACAAAACTATCATAACGACCACTACCACTAACACAAAAACAAAAAAGGATTCATATTGTCTGCTGTTCTTTTCTATAAAGTACCCGCGGAAGATATAAAAAGAAAACTGTGGAATCAACTGTAATTGTCCTGCACAAGACGCAGCCCTCTTCACAAAGACACCCATCTTGGTGTGAGAAACTGGCTTTCTAATTCATCATCTAACACATTCTCTAATTCACATAAAAAGCCCCCGTCAAGCAGGGCAGTTCGGAGCGGAGGCAGTCTAAAACATCTGAGATCAATCCAATATGGCAATATTACCCGTTTTTGTGTATCCGCTTGCTGTGAAGTATCTTGTACAACTCCCGCATTTACCGCTAGCCTCAGAGAAAAAAAAACCGGACGGTTTTATGTCTGAAATCGTTTCATCCTGTGAAGTTATGATTTCCTGTCCCATGTGGACACGCTATATCCGTGCAGCACTGGGAGATCACTGATTGGCTTGTTTAGAGGCATGTCTCGCTAGTTCACTCGGTATCATTCCAGATAGAGGTAATTATTTCTCTTTGATTCCGAACTAAAGCGCTGCTAGCAGAAAGTTATGGATAGTGATTTTCCCAACAATCAGGGGCATAACCCTTGTGAGCTTTTACCAAAGCTTCTTCATCCCATCCCCCTTTTTTCCTTTGTTTAGCGCCCCCCCCCCTAACTTCTTCGCATATTCCATTGCCTTGTCTCCTCTTCCACCATCTTTCTAGAGCATTACGTTGAAATCAATATTGTTTATAGCTCGCACAGTGCAACAGAAATCAAAGGTTTTGGCCAGGAAAATCTCTAGTGGTGAGCTGAGTTATGTCCCCCAGGCCGACAGTTTGAAAACCTCGAATTGACCCGGGGAAGACCTCCACGTCCACCCCGAGATATGAGCGAGATCTGGCGCGAGATGATGGCGGTGCTTCTTTCCGAGGTTATGGCCAAGTCACTCCCCCTTCCGGGTCAGGATTATAACGAGATTCGCGTCTGGCCGTCTCATGATGTCATGCCCAGATTGTCTTGTCCTTCGAAGCGCCGGATCAACAGGGTTAAAACATTGTGGTTATCTGCCCTCGAATAATTTGAGGCCGAATATGGTGTAAGCCGCCTTCTAGGAAAACAATTTTAATAAATATAATTCAAACACTATAGCAGTATATGTTTTGAAATCTCTAAACACTGGGAGTACAGATCGTAAAGATTTCGGTTCCGGCAATAAATACAGTTATTACATTTGGCTCCATTTAATGCCCCAATGGTTAAAGTCAGTTGAAGCAAAGTATAAGTGAAGTGCAATAAATCCAGTGAAGGTTAAATTTTGGACTTGAAAATAATTTATGGAATTTTCATCTCGCATCTGACTCTCTCACCTCCCTGTTCTGACAGCCCATGCTATTGTTTCCTTCAAAAACTATCCTGCTCATCTTATCAGAAATAACATTCCTTAGCGTTAGAGAAAAATTACTTTCAATTTGTATACCTTATTCAAAGCTAACTCCTGAGAGAATTCATTTATCTCCCCTTTTTAATAGCTATCCCCTTCAAGCCATTTGTGCACTCTCTCGTCCTCTCTCTCTCTCTCTCTCTCTCTCTCTCTCTCTCTCTCTCTCTCTCTTTCTCTCTTTCTCTCATTCTCTCTCTATCTTGATGTATCTCTTTCACATTCTTTTTCTATATTCTGTTTGCCTGTCTATCGGTATGTATGCCAGACTGCCTGTCGGTCTCTTTTTTCCTTTCTATCTGTCTGTCTCTTTGTCTCTATTTCTCTCTCTCTCTCTCTCTCTCTCTCTCTCTCTCTATCTATCTATCTATCTATCTATCTACCTCTTTCTCTCTCCCCATTCTGATTTCAAATTTTGTAATCTTTTATGACAGATTGTATGATTGTACATCGCACTGAACTATGCTTAGAGTTGGAAAATTTTTGTCCAACTGCAGACGTTGTTCACTATAGAAATCAATTGGGCCCAACACAAAACTGGATATTTGATCGATACTGAAGTAATAAAACTATCTCGAATTAGAAGGATTAAGTTTGTGAATATGTCACGCAGGATCTTGATATACAAACATCTTTAATCGCTTACTGGTGAAAGTTAAAAAGCAATAAAAATAGATAAATAAAAAAAATGAAATATTGGAGAAAATTAAACTATAAGGAGATTATATTTGGATGAGATAAAGAGGATGATTAAGGTTAAACTTGAAATTGAAATGTTTATCTTATACTGAGTGTATTAAAAACGATAACAGAGGCTCTTTGGCTAAAGTGAATTAGTTGAGTTTATTAAGATGATTTGACCGGAGAATTGTATTGAAGAGAATGATGAGGACTGGTAATTTGCTTTAGAAACCTCTAAAAATCTGAACAGCTGTGGAATGTGAACAAGGATGGATAGAGAAAAATTGTTGTTGTCAGGATGTTGAGAAAAAATTAACATTGAGTACAGAGAGTTAGAAATCATTTTGAAAAGTGAAGAGAAAGACAGGAAGAGAGAAAAAGATAGATAGATAGATAGATAGATAGATAGATAGATAGATAGAGAGAGAGAGAAACACAAAGTGAGAGATCGAGAGAGAGAGGGGAGGAGAGAGAGAGAGAGAGAGAGAGAGAGAGAGAGAGAGAGAGAGGTAGGGAGGGAAAAAACAAAAAGTGAGAGATAGAGAGAGGCATACAAAGATGTAGAAGCAAAAGCAAAATGCAACAAATGAAAAAAAAGTAAATGGGTCAGTGAGAAAGAGTGATTGAGGTAGAGAGAGAGAGAGAGAGAGAGAGAGAGAGAGAGAGAGAGAGAGAGAGAGAGAGAGAGAGGCAGAGTGAGAATGGATGGCAGAGAGAAAAGGAGACGTGTACGTCTGATATTATGTTATAAGAGACAGACAGATAGACAGACAAGACCGACTAGAAAGAAAGACAGACAGAGAGAGAGAGAGAGTGGGGGAGGATGATAAAACGACAGGAGAGAAAAAGAGTGCAATGCTGAGTAAGAAAAGAAAATACCTACCGATTTATCCATCGAGAATAACTCATCTCAAACAGTACTAGATCTAGTGTCATCAACCTCCAGCAATAAAATAATACCTTCCTCGAGTAAGTTCTTCCCCAAACTCCACAAGCACTCTTCAGCTCAAGCTCCTCCTTTTTCTTTTCTTCTTTTCATTTTTCTCGGTGTTTTAATCATTATAACTTCATTTCTTCCATATCAGTGATTATAAACAAGACATGCAGATTTTTATGAAACCCATCGTCTTTCCTAACCTGACGAGGTCCGCTATGCCGGCCTAGGATTGTAGACTTGACAGACTACGTGGGTGTTCCAGCTAACAATCAATCTGAGATAGCAGGGCCTGTTGGCTGTTGGCTGTTGGCTGTTGGCTGTTGGCTGTAGCAACAGCAGCACCACCGCTCTCACAGCTGGAGGTATCTGAATAGCATTACTCTTCATATCTTTATGATTTCATGATTCTCTCTGTGTCTAGTCCACCTCCACCTCTTCTCTGTCTCTGTCTCTGTCTCTCTCTTTCTCTCTCTATCTCTTTCTCTCTCTCTCTCTCTCTCTCTCTCTCTCTCTCTCTCTCTCCCTTCTTCTTCCTCCCTACCTCCCTCTCTCTCCCTCTCTCTCTCTCTCTCTCTCTCTCTCTCTCTCTCTCTCTCTCTCTCTCTCTCTCTCTCTCTCTCTCTCTCTCTCTCTCTCTCTCTCTCTCTCTCTCTCTCTCTCTCGTCTCCTCTCTCCCTCTTCTAGCCTCCCTTTGTTCAGTACCGCACAGCCAATCCTTACTCAAACTCTAATAATTATCTCCCCTTGTGATCACCTCCCTTGACGTCACGGTTGAATGACGTAACCCCAGGATTTACCCCGCTCCACCAGAGACACACAGTCCAACTCTCTTATCGACATCTCCTAAACCCTGTTTCGTTTCAAATTTCATTTTTGTGCTTGCGTCTAAAAAAAAAAAGCGATGCCATTTCTGCCCCCTCACCCCCTTTTTTTTTTGCCACCTCAAGTCTAATCTTTCTCCTGTCCCTCACCTTTTCTTTCTCACTCTTCGAACTAACAATTCAAATTATTTAATGAAATATTATCCCTTTTTAACCTCATATCTAGAATCACGCCCTTTTTAAAAATATGTCCCACCTTTTTAACTGATATCGAAATTATTTGAACAACTTAGATAAAATCTTTGTCATAAATATTGTAAAAATGACAACAATAATTCGCGCTTTGACTTTTTTTTCTTGCTCCTATTTGCCATAGTTCCATGACCTATGCATTAATTAAAAAAAAAAAGTTATGGGAAGTTTAAAAATGGCAGAATTGAAAAAGCAGCCGTTCAGAGAAAAATGTTGAATTGTCATCAATATCTTAGCGAGGGAACTATTAAAACGGCTTTTCTGTTACACTCAGTCCTTATTCAGATTCACAGTCTTTTGCGTGATTAATTAGTTCATTCAACCGAGAACCCCCCCCCCCCACCACCCCCCTAAAAAAAAAAATTATATGTATATATATATATATATATATATATATATATATATATACATATATATATTTATTTATTTATATTTATATATAAACCCTTATTATTATGTGAACACAAATAAGCAAAATCACTTAAAGCACTTTATTGGGGAACCCACAGCCCTTCACTAATTGTGCTACATGATTGTATTCGTTCAGAAAGAGCACAAATTTAGCTCTTTTCCAGGAAAGAGTTAAGATGTTTCAGAAAATTCTAGTAACGATATTTTTCTATTTTAAAAGAGAAGATTGCATAATACACACCGAAATATATATATTAGTAGGACTACTGGTACTCGCACAAACTTCTCCTTACTCATTTGAAGCCGAAGTAAAAAAATGGATAAACAAAGGAGGATTAAAAATGACGGATTAGCGGAGGCCAAGACTAGGTCATCGCCAAACAAATGCAAAAAGTTCAACATAGATTCCGAAACGGCAAATTTTTAGCGCAATATATTATACAAAATGTTGAATATAAAATGCATTGATCGCACATCAGTTTTAATTTCTTTGAAGGTGTGAAAAAATGTCTTTACAATAAATAATGCTATCTATCTATTATAATTATTTGTACTTAAAACGTTAAAGCTCCATTATCTTCCTTCTACTTTTCACCATTAATAGCTTGTTAAGTTTCAACTTTTAAAATTAGCGGTGGCATCCTTGTTTAGAAAAAAAAACCACAAAAAAAAAACAAAACAACGTTTCAACGGCTATTCTCATCGGTCTAGAATTTTCTATGCGGTCGACGCTGTTGAAACAAATTATTATTATTTTGTAAAATGTAAATATAAAATCACCTATTTTACTTTGATGGAGTAAAGAACTAAGTAAAAAAATCAAAATTTTGAATAAAATTTGATCTCCTCCAGCGTAAAGACAAAAGCAACGTGATGGAAAGCAAGGCGTTCTGCACAGGAAATTAACCAAACTGATTTGATTGGTCAGTATTTTAAGAACTACTGACATTGTCGCGTTTTCTTCCAGAGCGGCGGTTGCGACTGTAAACACCACTTCTGCTGATTGTGCTCGTGGTTTGTAACTCTACATTGTTTTATATTTAAGATATTCACCAGATCCAGCAATTGTAAACAGGGAACCTTAAAAGCAACAGAGTTAAACAATTATTTTTTTAATTAACTTGCCACTCTTAATTTGTGTTTCCTGAGTTATACAGATTGTGATTAGATTAAGATCTAGAGTAATTATAAACTTTAGCAATCCAGGGTTACCCAATACATTTTTTAAAAATCTGGGGCCTTAAATTTTTCTTCACTGTAATATTATCTGAACACGTTTTAGCTTTGAATTGGAAAGCACTTTTTCACCACATCAAGTCGAGTATTACATTGTATTTGTAATAGGTGATCAGCACTACATTTCAAGTCGGTGGAGAGATTAACTGAACCGCTTAAACCCAAATTATGTTTATTTTTGTTTTTCCCTGGAGATATCTCTTTCATTCCAAGAATGATTTCATGGCAACAAGAATTCCAATATCTCAAGGTTCTATATATATTTTAAGACTGTACTATGAGTGTCTTTGGACAAGATATTTATATAGAATAGCTTGTAAGTTTGCTTTCCTTGATGTTGACCAAATTTAGACCGTTGACCTTTTACATGTATTTTAGTCCACAGGAGTGACTTGAAACGTGAAAAAAAAAATATTAAAATAGATATCAAACTTTGAATGTAGAATTTGGTGCTTTACTGAGAATCGCTGTCTTAGTTTGAGGCTCATTCAGCAGATTCCCGGATTTCGGTCTTCTGTTTTAATCATCACGTAAATCAAATGACAGAGCGAGAAAAGACAGCCTTCTGAAAACATGTTTTAACATTGAAACTGAGAGAATGGTGGACACAAACACGTTCAGGTCTACATTTTACCTTTGAAATATAACATTTTGTGCATTCAAGGCAACAGATACACACACACATACACACACAAACACGTTCAGGTCTACATTTTACCTTTGAAATATAACATTTTGTGCATTCAAGGCAACAGATACACACACACATACACACACAAACACGTTCAGGTCTAAATTTTACCTTTGAAATATAACATTTTGTGCATTCAAGGCAACACACACATACACACACAAACACGTTCAGGTCTAAATTTTACCTTTGAAATATAACATTTTGTGCATTCAAGGCAACAGATACACACACACATACACACACAAACACGTTCAGGTCTACATTTTACCTTTGAAATATAACATTTTGTGCATTCAAGGCAACAGATACACACACACATACACACACAAACACGTTCAGGTCTAAATTTTACCTTTGAAATATAACATTTTGTGCATTCAAGGCAACAGATGCACACACACACAGACACAAACACGCTCAGGTCTACATTTTACCTTTGAAATATAACATTTTGTGCATTCAAGGCAACACACACATACACACACAAACACGCTCAGGTCTACATTTTACCTTTGAAATATAACATTTTGTGCATTCAAGGCAACACACACATACACACACAAACACGCTCAGGTCTACATTTTACCTTTGAAATATAACATTTTGTGCATTCAAGGCAACAGATACACATACGAATACTAGATTTAGGTCTAGACTATGATCCACTAAATCTCGATCTAGATTTTATTTCAAATCATTATTTTCGGTGCTGCTATAGAAAAATCAGTTCATATATATTTTTTTTTAATTGAATCGCAATCTTCTGAAATCCACGTCAAACATTAAATAACGGGATTAATGTTTGTGAAGGCAAGAAACAATAACTACAGTGCCAATGCCAACCACAGAAGTTAAGTCTTGAGAGGGGAAGAGAAACCCCAACATACTTTCACCTTGCACGAAAGGCCGAGCTCAACGCTGCAGATTTTTTATCACAAACAAAGCAGAGGGAAAAATCTATTTTTAAATTTCCCGCACATTCTACAGGTTCTGATCATTATTTAAAACGAAAAGAAAGACACAAGTTAAAAAAAAGAAAGACGAACTAAAAAAAAACAAAAAAAGAGAAAGACACAAATTAAAAAAAAAACCCAACAACTCTGCACATCCCCAATCCTGAATGTATTAAAAAAAGCACTTGGAAAGAGCGGTTTTCATTTATTTTGTTTCACACAAAAAAATCGTTGTAGACAAAAGGCAGAAATTATAGTTCTGAAAAACTTATATTTTATAATAGTAATGATTATTATAATTCCAAAGCTCTCATAGAATAATGTTTGATTCCTCTGCTATGATTGGTATCGAAACCAACTCAGAAAAACCAAAGTGTATTAATTGTTTGTCTTCGGTTTATCACACAACAATGTCGTGTTTCTCTTCGGTTTATCACACAACAATATCGTGTTTCTCTTCGGTTTATCACACAACAATATCGTGTTTCTCTTCGGTTTATCACACAACAATGTCATGTTTCTCTTCGGTTTATCACACAACAATATCGTGTTTCTCTTCGGTTTATCACACAACAATGTCATGTTTCTCTTCGGTTTATCACACAACAATATCGTGTTTCTCTTCGGTTTATCACACAACAATGTCGTGTTTCTCTTCGGTTTATCACACAACAATATCGTGTTTCTCTTCGGTTTATCACACAACAATGTCATGTTTCTCTTCGGTTTATCACACAACAATGTCGTGTTTCTCTTCGGTTTATCTCACAACAATGTCGTGTTTCTCTTCGGTTTATCACACAACAATGTCGTGTTTCTCTTCGGTTTATCACACAACAATGTCGTGTTTCTCTTCGGTTTATCACACAACAATGTCGTGTTTCTCTTCGGTTTATCACACAACAATGTCGTGTTTCTCTTCGGTTTATCACACAACAATGTCGTGTTTCTCTTCGGTTTATCTGAAAACAATGTCATGTTTCTCTTCGGTTTATCACACAACAATGCCGTGTTTCTCTTCGGTTTATCACACAACAATGTCGTGTTTCTCTTCGGTTTATCACACAACAATGCCGTGTTTCTCTTCGGTTTATCACACAACAATGTCGTGTTTCTCTTCGGTTTATCACACAACAATGTCGTGTTTCTCTTCGGTTTATCACACAACAATGTCGTGTTTCTCTTCGGTTTATCACACAACAATGTCGTGTTTCTCTTCGGTTTATCTCAAAACAATGTCGTGTTTCTCTTCGGTTTATCACACAACAATGTCGTGTTTCTCTTCGGTTTATCACACAACAATGTCGTGTTTCTCTTCGGTTTATCACACAACAATGTCGTGTTTCTCTTCGGTTTATCACACAACAATGTCGTGTTTCTCTTCGGTTTATCACACAACAATGTCGTGTTTCTCTTCGGTTTATCTGAAAACAATGTCATGTTTCTCTTCGGTTTACCACACAACAATGCCGTGTTTCTCTTCGGTTTATCACACAACAATGTCATGTTTCTCTTCGGTTTATCACACAACAATGCCGTGTTTCTCTTCGGTTTATCACACAACAATGTCGTGTTTCTCTTCGGTTTATCACACAACAATGTCGTGTTTCTCTTCGGTTTATCACACAACAATGTCGTGTTTCTCTTCGGTTTATCACACAACAATGTCGTGTTTCTCTTCGGTTTATCACACAACAATGTCGTGTTTCTCTTCGGTTTATCACACAACAATGTCGTGTTTCTCTTTGATATAGGGACACCCTCCGTGCCGGATCAAATACAAGGGGCGCAATCATAGATGGTTTAAGAAATCATATGGAAGCTTAGAACTACGCGACGGAGGCTTTATTTTTCTCTTTCTCTTCTTCTGATTTCTATTGAACCTTCTGCTTTCTCAAATTTGTTTCCCTCTGAAACAGTTCGTTTTGCGCTTTGTTTCCCACCAGATCTTTGATACCTTCCTTCTCCTATGACAAGTTCTCGCTGATTAAATTAGGATCTTTGTCCTCTCGGTCCCCTCGTCTTCTTCCCATCCTCGCTCTATCCTTTTAGCTTATTATCGCTTTACGACCAATTCCAATATAGGAGACATTGCTTTTATGTCTCATCCTCACACCCCCTCTATTTTAATATCTTTGTGATTCCCCCCACACCCTCCCCCCTCCATCCCAGATGATCAGGCGGCGAGGATGCTGATGGAGACCATGCCAGACTGGGATCCTGCAGACCCTGATAGACCTGATGGTGGTTCCCTGGTCGTGTGGCCCAGGCGGTCTACCCAGCCAGGCTTGCCGGACGGACGGTAAACGCATAAAACGACCATCATTCTGGGAGTGTATCCGGCGGATTTAATGCCGTTTTATGTCCGGTTTTCATAGCGTATTTATAATTCCGTGCGTCCGGCCGGCCGGTCTGGTATAAAGGCGAACCCGAAGGCCATGAAAGTGGAACCCTGAGCCAATTGGATCTGGGGTGGACTCTAGGGGGATACAGGGAGAGAGAGAGGGGGGGAGACACAGAGAGAGAGGGAGAGGGAGAGAGAGAGAGGGGGGGGGGAGACACAGAGAGAGAGAGTGAGAGGGAGAGAGAAGAGGGGGGGGGGAGACACAGAGAGAGAGAGGGAGAGGGAGAGAGAGAGGGGGGGGAGAGACACCGAGAGAGAGAGGGCGCGGGAGAGAGAGGAGGGGGAGGGAGACACAGAGAGAGAGAGGGAGAGGGAGAGAGAGAGAGAGGGGGGGGGAGGGAGACACAGAGAGAGAGAGAGAGAGAGAGGGAGAGAGACACTGTGAGAGGGGAGGGGAGACAGAGAGAGAGAGAGGGAGAGAGACACAGTGAGAGAGGAGGGGAGACAGAGAGAGAGAGAGGGAGAGAGACACAGTGAGAGAGGAGGGGAGACAGAGAGAGAGAGAGAGAGGGAGAGAGACATTGTGAGAGAGGAGGGGAGACAGAGAGAGAGAGAGGGAGAGAGACACAGTGAGAGAGGAGGGGAGACACAGAGAGAGAGAGGGAGAGGGAGAGAGAGGAGGGGGAGAGATGAACAAAGATAATTAAAGTTGAAGACAGCGAGGAAGGAGGAAGAATGTGTAAGGAATAGAGGAAGAAGAGAGAGAGAGGGAGAAAGAGAGAGAGAGAGAGAGAGAGAGAGAGAGAGAGAGAGAGAGAGAGAGCGAGAGGGAGAGAGAGAGTGAGAGGGAGAGAGAGAGAGTGAGTGAGTGAGAGGGAGAGAGAGAGAGTGAGAGAGAGAGTAAGAGAGAGAGTGAGTGAGTGAGAGGGAGAGAGAGAGTGAGAGGGAGAGAGTAAGAGAGAGAGTGAGTGAGAGTGAGTGAGAGGGAGAGAGAGAGAGAGAGAGAGAGAGGGAGAGAGAGAGAGAGAGAGAGAGAGAGAGAGAGAGAGAGAGAGAGAGAGTGAGTGAGAGGGAGGGGGAGAGAGAGAGGGAGAGAGACAGAGAGAGGGAGAGAGAGGGGGAGACAGAGAGAGACAGAGTGAGAGGAGGGGGAGAGAGAGACAGTGAGAGGAGGGGGAGAGAGAGAGAGAGAGGGAGAGAGAGAGGGAGAGAGAGAGGGAGAGGGAGGGTGAGAGATGAACAAAGATAATTAAAGTTAAAGACAGCGAGGAAGGAGGAAGAATGTGTAAGGAAGAGAGGAGGAAGAGAGAGAGAGAGAGAGAGAGAGAGAGAGAGAGAGAGAGGGAGAGGGAGGGTGAGAGATGAACAAAGATAATTAAAGTTAAAGACAGCGAGGAAGGAGGAAGAATGTGTAAGGAATAGAGGAAGAAGAGAGAGAGAGGGAGAAAGAGAGAGAGAGAGAGAGAGAGAGAGAGAGAGAGAGAGAGAGAGAGAGAGAGAGAGAGAGAGAGAGAGAGAGAGAGAGAGAGAGAGAGAGAGAGAGAGAGAGAGAGAGAGAATGAGAAATTATTTTCTGGTATTTTTGGAAATGAGTCCAAAGCTCACATTCGAGTACCATGGCTAGTATCATATGTGGAGTGCGGAGATCCCCTTATAATTTGGCGCGTGTAACCTCAGAGAGATTAAAATAATGTTGGCCTGGATGCATCCACATCATGGGCGTGGCTAGAGAAGGCGTTTGATGAGGGTTACAAGATCGTACAAGCCTAAACTAGGACTCCAGATAAATGGCAGCGGCGAAAGGTCTATGCATTCTCGTTGCCTATAGTATTTGATATCCTGGGACCAATTTCGTTCATCTTTGGTTATAAAGATCAGACTGGTGCAGAAGAGGTGGTTTTTTTAACTCTTTTTTTTCATAGTTTTAACCTTTTAAATATACGTTCAACCTTCAGGTCCTAAGTTTTTATGCAATTGTGAGTACAATTATGTAAGTTATTTCAACCTTATAAATTCTAAACCTTGTCATATAGAGTAATATTTTGTAAACTATGCATTTTGAAAATAACAAAATGCTTGAACTTTATACTTATTTTAATTGCAGTTTTATTTTTGGACCAAGGTTAATGGATTGAAGAAATAGGAAAAATGAAAAGTGCCATGCGTCATTGCAAAGGCGCATTTAACTCTGAAAAACCTGTACATTAGCGTAAGACTTTCTATAGCGGTATAAATCATGCAAAAAATGCGGGGAAAAAAATGCGTTTTAAGATTTACGTGGTTTTATTCACTTATCCACTGATCACACGTGACGTCAAAGTCATCCTTGATGAAAGAAAATATACAGTAACCTAGCAGTAAGCTTTTGCTCTTCTACACTACCACTATTTTACTACCAGCTTCAACTAAAGACCACAAAATAGGACTTTTGTTTTCCTAACGGAGACACATTATGTCAGATTTTAGAAATCTTCTGTAGGAATAAACATCGATAAATTCAAATGTTAAAAAGTAATATTTTTATGCAATTAAAAAAAAAAATTCCGCTGTAAGATCAGAATCTACATGTAGATTTAACTTTGACTACTAGATAAGGCTCTTTACCGTCATCATGGGGCAATATCCAGGCACTGTCAAGGGTGTAGAGAATGAGGCGAAAAATGCATTATAGTATGAATTTTAGGAGGTTGGATCGGCCAATATAAAAAATGTACAAATTCCATGCTCGCTTGCAAAACCTCTTTTAGCACTTGAACAACTGACCATTGATCTAATTTTCACAATGATTAAAGAAATGTGCTTCAAAGCTAAAGTAACATTTCGCTTTTTAAGAATAAAATTAATTAATGAAATGACAGTAAATATCGTTCGTAACTTGTGAATTTAAAACACAATTCTGACATTAAAAAAAAAAATCTAATGACACAATTTTCTGAAATGTTAGTAGTATTACTTCGTTAAAGCCTCCCATCGTTTTGAAATTATAGTTCAGTTGATTATGTTATGATACTGATGCTGCCTGAGTGCGCTTCGGCTGTTTTCAGATTTTACAGAGAAATACTTCTGCTAGTGAACCTTGGGTTGTGAAAATTAAGGAGGTCTTGTGGGTTATGAAGATTGAGGTCTTGTGGGTTGTGAAAATTGAGGAGGTCTTGTGGGTTATGAAGATTGAGGTCTTGTGGGTTGTGAAAATTGAGGAGGTCTTGTGGGTTGTGAAAATTCAGGAGGTCTTGTGTGTTACTAAAATTGAGGAGGTCTTGTGGGTTGTGAAAATTAAGGAGGTCTTGTGGGTTGTGGTAATTAAGGAGGTCTTGAGAGTGTGAAAATTAAGGAGGTCTTGTGAGTGTGAAAATTAAGGAGGTCTTGTGCGTTGTGAAAATTAAGGAGGTCTTGTGGGTTGTGGTAATTAAGGAGGTCTTGAGAGTGTGAAAATTAAGGAGGTCTTGTGCGTTGTGGTAATTAAGGAGGTCTTGAGAGTGTGAAAATTAAGGAGGTCTTGTGGGTTGTGAAAATTAAGGAGGTCTTGTGGGTTGTGGTAATTAAGGAGGTCTTGAGAGTGTGAAAATTAAGGAGGTCTTGTGGGTTGTGGTAATTAAGGAGGTCTTGTGGGTTGTGGTAATTAAGGAGGTCTTGTGGGTTGTGAAAATTAAGGAGGTCTTGTGGGTTGTGAAAATTAAGGAGGTCTTGTGGGTTGTGAAAATTAAGGAGGTCTTGTGGGTTGTGGTAATTAAGGAGGTCTTGAGAGTGTGAAAATTAAGGAGGTCTTGTGGGTTGTGGTAATTAAGGAGGTCTTGTGGGTTGTGGTAATTAAGGAGGTCTTGAGAGTGTGAAAATTAAGAAGGTCTTGAGAGTGTGAAAATTAAGGAGGTCTTGAGAGTGTGAAAATTAAGGAGGTCTTGTGGGTTGTGAAAATTAAGGAGGTCTTGTGGGTTGTGAAAATTAAGGAGGTGTTGTGGGTTGTGAAAATTAAGGAGGTCTTATGGCTTGTGGTAATTAAGGAGGTCTTGAGAGTGTGAAAATTAAGGAGGTCTTGTGGGTTGTGGTAATTAAGGAGGTCTTGAGAGTGTGAAAATTAAGGAGGTCTTGTGGGTTGTGAAAATTAAGGAGGTCTTGTGGGTTGTGGTAATTAAGGAGGTCTTGAGAGTGTGAAAATTAAGGAGGTCTTGAGAGTGTGAAAATTAAGGAGGTCTTGAGAGTGTGAAAATTAAGGAGGTCTTGAGAGTGTGAAAATTAAGGAGGTCTTGAGAGTGTGAAAATTAAGGAGGTCTTGAGAGTGTGAAAATTAAGGAGGTCTTGTGGGTTGTGGTAATTAAGGAGGTCTTGAGAGTGTGAAAATTAAGGAGGTCTTGTGGGTTGTGAAAATTAAGGAGGTCTTGAGAGTGTGAAAATTAAGGAGGTCTTGAGAGTGTGAAAATTAAGGAGGTCTTGTGGGTTGTGAAAATTAAGGAGGTCTTGTGGGTTGTGGTAATTAAGGAGGTCTTGAGAGTGTGAAAATTAAGGAGGTCTTGAGAGTGTGAAAATTAAGGAGGTCTTGAGAGTGTGAAAATTAAGGAGGTCTTGAGAGTGTGAAAATTAAGGAGGTCTTGAGAGTGTGAAAATTAAGGAGGTCTTGTGGGTTGTGGTAATTAAGGAGGTCTTGAGAGTGTGAAAATTAAGGAGGTCTTGTGGGTTGTGAAAATTAAGGAGGTCTTGTGGGTTGTGGTAATTAAGGAGGTCTTGTGGGTTGTGAAAATTAAGGAGGTCTTGAGAGTGTGAAAATTAAGGAGGTCTTGAGAGTGTGAAAATTAAGGAGGTCTTGAGAGTGTGAAAATTAAGGAGGTCTTGTGCGTTGTGAAAATTAAGGAGGTCTTGTGGGTTGTGGTAATTAAGGAGGTCTTGAGAGTGTGAAAATTAAGGAGGTCTTGTGCGTTGTGAAAATTAAGGAGGTCTTGAGAGTGTGAAAATTAAGGAGGTCTTGTGGGTTGTGAAAATTAAGGAGATCTTGAGAGTGTGAAAATTAAGGAGGTCTTGTGGGTTGTGAAAATCAAGGAGGTCTTGAGAGTGTGAAAATTAAGGAGGTCTTGTGGGTTGTGGTAATTAAGGAGGTCTTATGGGTTGTGGTAATTAAGGAGGTCTTGAGAGTGTGAAAATTAAGGAGGTCTTGTGGGTTGTGGTAATTAAGGAGGTCTTGTGGGTTGTGGTAATTAAGGAGGTCTTGAGAGTGTGAAAATTAAGGAGGTCTTGTGGGTTGTGGTAATTAAGGAGGTCTTGTGGGTTGTGGTAATTAAGGAGGTCTTGAGAGTGTGAAAATTAAGGAGGTCTTGTGGGTTGTGGTAATTAAGGAGGTCTTGAGAGTGTGAAAATTAAGGAGGTCTTGTGGGTTGTGGTAATTAAGGAGGTCTTGAGAGTGTGAAAATTAAGGAGGTCTTGTGGGTTGTGGTAATTAAGGAGGTCTTGTGGGTTGTGGTAATTAAGGAGGTCTTGAGAGTGTGAAAATTAAGAAGGTCTTGTGCGTTGTGAAAATTAAGGAGGTCTTGTGCGTTGTGGTAATTAAGGAGGTCTTATGCGTTGTGAAAATTAAGGAGGTCTTGTGCGTTGTGGTAATTAAGGAGGTCTTATGCGTTGTGAAAATTAAGGAGGTCTTGTGCGTTGTGAAAATTAAGGAGGTCTTGTGCGTTGTGGTAATTAAGGAGGTCTTGAGAGTGTGAAAATTAAGGAGGTCTTGTGCGTTGTGGTAATTAAGGAGGTCTTGTGCGTTGTGGTAATTAAGGAGGTCTTGAGAGTGTGAAAATTAAGGAGGTCTTGTGGGTTGTGGTAATTAAGGAGGTCTTGAGAGTGTGAAAATTAAGGAGGTCTTGTGCGTTGTGAAAATTAAGGAGATCTTGAGAGTGTGAAAATTAAGGAGGTCTTGTGGGTTGTGGTAATTAAGGAGGTCTTATGCGTTGTGAAAATTAAGGAGGTCTTGTGCGTTGTGAAAATTAAGGAGGTCTTGAGAGTGTGAAAATTAAGGAGGTCTTGTGGGTTGTGGTAATTAAGGAGGTCTTATGCGTTGTGAAAATTAAGGAGGTCTTGTGCGTTGTGAAAATTAAGGAGGTCTTGAGAGTGTGAAAATTAAGGAGGTCTTGTGGGTTGTGGTAATTAAGGAGGTCTTGTGCGTTGTGAAAATTAAGGAGGTCTTGTGGGTTGTGAAAATTAAGGAGGTCTTGAGAGTGTGAAAATTAAGGAGGTCTTGTGGGTTGTGAAAATTAAGGAGGTCTTGTGGGTTGTGAAAATTAAGGAGGTCTTGTGAGTGTGAAAATTAAGGAGGTCTTGTGGGTTGTGAAAATTAAGGAGGTCTTGTGGGTTGTGAAAATTAAGGAGGTCTTGTGGGTTGTGAAAATTAAGGAGGTCTTGTGCGTTGTGAAAATTAAGGAGGTCTTGTGGGTTGTGAAAATTAAGGAGGTCTTGTGGGTTGTGAAAATTAAGGAGGTCTTGTGGGTTGTGAAAATTAAGGAGGTCTTGTGGGTTGTGAAAATTAAGGAGGTCTTGTGGGTTGTGAAAATTAAGGAGGTCTTGTGGGTTGTGAAATTAAAGGAGGTCTTGTGGGTTGTGAAAATTGATGACCAAAATGTGAAGGAAATAAAGCTTTTAAACCTCCCTTCCCCCACCCTCCTCCCGCAACCCCCATGTCATTGCTCCATCCCCTTGAATCAATGTGGCAGTCAGAGTATCAACCATCTGAACATTCAAATCCTATGAACATTCTGTGTTGCAAGGCAACATAACATTTGACCATTTGAAAAAAAATTGAGACCTGGAGTTTTTGTATTGAAAAGCAAGAAGAAAAGAAAAAAAAAACAACGCATTTTCTGATGTCACAACCATCTTTTCCCTCATTATTGCTGATGAATCTTTTACCTTTTGATTATAAACTTTACGAACTAAAGGCTTGTCTTTATAATATTTCGTCGGTTCTTTTTTTTATTAATTCAATAATTTATTGCTTTTATTTAATAAAACTATATCAGTAATTGGGCTCAGAAAATAAGCCGTTCGTACTTCATAACTCTTGGTTTGTATGTGTGGCATTTCCTTAGATTTTTTTTATAAAGCAAAATTGTATCAGTTATTAGATTTAGGAAAAAAAGTATATTTTAATAGATATTTATTGTTATTATTATCATTATTATAATTATCCTTGTGTGTCTGTCTGTCTCTGCCTCTCCGTTACTGTTGATCATCGGCTTACTAGGCCTCTTTCTGTCTATCTGCACATTTTCTAATACCTGCATATCTATCTGACTGTCTTAGTGGTTTTACCTGTTTCTACTCTTTTTCTCTCTCTCCTCTCTGCTCTCTCTGCTCTCTCTCTCTCTCTCCTCTCTCTCTCCTCTCTGCTCTCTCTCTCCCTCTCTCTCTCCTCTTTGCTCTCTCTCTCCTCTCTGCTCTCTCTCCTCTCTCTCTGTCTCTCTCCTCTCTCTTCTCTCTCTCCTCTCTCTCTCCTCTCTCTCTCCTC
>JAWDGP010005499.1:427500-465000 GCA_033675545.1 Elysia crispata | reverse complement strand
TCTATCTCTATTTATCGAACTATCGATCTATCCTTCTCTATCTTTCTATTTATCTTTTTCTGTGTGTGTTTCTATCTTTCTGCCTCTATCTATCTATCTATCTTTCTCCATTATCGACCTATCTTTGTTCTTAAACAGTAAGGTTGTCTTTTCTTGCCGCACCTTCCCTTCCCATTTTTACACCCACAGAGTTCGCTAATGACCAGTCCTCATTCAGAGAAGGATTCAAGTTTTTCAATAGATCTAGACCAGAAGAGAAGGTTTTCTACAACCCACAAGCTTAAGAGTTACGTTGTTTGTTATTTTAAAGTACTAAACATTTTCCAAAATCGGCGGAACCAACCATGCTCTGATTACAGAATGGTTGGTACCATTAGCAGCAGGTTATCTGCTGAAATGATGATAATACCAGAACAATGAAAACACGGCGCAGACTGAAAGAGCTCTGAAAATCTATTGGTGTTCTGGGAAGAACTACAAACAGAATGGCTCAGACTCTAAGTAAAAAAAAGCTTAAATAAAACGCTATGAATTTTAAAATCTGGACGCAATGAATGAAAAAAACAATAAATAAAATTTCAATAGAAATTTTGTTTAGCCTATAGCAATGTTGTTGGCCCGACTGGTTTTTAGGCCAATATTTTCAAGAGAAAAATACAGGTCGTAACTTGTTTTCACCGTCAACCATTATGTCTTTAGTGTTAATCTGTTGATAGGTGCATAATTCTCCAAAGGGAGTGAGTAAAATGGACAAACTTGAAGCGTTTAGGAGAGGATTGACAAGAAGAACAAAAGAAAGAGAAAGAAAGACAGAGAATGAGAGATGAGAGAGAGAAAGAGAGGAGAGAGAGAGAGAGAGAATAAGAGAGAGAGAGAAAGAGAGGGAGAGAGAGAGAGAAAGGGAGAGAAAGAGAGAGAGAGAGCTAGAGAGAGAGAGAGAGAGAGAGAGAGAGAGAGAGAGAGAGAGAGAGAGAGAGAGAGAGAGAGAGAGAGAGAGAGAGAGAGAGGAAGTTAGAGTTTTCGAAAAGAAGACGAAACGAACTTTTCCGTGTGACATCCCAGCCTTAACGTCTATCCACTGGCCCCCCATTCTCCAGGTCTGATACCAAGCAATACACAACTGACCACCAGGAGGTCTTGACCAATAACTTCGCGGTCATTTCTCCACCAATTACCCCCCAGTAACTAATCATTCTTATTGCAATGCTAACTGTGGTTGTCACTTGGGCTAAAATCGCCCGTTCTCTCTGAGACCATCGGAGAAAACTGACCCGGAGATGTTTGACAGTCTGGAGACCACTTGTCGCTTGAGCAACACTTTTAAATCCCGTATAAGGCTGTGGACGACAGACTTAGGGGACGGAAGGAATAAAAGCTAAAAGAATCACTGTCGTGACACTATTCTGAGCGGCGGTGCAAAGCACACTAGGAGATCAGCCAGTCGGGACGTCCACAATTCTCCAGGAAATGTAACGGAGGTGAGCGGACGTAAGAGGTCAACCACCATGTCCAGGCTCTGTCCACTCAGGGCTGACCAGCACCTACTTATTAGCGCAGTGTGTGTTACGTGTGTGGGTTATTAAGTCTTCTGACAATTTTCTTGCTTGAACAACTCTCCTCCTGGCATATTCTTCTGGAAAATAGATTAAAATAAACGAAGACAAAAAAGGACAATAACCCCGCCTTATGCTCCAGGCCTCATCGGTGATACAGGCCTGCACTGATTTGCCAGCATTGACATGATCTCTTTTCTACCTGAACTCTTTCCATCCCTTTCTTAGTTTATACCTCCGCTCTTCTTACTTTTCAATACAGATGCACAGACTCACTATTACACCATGCAAGAATAATCTTCCACCAAACTTAAGATGGTTTATAAAAAAAAATATGTAAGAAACAGATAAGCATAACTATTTCAGCCTTATTTTTGCTTATGCACGTTGCAAGATTCGTGCATACCTTATTACATGAAATTTTATATTTCTTATCAATCAGTATTGCCTTGGTGGAGTTCCTAAATACAAACTTCTCGCAGGTTGTGTAGATTTCTCAATGATTAAGTTTCAGATACATATTTCCTCTTAACACTTTGGATTCTCATTTCGGTTCTGAGCTCAACGACAACACATTATTTTTATAAATAAATTTCTTTGAAAAAAAAAAAAAAAAAGAAAAAAAAGAATAAGTCTGATCCTAACATCTTACAGGACTCACAGATTTTAAAGCAATAACGAAATTGGCTTCTGGAAAAAAAAAATGCTTTTTGCATGAATATCATAAATCCATGCCTTTATTACATAAAACGCACCCCTGAAACTGAAGTAAAAATCAAATTATAATAAAACTTTAGCGCCGCATTAATTAACCGTATCTTTAACAAGGTCACAGAGAGAAGACACTTGGGCATCCGCCCATTCAATCTTTCACCCATCTCCTCTTCCAAGCCTCTAATTTGTCAACAATGAAAGGATCAGATCGTCTGCCGGATATCCCAGCATGCAGTCAAGATGGCCGCCTGCCGGAAGCCGCGTCAGCGTCAACGTCTGCCCGTCAATGGGCAGGTAGCTGACAACGATTGACTCCCTTAAACTGGCGACACACAGAGCCGCGTCAAAAGTCGTAAAGCCACCTTAGGAGTAGTGCCCCTTTCATGTCCAATTTTCGACAGTCCCACACACGAGCTAGGAATACGGGGCGAGACGATGGGACACGATGGTCGTAGCGTAAGGGGGGCTGAAGGGGAGGGGGACAGCTGCCGTTTTCTGACAAGATTTTCTAAGATTTTATTCGCTGCTTTTGTCGTTTGAAGATAAAAAAAAAGGTCGCCTTTTTGTAGCATACCGTTGTGTCGCCCATTCGTCCCGTCATGCTCAACCAGTTCCCGTGCATTTATTTCGCCATTGAGGCATAGCTAGTTCTACTGCAGACGCTCCAGAAGTTTCTGTGATTGCGCTTGCGCCGTGTTCTCAACAACTTCAAGTGTTGTTTGTAAACCTCAAAGGAAACACAGCGGGAACAATTACTGCGGGACGCATGGCAGAGAATATCGGCGCTGCTATACATTATACACTAGATGTTTGGAGAGCAGACAGAGGTGGTTTGAAAAGAAAACAGCATAGGTGTCATGGAGAAGATAATTGCACGGCAGGTTTCTTTTATCTTCATCTTGGCAGATGAATGTGTTGAGGAATATATATTATATAAATTATATCTGTACATATTATATAAGGCAGGGTAAAGGGAGGGGAAACGATTGAAATCTGTAATGGGATTGTATTGAATACCAAGAACAGACAAGATGAAAATAAAGAGAGAGAGAGAGAGAGAGAGAGAGAGAGAGAGAGAGAGAGAGAGAGAGAGAGAGAGGAGAGTATAACTGAGATAAAGGAAGACAGGCAAACAGATGAATAAGACGCAGTAATAAACGCAAAAGATAGGATTATGAGAGTGGGACAGAAACAATTGTATGGAACTTTTTTTTCACATTTTGTATCCGAAAAATGACTTGAACTAACTAGATACACAAATACTGGCCGATTGGAATGAGAAAGACGGGGCATAAATTAATTTAAAAAGCATTCAATAATGAATAAAAAAACGAAAGAAAGACAGTGATGATCCGTCTTGTAAAGGAGATGTTAAGATTGAGAAGAACGGGTCGGTGTTGTATACAGCCAAGACACCATAGCAGTTTCCTTATCTCTCTTCTTATTTCTTACTCTTATCAAACTCCAGATTTTTTTTTTTTATAAACCAAATTCTAACCCTGACGGAGAGAGTCCAGGTCTTGTAGCCAGGCTACTGTCTGGGTGACAATATGGTCAGTGTCAAATAGAGCCGCGGGTGGCCAGACCCTAACTGCTGGTGTCCACTGTTGGTCACCTGTGTCCAGTGGTCACTTGGACAGTAAACGACAGGCAAGCGGATCGCTTTGGTAGGAGGTGTGAGAATGGGCGTGTAGAGGGGGAAATGGGAAATTAGAGATTTGGAGGGGGGTTAAGATAATTCAGAGAGAGAGAGAAAGAGATACGGAGTGTATTATGGTTACTAGGGTCAAGGTGGGTCGGGGTGGGTGGACGTAATGTGATCAGGGAGGCGGCCATCTTGGAAAACAGAGGGGAGGGTGGCCCGGTGAGATATTGATGCAGCCATTAGGTTATGTGAGGTAGAGAGAGAGAGAGAAAGAGAGAGAGAGAGAGAGAGAGAGAGAGAGAGAGAGAGGTAGAGAGAGACAGAGAGAGGTAGAGAGAGACAGAGAGAGAGAGACAGACAGACAGACAGACAGACAGACAGACAGACAGAAAGACAGAGAGGCAAGAGAGAAGAGAATTTGAAAGTGGTAGATGATGGCAAACAGGCTGAGGAGATAAGGACATGTATGAATATTGCAGATAAAGGGAAACGAGGGAGATGTTTGCGTTGCAGAGAAGGAGAAATAGATTAATAAAAGAAAGGAAGAAGAAGAAGAAGAAGAAGAAGAAGAAGAAGAAGAAGAAGAAGAAGAAGAAGAAGAAGAAGAAGAAGAAGAAGAAGAAGAAGAAGAAGAAGAAGAAGAAGAAGAAGAAGAAGAAGAAGAAGAAGAAGAAGAAGAAGAAGAAGAAGAAGGAAGGAGGAGGAGGAATTGGGGTGGCGGCCAGGGTGTGAGGAGCAAATTTATAGGTTGAGTAAGGGACGGGGACCTGACGATAATGACGGCGATAACATTGAAGATGAAAAAAAAGAAGAATAGAAAGGGGGCGGTAGTAAAGGCCATTACGGCCGAAAGAAGCAAACAAAGTGACCCCGACTGGTCAAAGCCAAGTGGTCAATCAATACTTATTTAGCTGTCCTGCTCAAAGGATCAAAATGTGGTGCTGGGCGGAGAAGCTTGGAATCGGTTTTCACTTAAGACGTTTGACCTTTGACTTCTTGTATGGGTTCCTGGAGATGTTTGGAAATCCGGGTGTTTCTCGACCTGCAATCACGGTGTGGGCTCCCTGTGGGGGTGTCAGACTCCTGGGTGGGTTTGTGAAGGTAGGCGAGGAGATGGCCGTGCAGGTGGGCAACCGTAGATGGTTGTCAGGTCTGTGGGAGAAACGTGTGGGGTGGATGCAACACATCTAACAAAAGGGGCAAAAAGTATATAAAAAAAAAAATAATGAAGAGAAAAGAAGGGAGTGAGCTAGAGAGAGAGAGAGAGAGAGAGAGAGAGAGAGAGAGAGAGAGAGAGAGAGAGAGAAAGAGAGAGAGAGAGAGAGAGAGAGAGAGAGAGAGAGAGAGAGAGAGAGAGAGAGAGAGAGAGAGAGAGAGAGAGAGAATGGTTAAATTAAAAAAAAAAGATGAACTCTACGATAGAAGTTATGAAACATTCAACCTTCTCTGAGTTCGTCTACTTCTAAGAGGAAAATCATTCTCTCAGCAAAATCTAACTTGCAAAAATAATATTATTAAAAAACCAAGTATCAAGAAAAATAATTCTCTCTCTCTCTCTCTCTCTCTCTCTCTCTCTCTCTCTCTCTCTCTCTCTCTCTCTCTCTCTCTCTCTCTCTCTCTCTCTCTCTCTCTCTCTCTCTCTCTCTCTCTCTCTCTCTCTCTCTCTCTCTCTCTCTCTGTTCTATCTCTCGCCTCCACCTCCCCCCTCCCTTTTTTTGCCTATTTTCTTTCATGTAATACAATCAGTAATATTATGCAGATCGAATCCTTTCTATGATCTAAACAGACGGAAAGTTAGGTCGACATATGAAAAACGGTGATCAAGTGGATATATCTTGTACACAATAAGGAAATATAGATGTTTATGTTAATAACGAGGAAGGTCTCCAACAGAAGAGAAGGAACTTGTGATCACAGGACCCAAAGTTGTATCAGAAAGACTGCTGTGCTGTACTGGACTCTCCCTGGTGTTGACACCAACAGGGCAGACGGGATCGGCCTGGTAAAACTGGTACATGAATCCTGGTCTCTCTATTACTTCAACATGCCCTGAATATCTCCTATAAGTCAAGTACAGCCTGCCTCGTAGGTCAAGGCCACTAGGAACACGGGTCAATTTGTCTTCAAAGTCCTGCGTTGTCACACCCTTCACATTCGTTGACGTTGATTGGATAATTTTACAAGCCCAATCCACCATGAACGGTCATGTCATTCTGATTTAGTGCATAACTTTAGGAAATGGGATTCATGCGGCATTTGTTTTTTTCCTACCTACAAAACAAATGATATTGATCGGAGTGATCTTTTTAAAACATGGTCAACCTTTGATGCAGTTCCTTAGACTAAAACTTTCATTTATTTTTTCCCCTATGGTTATCACAGATGGCATTTGATAACGCCAGGGTTGCTCACTAAAAGTCGGAATATTTTTTTGTACGAAAATTCCTCGTGACCAAAAGCAATCAAGTATATCTATCTAAAACTTGAGAGATGTGACACAAATTAATCAGCGCTACCGTGGGGAATAATTCTTATTACTTCACTGTCCCCTAAGCCCGTCCATAGGTCTGTAACCGCGCCCACCAAACATCAAAGGTGTCGGAGGCTGTAATAACGGGGATTAGAGGGACCAGTCTAGGTCGAAGCTCCATCGATTCCAGATTGATGGCCAGGCGCTAGGAGTCACAAGCCACGCAGGTCAGAGGCGTCGGGCGCCACACAATAATACCGTCTACCCACCTGATTCGATGCATTTCAAAGCGGAGGAATTTCTTAACGGTGTTAGAGGCAGGGCTTGAGAATCGAGATTTTGGGGATGTTAAAATATAGAAGCTGGAAGAAAAAGTGTGTGTCGGGTGTATTTGGAATGCCTATGCGATGCGTAGAATTGTTTTCTTTTTTGTTAATGTTTGTTATTTTTGTTTAATTTACTAGAGAATATGAATTCGTTGACTTTAAAATAATGTTTGTATATTTGCACCAGCGAAGGAAAGAGAGAGAGAGAGAGAGAGAGAGAGAGAGAGAGAGAGAGAGAGAGAGAGAGAGAGAGAGAGAGAGAGAGAGAGAGAGTTTGAATTGAATTGAATGAGGTTTATTTGCCGGGCTACCTGCCCATTACAAATATGAAACATGAATACAAAATGAACAATGCCAAAAGATTTTTACAAAAGAGAAACAACATACTCTATACTACTCATCTTGCACTCTCTCCGTCTCCAACAGTTCCTTTCTTCTCGAATATAGACAAGTCAAAGATTTTACAACCGAAATATAGTTGCTCGCTATTAAGATGGACAATGTATTTTTGTTACGTTTTGACATAAATTTTGAGGATATAGTATTAAGGCGCAAATCTTCATAGATTGGACAGACGAATAAAATATGAAACTCATTTTCTTCTTCAGTTGTGCAAAATGGACAATTCAATAATGTTTTGTTAGAACTGTTTTTGTATCTATGGCAATTTATTTGGGAGACACCAAGCCTCAATTTTATGAGTGCATTTCTTAGAGATCTCCCAAAGCACTTATTGTTTAGAAAATGCTCAGGTTGGATTTGGTACTTAAAAGAGCTATAAAACATCATGTGTTGATTATTACATATTTCAGTATGCCAATGCTGCAATGTAGCAATCAATTAAACGTTCTTTCATTTGTCTTACAAACAATTTTTCACTTCCAACTTCTTTACACATCCATACGATGCCAAATCCATATTTACAAAGCAAGTCTCGTACATCACTCACCCAATTATGATGTCCTTTTTCACTAAGCATATAAAGCATCTCATAGGCTTGGCAAAAAATTTTGCTTTTGGACATTTTCAGTAGACGAAACCATTACTTCAAAACACGGATTTTGTTACAAATGTACTATGGGTATCTATCCGTATCACCTTAAACAACATAATTTTGACAGTGTAATGATACATTCAAAAATTCCTTACGAACAAAAGTATGCATTCTCTCCATTCCTATAATATCTTGCACTCCCCATAATTCACAACCATAGGAGAGCATGGGGAGGACCTTTGAGTCGAAAAGTTTAAGGAAAATGTCAAGTGTGCAGCAATTTATGGTGTCAAGTGACTTCAGAAGTTCTACACATGATTTTTTGGCTTTCATTATACAAGATGTTGTACAGTTGACAAAAATCAATTAGTAGAAAAATCGATCTCTAAATACTTATATGAGTTAACGACATTCAAATTATTTGTTCCATAATGCCAAGGTTCATATTTACTAAGGTGGCCACCCTTCCTAAATACAACAATTTGTGTCTTATCCAAGTTGAACTACTGTAGATCCCCGTTCAAAAATACTTTGAAAAACTCGAGCTCAAAAAGGCGTAAGACCATTGTGGCCATCGGGTATCATTTCATTAAAAATATCACCTGGACCTGGTGACTCATTGTTTTTCAATGATTTGATACTTTGTCTAACTTCTTTCTCTGTAATGGGGGAAATTGAGGACCTTATCATCCGTAATATTTCTATAAATATTCTCATCATCAGAAGCTCACCGCAGATAGGGGGAAATGGTTTCTGGGCTTGAAATATATTGACAAAGTAACTGTATCATCCATTTATATCTATAGAATTTGTGGTACGTCTATTTGGAATGAGAGACCGCACTTCCTTCCAAAATAAGGTTGGATTATTTAGGCTTTTCAATAAGGTTGATATTTTATGAGACGAGTATGCTTCCTTCTTTTCTTTCAACAGTTTTTTATACGATTTCCTATTTTGAATATATTCTGCTGTCCTGACAGCGGATCTCCAGTTCCGACATCGGCGTAGGCTTCTTTGAGCTTTTTCCTTGTAGGTATAGCACTCATGATCATACCAACCCGACCTCAATTTTGACTTTCCAGTTTTTAACGTTGAAGCCTTTTACATAACTTGAGAAGCATCTTTCAAATTATTACAAAGAGACATACGACATGATTCTGTATCAAGATAGACATTTTCTTGTAGAAAATTTACATTATTCTTTACTTGTTCAGAGTTCATTTTTTCAATAAATTCATTTGCTTTCTCGTTACTCCAAACAAAACGTCCAATGCTTATTTCGCTCATAGGAGCAGATTTTACAGCATTATTTCGAATATTTAGTGATAGCGTTACGGGCATATGCCTAAATTCGGTACGTGATTGTACAGACATATCAATATTATTGCATAGAAGATCCGCAGAGACAATAAAGTAATCGATTATACTATTACCATGTGGGGATACAAACGTGAAAGAACCTTTTGGACCACTACTGCACATGCCATTTAAATCATAAACTCAAACCCTGCGCACATCTGCAACAGACTTCTACCATATCCATTAATAACATTATCCTCAGAGCGCCTACTGTAGAGGCCTTGCATTTCATAAAAGAAGGATGAAGAGTTAAGATTTTCTACATATTGGATGCCGTTACGCACTCCATTGAGGGCTTTACACAAGAAGTTCTAGCGTTAAGGTCGCCACATAGTATAAAGCTACATTGCAAATGTTTTGTCTGTAATTCAGTTATACATTGTTCGAGCATGTGAATACCATTGTCATATTCCACGGTATTATAGTATGGGGATGAATAAGGAGGAATATAAGCAGAAGCAAAATCATTGATGTCCCCATTTCCCTCCACACAAGTGTGAATACCATTATCTTATTCCACGGTATTATAGTATGGGGATGAATAAGGAGGAATATAAGCAGAAACAAAATCATTGATGTCCCCATTTCCCTCCACACAAGTGTGAATACCATTATCATATTCCACGGTATTATAGTATGGGGATGAATGAGGAGGAATATAAGCAGATACAAAAATGATGTCCCCATCTCCCTCCACACAAGCGTTTCGTACTTTTAAGGCTATAATATTGTCAAAGTCAGTTTGATTATTTCACAAAAATCCTTTAAAGACTTCTTTACATACACAACTGTACCACCAGAGAAACGTCCGTGGGCTGAGAGCTTCAAAGCTGGAGAAAAATACCTGATAAAGATGGTAACAAATCATCTGGAAAAACATCAGTGTCTATAAAAGTCTCAAGGAGACAAACTATATCAAAATCCTCAAAGTTCTTGAAAAAGGAATGATCGTAAAGTTTGGACAAAAGTCCTTCAACATTATAACTTATTACATTCAAATTTGACAAGCAGCTCGCGTTGTCCTATGGACGACGTCTCTCCACCGTTAAAATCCGTCGTTCTGTTACACGGGATGTTCCTGTGGACTCGGTTGGTACTGGTTCCATCACGAGGCGACCATTACACGGGATGTTCCTGTGGAATCGGTTGGTACTGGTTCCATCACGAGGCGACCATTACACGGGATGTTCCTGTGGAATCGGTTGGTACTGGTTCCATCACGAGGCGACCATTACACGGGATGTTCCTGTGGAATCGGTTGGTACTAGTTCCATCACGAGGCGACCATTACACGGGATGTTCCTGTGGAATCGGTTGGTACTGGTTCCATCACGAGGCAACCATTACACGGGATGTTCCTGTGGAATCGGTTGGTACTGGTTCCATCACGAGGCAACCATTACACGGGATGTTCTGATCCTGTGGACTCGGTTGGTACTGGTTCCATCACGAGGCGATCATTTATTGTATAGTACCTTCTCTTGCCACTTTCTGTTAGTTTCTTTAACTCTTGTCTCTGTTTTATAGTCAAATCATTTGACACTCCAAAGTTTATTATTTTTAGGTCTGCGCGGGACTTCAGGACGCTAAGCTTGTCCTCAAACTGGAGAAAACGGACAATACTTGGTCTTGGTTTGTTATTGACTGGTCTGCCTAAACGATGCACCCGCTGGATGTCCTCGTTACACAACTTCTTACATTTCACACTTTTGTTAAAAATGTCTGTTACTTTCTTCTTCATGTTCGTGTAATTTTCGTTTTTTGTCCTCTGGGACGCCATGTAGAATAATGTTTTCTCTCTGGCTGTACCGTTCCTGTTGTTCCAATGCGTCTTCTGTGTGGTCTACACGACCCTGAGGCGCGCAGATGGCGTCACTGTTTGCTTCTATATGTCTAGATGGATTACTTGTTGTCTATGTTCAAATTCCACCACCTGGTCTTTTAGCTGAGAGACGCTGTCTCTCAAATCTGCAATTGACGTCTCCACTAACTTTAGGGTTGCTACGGCTTTTGACACTTGCAATGTGAGGTCCTCGAACTTTTTATTTATTACGTCATGTAGTGACGTGATCTGTTCTTCGACGCAGGGTCCTGGATTGGTCTCGACGTCATGAGCCAATACGCAAGTGTTAATGTGGGGCTGGATCACACAGTTCACGGTATTGAAACTATGTTTAAAGTCCAAAAGGCCAAAGAAAAAACAAACAGGCAACAACTGGGGTTCGACCAAAAGTCATGTATAATACACTCACTGTAGCCTTCATTACTACGTCCTGTGCTGTGCCGATCGCCCTTCCCCACTGTTTAACTGTGATCATGGTCATCTGTATTAACACAGACTTAGCGGATCTGTATAAGCACTGGTATCTGAAGGGAATTTGTTAAAATTAAATCTCAGAAAACTTCAAATTTCACAATAACAGGTCCAATGAATGCACGACTTGTTTAAGGTTATGCTGGTATACGATTCGACACCGTAGCACTAAAACTGCCTCTGTGATACTGTGAAATGCTCAGAGCTCACGAAGGCGCGTTTTTTCCACACACAGAGAGAGAGAGAGAGAGAGAGAGAGAGAGAGAGAGAGAGAGAGAGAGAGGCTGGGAGAGAAAGATGTGCAGAGAGGGGAAGAGAGAGAGAGACAGAGAGACACAGAGAGAGATAGAGAGACACAGAGACAGAGAGACAAAGAGACAGTGAGACAGAGAGACAGAGACAGAGAGACAGAGAGACAGAGACAGAGAGAGACACAGAGAGACAGAGACAGAGACAGAGAGAGAGACAGAGAGAGACACAGAGAGACACAGAGAGACAGAGACAGAGACAGAGAGAGAGACAGAGACAGAGACAGAGACAGACAGAGAGACAGAGACAGAGACAGAGACAGAGACAGAGAGAGAGAGAGACACAGAGAGACAGAGACAGAGACAGAGACAGAGAGACAGAGAGACAGAGACAGAGAGACAGAGACAGAGAGACAGAGAGACAGAGACAGAGAGAGACACAGAGAGACAGAGACAGAGACAGAGAGACAGAGACAGAGAGACAGAGACAGAGAGACAGAGATAGAGAGAGACACAGAGAGACAGAGACAGAGACAGAGAGAGAGACAGAGAGACAGAGACAGAGAGACAGAGACAGAGAGACAGAGACAGAGACAGAGAGAGAGAGACAGAGAGAGACACAGAGAGACAGAGACAGAGACAGAGAGACAGAGACAGAGAGAACAGGGAGAGGATGTTTGGAAGAGTCGGCGGAAAATAATGCTGGGAAAGATGAAGAAGTGAGAGGCACAGAAAAAGGTCAAGAAAGTGGGATAGAAAAGTATAGTTGTGGTAATAAGGAGAGGAATGGACATAAAAACAATATCCAGTTATTAATGTTCTGGGAACTTTTTGGCCCAGTTAAGATCTACAGGTATAAAAACTATCAACATTTTCTGCTTTTGTTTATTAAACATTATATATTATACTTTATTACACTTTAAAATAACTAGAAATATTCTTAATGTTGTAGACCTAACATCTTCGATTCCTCAATGAATGAAAATCGTCGTAAATGATCAGACGAAAGCAACACCCGTTTTTTTATTTTTTTTTTTTTTTCGTATGTTATTTTTATTTATTTATTATCATTTTTTGTTGCTTAGACTTTTGACACATAAATATAGGATTTCGCAAATTAGTGTAGGCCAGATTCAGTTTTTAGACCGTTTCTAATGTTGAGGTATGCACCGAGAGGAGAGAGATGAGACACAGAGTGGAAGAGGGACGAATAGACAGGACAATTATGCAGAGAGAGGGAAGGGGTGAGGGGTAGAAGAGAGCAGAGTGCAATAGGGACAGAGAGAAATCTTGCCCTAGTTAAGATAGGTTTTTTTTCCTCTCGTAATTTATGTAACTCTCCTCTATCTTGACACAGTATTCTCAGAAAATCCTTTCTTGTCCATCGCTCAAAACCAAGGATCTAATATAGAAAACGAGAAAAATCTTAAAAATTCCCAATGTCCCAGTTTTCTGCACGTGACACTGGTGTTCCTCGCACGCAATGACCCTCCCTGCCCACACACACGTCACTAGATCGCCTTGGCTAGAGATGCTGACCGTTATCTGCGACATTTATCAAATCTGGCTGGATTAGCTCCAGGCTTATGACATGGTAAGTGCACACTACACTCACCGATACTCACCGCTAGTGACCGGTAGCTAAGGCCTGTAATTAACCAATACCATCCTGGTTTGACCCTGGTCAACAGAGGATCAAAGGGAGCCCGCCGGTGTCCGAATGGGTCGACAAGTGTTGGAGATCAACAAAGTAAGTTCGATACACATTGCCGAGAGCCGGGAACAATCGCCCATAAAACACTTCGTGCGACAATTTCCACAATCCCCTACAAACATAAAAACCTTCCCCCATCCCCCTTATCCCCCCCTCTCTCTCTCTCTCTCTCTCTCTCTCTCTCTCTCTCTCTCTCTCTCTCTCTCTCTCTCCCCCTCTCTCGCTCTCTCCTTTCCCCTTGCGCCCAAACCTCACAAAAATGATATTCTAACACTACTTTTCTTTCATTCCTTTTTTCTGTATTCAGCGATTAGTACACCCTGCCCTTGACCAATGTATTAACGGTAATATGGCCTAACTTGTACACAATAATAAATCCTCTTCGTTTTTTTTTTTCATAGTGCAAATCCTACATTGTATCCAAACCTTCTTTCATTTGGCTAATTGTAAGACTATCAAAGTTTTCATTTTTTGGGGGGGATCTTGCGAATAATGCTTTTCTCATCAATTCCCTGGATACCGTTTTCCGTTTAAGCCCCTGAAAAGGACTTACGAGACGTTAAATCATCTTAAAAAATCTGAAAGATGGGGAAAATTCCCTCTTGCTCCACATTTTTATTATCTCCGTCTTTCTAATGTTGTGTGATAATGTAGATTGGGGCATTATTAATGGTTAAATCTTGTCATCTTAACATAGAGAGGTGGTTTTATTGTGTCCACAATAATTAAAAACAATGCATTTAAATTTCTTGCCAAGAGCTCTGGTTACCTATGATTTGACAGCCGTGACTAAGAGAGAGAGAGAGAGAGAGAGAGAGAGAGAGAGGACAGATAGGCACACAGGCAGAGAGAGATGGGGATATATATATATATATATATATATATATATATATATAGAGAGAGAGAGAGAGAGAGAGGACAGACAGGCACACAGGCAGAGAGAGATGGGGATATATATATATATATATATATATATATATATAGAGAGAGAGAGAGAGATGGGGGGATAGAGAAGCGTGAAAGGTCATGATGGCAAACGTGAAAGAGCACGGCACTTGATTGGTTGACTTTATAGGACGTTGCTTTGAGTGCTTCTGTCACTCTTCCTACTTTGAGCCACGTTGTTTGTCCATCCAACATCTTTTCACACTGTTTCCACCGCTCTGTTTTAGTTCGATCATTCCAGTGGTCACAAGATATTCTAGTTTCTCTCTTCTCATCACTGGCGCACAAAAAGGGTTGCTTGGCGTTTACATATTCTATTTATGAGTGATCTTATTGCGTCGGTTTCTCGTAACGCTGTTTCATTTGATTTCTTTTCAGTCCATGAGACTCTTAGCCATCTCTGCAGGAATCAAATTATTGTTACCTCTAGTTTGTTTTGTAACTGTTTTGAAATTGTCCAGGCCTCGCATCCATACATCAGAATAGGTTCAATATAGCAATCCAGGGCTCTTCATTTTGTCTAAATCGAGATATCGTTATTTATTATTATTGATTTCATTCTTTAAAATATCTTTTTTCCTGTGTTATTCTTGATGCGATTTCTGTGTATTTGCGTCCATTACTTGATATTAAAGTAACCAAGTATTTGAAGTGATCCCTTTCCTTGAGTTTATTCCCATTGATAAAGATGTTGATCTGTGGACACTCTTTGTTTCGACTGAAGACCATTTCATGTACTTTTTTCATTTTGCTATTCAATTCCATCCCTTTCTCTTTGCTTTCTTCTTCAACAATGTCTAATAATCATTGAAAGTCATCTTTATTTTCTGCCATTAATACAGTATCATCATCGTATCTCAAGTTGTTTACGTTGTGCCCTCCTATTTTAATTTCTGGATATCCTTCTAGGTTTCCTAGAATCCTAGAATCATTTCACTGTAGAGAGAGAACAGTTCTTGGGAAAGCACACATCCTTGTCTGACACCACGCTCTATGTTTTTTTAATAAGCTGATCTCCCCATCAACTCACATTGCTACTGTTTGTTCCCATGTTTTCGATCACTCAAAGATCACTTCCACCCATCTTCAACTGAGTTAGTTGTGTGATTATCTCATCATATCTTACTCTGTCGGAAACCTTGGTGCAGTCAATGAAGGACATCTATACATCTTTTTGTACTTCCACAGCTCGTTCAATTATAGTTCGAATGGTGTAGATATCATTTGTTGTACTTTTTACCACACAAAACCACACTGTTTATCTGCTTTTTCTGGTTTGATTTTGTTTCTGACTCTCATTATGATCATTCTTAAAAGTATTTTGGTCATATGACTCATAAGAGTGATGGTTCTGTGCAATTCACTCTCTGTTGCCCCTGATTTTCTTTGGCAGAGCCATAAATATAGATTTGGAGATGTTTGGAGGAATCTAACATGTGTCATAGATTTTGTTCAGCAATGCAGGAATCTTCTCAATTCCATAGTCTTGAAATGCTTCCAAAAGTTCCACTGCTATACTGTCTGGGGATGCTCTTTGCCTGATTCCATCTTTCTTATTGCTGCCCGGATCTCATCTTTCATGATAGATGGACCAGCAAAATTACGCTTCATTACATTATTTTCTATGGTCTTCGAAAAGTTCACTTATGTACTCTGCCCATTTCTCTAGGACTATTTTTTTTTAGCACAGAATATTGTTACCGTTTTTTGACTTAAGATATCCTGTGGATGAGCATATTTTCTTTCCAGAGATTTCTTGAAAGTTTTTGTACATTGCTCCCTAATTCTGCGGTATAGTTCGATATTTCTGCAATTGACATTGATCCACCTCTCTTTAGCTTCATCGCATTTTTTTTATTTCCATATGCTAGGTTTCATACTTTTTTCTATTATTTTTTACTTGCCTCCTTTTTTCCACAAGGTCCAAAATATCCTCAGTCATCCGAGTTTGTTTTGTTTTGTTTTCGATTTCAGGTATTTGTTCGACTGCTACTAATGATGGCTGCTGGGCCACTTTTTCAGCTTCTTCTAAGACTTCAGATTTATTTTTGAACTAGCCACTCGATATTATTCAAATTTTCTCATTGCGAAGTCAGTTTTTCCCTTCTGCAAGACAGTGTGTCATAGTGTTCCATCTCCTGTGTCCACGACTAGATTCTTTATCTAACAGTCACCGTCTGACCAAACGTGGACAGGGACAATGGCCAAACAAAAGAGAAAAGAGCAAGAGATGTCTCAACTTGATACAGTTGAACGAGATTCCGACCACACGTGTCTCATAATCTAAGATTATCCCGGTTTTAGCTACGTAATACAAGAACCGTCCGGACTAGCATGGGACGATGAAAAAGTTTCCCAGAAGCCTCGACTCCACGATGACAACACCAGTCACTGTATATCTGGTATAAGGTTTGACCATAGGTCGGCAGTCTGTTACATGCCGCGGAAGACGTTAGACTACTAAGAGCAAAAAAGGTTTAAGTCCTTTTCTTCTCTTTACATAGTAAAGCAGCATGCCTGTCACACAGTTACAGAGCTCTAATGGAGTCTATTTCTTTCCACTGTATGTGGATTTAAGCCCTATAATTCAGCTGTGAAGGCAGTTGGCTAGTTTTCCGGTTTCTGGCGAGATTCAACACCAGCTATGCGGGATATCTGATACCCGTGCCTGGTGGTTGAGGGGGGACCTCCAGGTCTGCTGGTGTGGAGGATGCTATTGTCTGGCGGGCTGGGCCACCCACACATTGCATTGAGTGGCCGAGAACTTGGGGGCACCACCACGCTAGAGGTGTCTTCCCATCATCCAAACCGAGCGGAAATGACGTATACTTTCAGGTGGATTGTAAAAACTGCCAGAAGGAAGAAAAAAAAAGAACAGAAAAGAAAAAAAGAAGCCTTACGACAAGTTTTGCATGAATAATTCGAAGCAGATCAGTTATTATGAACTCCACCTTATTGGTTAATGAGTTTGAGGTCTCGCCCTCTAGGCTATGTCCTGTTTCCCAACCGTGCCTCTTTAAAAAAATAATCAGAAAAAGGCCCTAAAAAGAAAAAAAAATCTTAAATTTAGACAAAAAAAAATGAAACCCATCGAATATAATGTATCTTCTACCATAATGTTGATAGCATGACATTGTATTCAGAAGTTTAACTAATCTAGAAAGTTACGTCATAGATGGCCTGGTAATTATAAAGTGTTTCATTGTGATTGTGCAGTTTGCATGGTGTCTAACTGTTTGTGACGGTAAACGGTGTAGGCGTAACTTGGCAAAACATGGGTTTTTCATTCAAGGTAAAGTCTCATTTAAACATCATGCGATTCCATTTTATGAGATGCTTGGAGACAAAACTGAAATGATTTACCGATTTCCTGAATGTGGTAAATTATAAAACAAATATAATGACCTTCCCTCAGGAATAAAGCAGTCAGCCAGGCATGGAACATATGAGCAGCATTATGTAATCTGGTATGAACACTGAACATAAAATAATGTTTAGTATCGCAGCTGGATTCTCGTCAGAAACATAAACATTCAGTTTCATGTTCAATGCTTGCATAATTCATTCATGTGTCGTTTCTCATTTCTTCCCATAGTTATCTAAATCATATATTACCTCTTTGCTAAATCATTTTTAAATTATGCTTACAATAACATTGGGTGCCATTCCTTGTTGGTCTGAATTATCATACATAAGGTTTTCTGAAAAAAAAAGTTTACAAATCAATGAATTTTTTTCCCCTTATATTATTGACTGCAATGTTTTGCGTCTTTCAAACCTGGTAATAATTTAAACCTGCTAATTAATTTTTCAATAGAACGCCCTTTGTTATTTAACAAAAAGAAAAAAAATCGAAAATAAAAAACTGCGAAAATCCTACAAAGTAAGATTTAAGTACTTAAAATAAAACAAAACCAAAAAAAGAAAAGGGTCCGGAAAAGTTTTCATTGACACGAGGACAAGATCTAACTTAAAAACCTATTCTGGTATAGGAAAAGAAGTGCATTGTTTCCCTTAAACTTTTAAAGCGTACCAACCAAAACTCCCCAGCTTCAAGAATTCTCTAAGGATTAAGCAACAATCTGTATCTCTTGAAGCAGTTTCTGGGATGTCCGTAAAGCCTGGTCTGTTCAGAGACTGTCGTTCTCAAAAAAAATTACGCCAAGAAAACACCGAAACGAGTTCATGTTTCCCATTAGCGTTAAAAAGTCAGATACGATAAAACCGGAAGTAAACTTATGCTCTCTCTCTCTCACTTATGCTCTCTCTCTTTCTCTCTCTCTCTCTCCCTCTCTCTCTCCCTCTCTCTCTCTCTCTCTCTCTCTCTCTCTCTCTCCCCCCCTCTCTCTCTTTCTCTCTCTTCCCCCCCTCTCTCTCCCCCCTTTCTCTCTCCCCCCTCTCTCTCTCTCCCCCTCTCTCTCCCCCTCTCTCTCTCCCTCCTTCTCTCCCTCTCTCTCTCTCCCTCTCTCTCCCATTCTCTCTATCTCTCTCCCTCTCTCTCTCTAATTCTCTCTCCCTCTCTCTCTCCCTTTCTCTCTCCCTCACTCCCTCTCTCTCTCCCTCTCTCTCTCCCCCTCTCTCTCTCCCTCCTTCTCTCCCTCTCTCTCTCTCCCTCTCTCTCCCATTCTCTCTCCCTCTCTCTCTCTCATTCTCTCTCTCTCTCTCTCTCTCTCTCTCTCTCTCTCTCTCTCTTCCTCCCTCTGTCTCTCTGGCCTGCCATTGTGCCGGGTAGGTTAGGTGTAGCAGGTAGTGGATAGTCGCGCATCGTACAGTGTATCATCAGTGTATCAGGGACGGGGAGAAAATCGCTCCAAAATTATAGGGTGTCCGGGCTACAGTTGACAGTAGGCGTGGCTTATTGTTTACCTTGATGTATGGTGCGGTAACACACAGAGAGAACGAAAATCAGGCTCCCATTTACTCTGCATTTTAAGCTGTAGAAGGTAAAACATTGATTCTATAAAGAAGAAAACACTTTAGGGGCAGATCAACATTGAGCATTGTTTATTTTGAGCACATGATGCGTAATTTATGGCGTAGTTATCTGGAAATGAAGCAACTGCCTCGTCAAACAAAGATTGCGGGTTTGATTCTCCGATGAAAGGGGACCGAAGGGATGTGTGTGTGTGTGTGTGGGGGGGGGGGGAGGCTAAAATCATGACACTTATTCTGTGACTTCCAAAAGAGTCATTATTGTTACATAAATTGATCTCATCCTGTTTTACGTGAATGGGTACTAGGTTTGCTTGGATTACACATGTTGAGGACGAAAGAGATTTTAAAGTCTCAGTGTTATGTAACTCCATTATAGTTCTGCAAGACACGCTGTGCTAAAGGAGCAGCAGAAAATCCGCGCCATCTATGGCAGTCCCAGCTAGAATCAAATGTATTTAATCTTTAAAAAGTTTTTTGAATGAAAACTTTATAAAAGCCGCCAGTCCGGTACCATTCTGTTCAACGATTCTCTTCCACATTTATTTTATTGAAAGATCATGGCTTCCCGCACTAGGTATCTAGACTGAGGTGCACTGCCTTGTGCGAATTCATAACGCGATCAATTCTTTTAAAGTGGAGAAAATAAAAAGTTTAAAACGACCATTGCATAGATGGGAGTTTGACCCAGTGACCTAACCGCTGTTATTACACACGTGATACAAACTTACACGATAGGACACCAACATTTTTATCCACAGAGAAGTATTAAATTTCAAGAAAAGTTAGTGCATAATACGTTGTAATTGTATTTATAATATTTAAACATTGCAAAAATAAGATTGGCCACTTATAACTTTATCGTATAATCAACATTGGCCTCTAGCAAGCTGTTGATATCTTGCGTTTTGAATTTTTGTTTTTTTACTTTTCCATTCATTTTTTGACACGAGAAATACATAGCGGGCTCTGTTTACATTATACAAAGAATTAAAAAAAAAAAAATCTGTTTAGACCTGTAACAAGTTTGCCGATATGGGAGAAATTTCAAGAGGCTGTTAAGCCAACCTGGTGCGTGAGGGTCAAGACGACATATCCTGAGATTTTTGTGGGAGGGAAAAATTTTTATAAATCATGAACATGATTAAAATTCCTTAGCAAGATTATTTAGCACAGTTTATAATTTATTTTAAGGCGTCAGTGGTCATAACACTTTCCTCGTACGCCCGAGCTGTCAAATTTTCGCCATTAGGAAAATTAAATTATAAAAAAATAAATAAACAATTTATCGGAATCGACAGTTGTAAATGAAACAAAAAAACAAAACAAAAATAATATATATATATATACTCGTATATCAATCTATATATATATATATATATATATATATATATATATATATAAAATATATATATTATATATATATATAAAGACGACCCGAGGTCATGTTGAAAGCTGTAAAGCAATTGCTAGACTTTCACAACGAGGATTTCCTAAATTTATTTTTTATTTTTTTATTCTTATAATTATTTCTCTTCATTGTTTTTTCCTCGTGTTATTTTATTATCCTTCCCCGCCACTAAACATCCGCTATCTACGCCAGGAGAGGAACTTGTATAGCCTAAAACCAGCGTGAAAAACTTCCTCATAAAACAGGTCGTAAAAATAACATCTCGCAAAATAAAACAACGTCTTTTACTACCCACACATCATTCGATAGGAGATAAAAGTCTGGGACAAAACAAAGGCTATGGAATGGAAAGAGGTGGCAAGTAATTTCTTTACTGAAATTCTATCCTCTCAACTTCTCTATTCCTTCGTCTCTGTTGCCCCCCCCCCCCCTACCCTGACGTTCGTCTTCTGTGGTACGAAGCTGATAAGTCTTTGTTAGGGTTGAGAAAAGAAGAGTACTTTTGCAGAATGCATTACTTTAGCCTAGATAGATTGGAGACTAATTTGATTCTCCGATGTCAACTGTAGAATTCTTGGTGCGGAGAGGGGCTACAGAAGAGACATGTGAAGGTCCATTAGCTAAAGGGCTTTTCTCAGGACTGGTATATTCATCTTTAATTGACGACTTTGTGTTTATGTTCTTTTTTTTTCCTTACTTTTCATCTTTTTGTGTTGTTCTTGATATTGGTATTATTACTTTTTCTTCTTCTTCTTCTTCTTCTTCTTCTTCTTCTTCTTCTTCTTCTTCTTCTTCTTCTTCTTCTTCTTCTTCTTCTTCTTCTTCTTCTTCTTCTTCTTCTTCTTCTTCTTCTTCTTCTTCTTCTTCTTCTTCTTCTTCTTCTTCTTCTTCTTCTTCTTCTTCTTCTTCTTCTTCTTCTTCTTCTTCTTCTTCTTCTTCTTCTTCTTCTTCTTCTTCTTCTTCTTCTTCTTCTTCTTCTTCTTCTTCTTCTTCTTCTTCTTCTTCTTCTTCTTCTTCTTCTTCTTCTTCTTCTTCTTCTTCTTCTTCTTCTTCTTCTTCTTCTTCTTCTTCTTCTTCTTCTTCTTCTTCTTCTTCTTCTTCTTCTTCTTCTTCTTCTTCTTCTTCTTCTTCTTCTTCTTCTTCTTCTTCTTCTTCTTCTTCTTATTATTATTATTATTATTATTATTATTATTATTATTATTATTAGTATTAGTATTATTATTATTATTATTATTATTATTATTATTATTATTATTATTATTATTATTATTATTATTATTATTATTATTATTATTATTATTATTATTATTATTATTATTATTAGTAGTAGTAGTAGTAGTAGTAGTAGTAGTAGTAGTAGTAGTAGTAGTAGTAGTAGTAGTAGTAGTAGTAGTAGTAGTAGTAGTAGTAGTAGTAGTAGTAGTAGTAGTAGTAGTAGTAGTAGTAGTATCATCATCATCATCTCCATGATTAGCTGCTTAATTGTTGGGCTGGTCGTGACTTCCCAACTACAGTTATTTATCTCAAAGATCTTAAACATGTTCACTTTACTTACTTCATTCCACCACAAAACCGTAACGGCCCATCTCTACTGAGGTGTAGCATCTATGTACAACTCGTATAGCGGCTTTCACCTTTCCATGTTTAAAAGCAGTGTGATTCGAAAGATAAAGTTGGTGTCCATCTAAATAGCCCTACCCTGTCTAAAACAGACAGGTGAATGTCATTCTATACAGCAATAGTTAGGAAGAAGAAAAAAGGCCTTCTAATAAAAAGTTTGTGAGTATAAAAAATTACCAACCAGTGTTGCAATTATTAAAGTGTCATAACTGCGGGTTTTGAGCTTCATGCAAATGATTCTGCACCTCTCGTGCTGGGAGTTACACTGCTTTAGTTGACAAGTTTTACTAATCTTATAGGCAAGAAACAACTGCCGCAAATCTCCTTCCATTCCCTACGCATTCTGAAACATCGGTAATCGTTAAGCCCGTCCCATCCCATCTTTAGCGGAGTACCTGATGCCAGATAGCTCACTCGATAGAGAGCTGAGCCGATATGCAAAAAAGTTCAGGTTCGATTCATGACTAGGACATCCAATGTTGGACCGGATTCCATTGGATTGGATTCCACCTAACCAGCTAATTGGCTGGACGGAAAGGCGGTATTAGATTGGCCGCGCTATTCAGGGGACGTAAAACTTACCCAAGGAACTAACCTCGTATCTCAGAATCAGTATTAGATTGGCCGCGCTATTCAGGAGACGTAAAACTTACCCAAGGAACTAACCTCGTATCTCAGAATCAGTATTAGATTGGCCGCGCTATTCAGGAGACGTAAAACTTACCCAAGGAACTAACCTCGTATCTTAGAATCAGTATTAGATTGGCCGCGCTATTCAGGAGACGTAAAACTTACCCAAGGAACTAACCTCGTATCTTAGAATCAGTATTAGATTGGCCGTGCTATTCAGGAGACGTAAAACTTACCCAAGGAACTAACCTCGTATCTTAGAATCAGTATTAGATTGGCCGCGCTATTCAGGGGACGTAAAACTTACCCAAGGAACTAATCTCGCATCTCAGTATCAGTATTAGATTGGCCGTGCTATTCAGGAGACGTAAAACTTACCCAAGGAACTAATCTCGCATCTCAGTATCAGTATTAGATTGGCCGCGCTATTCAGGAGACGTAAACCTAACCCAAAGAACTAACCTCGCATCTCAGTATCGGTCTTATATTGGACGTAAAAATTGGGACGTAAAACTAACCCAAAGACTTTAATTTAATTAACATTTTTTGTTCTCTTTAAATCACATCACACAGTTAGAGGTTCTCCACTCAAGGGTTTCGCCAATAATAATCATAATACCTACACTTGGTAGGAAATCAACTGAGACAACGCGAAAAAAACATTAAAACACTATAACTTTATAAAAAGTAAAAGTTTAGATTCCCCCAACATCTTAACTGTTATTTTAATTTGATTTGATATTTCATGTTTCTCAGAGCTCTGAAGAGGGACCTATACTATTTACATTGTAAACAAAGCCGTCAAGTTCAATTACAACCGCTTGTGTATGATTATGATGCTGAGCGAGGCTTCCTAAACACCGAATCGAGCAAACGTTTGCAGTAAGTGTAAGAGTGAGCTATATCATTTAACTATTTGGCAGAGTTAGGACAGTGATATATTTTTATTGTGAGGGCCTGTAGGCAAGTTTTTAAGTGCGTTTTGAGCACATTTCTGTCCTTCCTATGCTCAAAAGTTTAAAGAAATAGATCACTGTACCTCAAACATGGGAAACTTTGTTTACTTCGGTGACTTGGCCTGTATGTATTTTTGGAAGCCTCACTCCTCAGTTTATCAATCAGTCACACCCTGGGGCTCTTCTAGGACGTGCTTGGGGTCTTATAGGATGAGCTGCGTGTCTTGTAAGATGTGCTGCGTGACATGTAGGATATGCTTGGGGTCTTGAAGGATGTGTTTGGGGTCTTTTAGGATGTGTTGCGTGTCATGTAAGAATCGCTTTTGGTCTTGTAGGGTGTTTTGCGTGACTTTTTCGGATAGACTGGTGGTCTTCTAGGTTGTGCTGGTACTTGCATCCTGGCGTTTCTCCAATTTTTGAGCAGTTAAAAATGTGGTAGCGAGTCTGCCATGGCCACTGATCAGTCTAAATATTGTAACCTGGAGAGCTCGGGCATGTTTCTGAAAATAGTTCTTCGCATCATGTTTTGGATGGCTTCCTCACCATCTTTTGTCTACTCTTTCATTTGTGATGGTACCTGTCTCTTGAAAGTCAGGCTATGACTTATTTGTTGAAGTTAACTTCTCTCTGGTTAGCTCGTTTTCAAAAAAAGATATAGCATTAAGCGGGTCAAACGTTTGTAATACCACTTGTTTTACTGATATGGGTTCCATGACAGTTTTCAGGTGACTCATCTCCCCTATCTTTGCGCAGGTTCCTAAGAACTGAAGAACAGATTCTTCATCAGTGAGCAACACCAGTTTAAAGTTGTATGTGTCTTTATTACTTTACAGTGTCATTGCTGCTGCTGATGCTGTTATTGCCTCAGTCTCAGCCCTTTAGTTTGAGGAATAATTGCCTGTTGGTATGAACATTTACTGGGATATTTTATATATATATATATATTAATGGGGCCTTTAAATTCTTAGCCAGGCCTATGGCGAGTGCAGCTTCTGTACAGAAGAAATGGCTGTTCTCTACCTCCACGCCTCCCTGGCCAGAGCCCCTTTGGCGTCAGTCCAACGGTATGACGTGGAGACGAGGTTGGTCCCCTACCGATCAGCGAGGTTGGTCCCCTACCGATCAGCGAGGTTGGTCCCCTACCGATCAGCGAGGTTGGTCCCCTACCGATCAGCGAGGTTGGTCCCCTACCGATCAGCGAGGTTGGTCCCCTACCGATCAGCGAGGTTGGTCCCCTACCGATCAGCGAGGTTGGTCCCCTACCGATCAGCTTTCTACAGTAAGTCAGAGACACACATTCAGAAGAGAAGTTTAGAAAGCTACTAAAATCTTTCTTTATCCACTTCCAGGTTCAATTAAATGTAGAACCAAGTTTTTCTATCCATTTTTTTTTCTTTGTTCTTTTTTGTTTTTGCATGTTATACAATTGAACATTTTTTCATTATCATGTTGTTTGAGAAAGAAATTTTAGTGAACAAAAGCGTCCTGAGCTGGGTTTTTTTTTTTTAAGGGGAGTGTGCTCTTAAACATTTCTCTGTATTAGTATTCATTCGTTGTTCTGTAGTTTTAATGCACAGATGTGAATTAAAAACCAAGATTGAAGCTAAAAAATAATTTTTTTTTTGACAGCGATGACTATCATAGCCGATTTATTCTTTTCTCATTGTTTCAATCCATGAAGAATATGACTGCAGTAGTTTAATCTTTGTTCTTTTTTTTATTTGTTTGTTGGTTTTATTTTATTTTAAAGACAAAGCCAAACAAATATTATAATTTAAAAAAAAAGTAACTAGCGATGAGCGAATTAAAAAAAAAAGTTAAGAAATAGATAATAAAAAAATGCGCAACGAGAGAGGCACGTTCTCAGAAGCCAGCTGTTAACACCAGGCCACCATTTTTTTTTATCTAATAAGAAATCAACCATCATTAACCGCTTGGCTGGTTAAGATTCTAGATCTAAATCTAAATCAGCGCAAAGTATTCACGAAGAGACTTTTCCAGGTTCTCCTTATTCATTTTCTGTGCTCGTATGATGCTCTCAGATGTGTCTCCCATTCAGGCCAGACCTAGCCCTGAGATCTGTGCCATGGTAACCAAGTGGTTTGGAACGATGATTTCAAACAAAAAGGACACTGGGGCAACTCTTATTTCATGGCTTATTGTTATTCATGCACTGCTTCTCACAGCTGTCTTGGTTTTTTTTCTGATTTTATGCATAAATTCTTTTAAAACTGAGTCTTCTTTCTGTCTCGCTCTCCCTCTCTTTCTGTCTCTCTCTGTCTGTCTGTCTGTCTGTCTGTCTGTCTCTCTCTCTCTCTCTCTCTCTCTCTCTCTCTCTCTCTCTCTCTCTCTCTCTCTCTCTCTCTCTGTGACCTATAATAATCTAGATTTAAAAACTGTTTTACAAAACAAAGAGTTCAACTCCAGACATGCAGGGGCTATATAGGTGAGATGCCAAGCTCACTATAAAACGGACTATATAGAAATTTATGCGAGAGGTCACTGCAGGTCTAAGAGAAAAACGATCTGTGCCTTTGCAATTCACACTAAATTGATATGAACAAAGATGCCATCAGGATAACATCTCGTTTTCACAAAAAAACTTCAGACGTCGTTTCTCTTGGGTGCGCTCTTTGGGCTTACAGCTCATCGCAATTACATTGAGTGACACAGGCCTACTTTTCTTCAACTCTTACAATCTTAACATTCTTTGTAGGTTGTGTCCTCTTGTCTCTACACTTAACTCACGACATGTGACAGCTTGCAACTCTACATCAATCAAGCTTATAGAATATTCTTTTTTTTCCACACCCGGAAATTAGTCATTGCTAAGAACGATATAAATCGAAACAGTAAATGTAAGCGTAGATTGTTAACTTAGAAGAAATCTTTTCTTTTCATATCAATAAAAACATCTCTGAAACATTTTTGCATTATTTTATTGATACAAAAATGGAACTTTCTGGAATCCAGATTAGAATTTTATACACCATGAAAAGCAAGGATCTTTTCTACATGTAGAGCAAGATTTTAGCCATAAAACCTGCATTGCATGAGCTGCCCCATGCCAAGCATATCATATATAACATCTGCATCAAGATCGAGATAAATCTAATCTAGATCTAAATCTGAATCAATATTTTATGTCTAGTCTGAAATAAACTTAATGATGACTATTTGATCAAAGCGAAGTTAGTGGTGCTTGCATATTTTGTTCATGCCAAGCTGGCGTCTGACTTCAAAAACAAGAAACTTCAGAAAGAAACCTGAAGAAGCTCTACTATGAAGACCATAAACAAGTCTTTGAGTCTCATAATGGAATGAGTGCGCATGTCAGGATCTAAGATTTCCAGAGGTGCCAAGCGATCTTCCTGGAGATGGACACAGCCATGAGTTAGAGCACACGCCCTCAGGCTCTGCTGGTCTTCCCCTCACACATTCGGCTTATGATTCTTCCTGGAATCTTTTCAAAATGTCGCATTTATCTTTCACTCATGAGGCTCTCCAAACATATAGGTGGTCAGTCGCGGTCATCATGGTCAGAAAACTTATGGTCAAGCCATGATTGGAAGTACTTGTGCAAAAAGTACCATGGCATTGACCGGTCCATGACAGTTAGATCTAAGAAGGCGATGGAGACACTCCGGTAAAGTCTTGTGATATTCATCTTAGCACGGATTTAACGGAGGCTAGAGATCATAACTTCTCCTTTCCTTACTCTCCTAATAGTTTTGACCAAATCTTTGTTGCTGAATGCATATGGAGATCCAACTTTAGCAGATCTTTGCATCATCTGATGATGTTAACAAGGGAGATATCCACAAAAAGTATCATGGCAAGTTGTTGTTGTTTTTTGTTTGTTGATAAAATTTGAATGAAAAGTTATTCGAAGAGTTTTTTTTTTTCGATGATAGCCATTGTAAACTCCACAAGTCATTGATCTATGATTTGTTTCGCATGCCATCTTCCCTCACGCTAATATTTTGCAATTTGGGTTCATAGATGTTGTTTACAATTCATCACTGGTCTAAGTTTAAACTTTTTTCTGCAGTTTGGATGAAATCATAAAAAAGACAAACCGACAAACCGCAAACCTGGCATCTTCACGCAAAACAAAATAAATAAAACAAAAAATTGTTCATGACCTTGATCGTCTTTACCTTAAAATATAACGAACCAAAATTATGAACCAATGTCCGTATGAGTTTATCTTGAAACATAGAGGCTGTTAAACTTCTGAAAGAAAAAATCTATTGCTCAAAACAACCACCACAACCCTGCTGCTAGTGAACCTTCGACAGTTTTCAAAAAGCCTTTTTTATTAGACAAAGTTAGCTTTGGATACATGTAATGGATGCATGGAGGATGCCAATCATTCTCTAGTAATTTATCAATGAAATTTTTTAAAAACAGTCGCAGTAAATTATTAAAACCATTAAAGGCGAAAATAAATACCCCCCCCCCCCCCCCCCCCCCCCCCCCCCAAAAAAAAAAAAAAAGCCGCACAGAACAAACAGTTGGAATTGCTTGCATAATATTACCTCCTCGTTCTTGACGAATCTGATTGCGAAAAAAACGGATTTTTTTTTCACGACTATTAGTCCATTTCATTATCAATGTGTGTGAATGTAGAGCGTTGGACCTCCAAGAATATTGATTCTCGCTTTGTTTTCAACTATAAAAACTTGATCAATGATAGAAAACATTCAGAGTCCTTTGTGTTTCCTTATAAACTCTGCCATGACAATTCAAACAATAACTTATTATTCAAGAATTTCACCAATCAAGGAAACGTTGAAGGATAATAAAAAAAAAACCCAGAGAAATGAAAGAAAAAAGAAAGAAAATCATCGGAAAAATATACCATTTTTTAAATCTAGGAAATTCTCCAACAATCATTTTAAAAATAAGAAAAAAAAATCAGCGAAACAAACGAAAAGGAGATGCAAATTTATGCCGTATCCGCCAGTGTCTGTGGTGTGTCCCAGTCTCCTCGCAAGCCCGGAGTCTCCTGCTACTGGTGTCCAACGCTAACCGACAACAGAGGCGCTTGTCCGCCCAGAGGTGCCACGGAAGGATTAATTCTGCTAACACCTTTTCATGTGCAAATGCTTTGTCTAGACCTGGAATCTGAGACACGCTATATTGGGGGAGGAAGTTGGCAAGACAGGGAGACTGTCTTCGCTCTGCGCCATCTCTGGCGTCGCAGGGTCCAAAATGTGTTCCAAGCTCGAAATCCTAGCAGTTGGAGCTATGCTGATTGAGCAATTTTTTCTCTATTTTTTTATTCTCAAAAGCTGTTGGGTCTGTTTATATATACTTTTGTAATCTCTGAAATAGCATTCAAAACTAACACTTTTATCTAATCCAGTACAGTTGTGAATGAAAGCTTAATGAAGGGTGAAATAGCATAAAATTAATAAAGATATTAAAAAAACATGAAAGAAGAAGGTCTACAATGAAGTGTTCAAGGTTCCGTGCAAAAACGCTCACATGTATGATGTAGAAAAGATTGAATTGAAACATAAACGCTAGACTGAATCAACACTTTTACTCATAATTTAAGAAAACAGAAAATTTAACACATAAAAAAGGTCCTTTTTTTTTGGTATGCACAGAGCAGAATTTTATGCTTCAATCCCCAGAAAATAATTTCCCAGGCATATTATGGAAACTAATCTGTTGATTTCTCAGAGGAGAGATTCAGCATGCTGTTGGTGTTTGGGCTATATTAGGGCTTGGATTGGTGTTAGTGTGGCTCAAAATTATTGTTCATGGCATACTTTCAAAGGGACCGGCCCATAGAGTCAGAGGAAGGAGAGAGAGGGAGAGAGAGAGAGAGAGAGAGAGAGAGAGAGAGAGAGAGAGAGAGAGAGAGAGAGAGACAGACAGACAGACAGACAGACAGACAGACAGACAGACAGACAGACAGACAGAGAGACAGAGAGACAGACAGAGACAGAGAGAGAGAGAGATAGACAAAAAAGTGGGAGACATAAAGACAGATAGATAGTTAATCAGATAGTGAGAGGAAGAGAAAGAGTAAGTTAGATAGATAGATAGATAGATAGATAGATTGATTGATAGACAGATCGATAGATAGATAGATAGATAGATAGACAGATCGATAGATAGATAGATTGATAGATAGATAGATAGATAGAAAGATAGATAGATAGATAGATAGAAGATTGATAGATAGATAGAAGATTGATAGACAGATCGATAGATAGATAGATAGATAGATAGAAAATTGATAGACAGATAGATAGATAGATAGATAGATTGATAGACAGATAGATAGATAGATAGATAAATAGATAGAAGATTGATAAACAGATAGATAGATAGATAGATAGAAAGATTGATAGACAGATCGATAGATAGATAGATAGATAGATAGATAGATAGTAAGATAGATAGATAGATAGATAGAAGATTGATAGATAGATAGATAGATAGATAGATAGAAGATTGATAGACAGATCGATAGATAGATAGATAGATAGATTGATAGACATATGGATAGATAGATAGATAGATAGATTGATAGACAGATGGATAGATAGATAGATAGATAGATAGATATATTGATAGACAGATCGATAGATAGATAGATAGATAGATAGATAGATAGATAGATAGATAGATAGATAGATAGATAGATAGATAGATAGATAGATAGATAGATTGATTGAGATAGAAGGTCGGAGATACTGAGAATGAAACCGCAGGAAGTGAAAATAAAAAGGTTTAAATATACCGGGGAAAGCTAAAAAAAATAAATAAATAACGCAGACAGTTCCGTAAAAAAAAAAAAAGAAAAAAACATTTGCGTTAATTACAAAATTATTCTGAGGCGTACACGGAATCTAATAATTGAAACCAAATCAAAAAACATCAAACAATATCCCATCATTTTGATTTAGATACGCATTACTAAACACCGCTAAAGTAAAATAATACCCAAAAACGAAACGTACAAAACAAAGAAAAAAAGAAGCCCACATTATGAATTGAAAAAAAAAAGAAAAAAAAAAAAAAAACAAGTGTTAGACTGAACATGTTATCTCGGATTTTCTGTCCTATTTACGATCACAATTGGTTTTTTTTTTTTTTTCTCGTCTTCATGGTTTACTTTATTTCCACATTTTTCTTGCTCTTTTCATGTCTCCTTCTCGCCCCATCCGTCCGCTTGTTCGCCCAGCGCCTGCCTGTCTCTGGAGATAGATCTACTTAACCATTCACAGCGCCGATCTGGTTTCCACAGAAAGTGTTCTTCAACACAGCGCCGTCTCAACCTTAATCATGTCAAGCAATTGATTTTCAAAGTCTTCTCTTGCAGGTTTCTACAATTTTCAACAGACGGATAAATAAATAGGCTATACGCATTTAAACAAAAAAATCTATCTCATTTCACGGCAGCTTTTTCCATATCTGGTTTCGCCTGCCTTTTCGCTAGAGAGAAAAACACCCCTGTCTGTCTTTCTGTCTCTTTGTCAGTCTGTCTTTCTCTCTGTCTCTGTCTCTGTCTCTGTCTCTCTGTCTCTCTGTCTCTCTCTCTGTCTGTCTGTCTGTCTTTCTCTCTCTCTCTCTCTGTCTGTCTCTCTATCTCTCTCTATCTATCTATCTCCCTCACCCTCTCTCTTTCACTCTTTCTGTGTGTCTGGCTCTCTCTCTCTCTCTCTCTCTCTCTCTCTCTCTCTCTCTCTCTCTCTCTCTCTCTGTCTATCTATCTCTCTCTCTTTTATCATCCCGCCTTCTTATATTTTCTTCTAAAGATTCCTTTCCCTTCAATCACACATAATTAGTATAATCCTCTCTGGGGTACTGACTTGATTTCTTATGCAAGAAACTTCGTGTCGCAAAGGGAGACAACTGCAATGTTATCCCGTGATAAATCAGTCTGCAGTCAAAGGGGGCGTGGCCACAGACGGAGCTGCTCCACGAGACGTGACAGCCCAGGTTGCTAGCACGTTTCAGATTTTTGGCTCTCTATCACGTGACAGCCTATTTTCCTATACCGTTTCAAATTTTTGGCTTTTCTTAACGTGACATTCTGCGTTTCTATAATGTTTCCGAGGGCTAATCTTCCATCGATGTTTGGTTTGGAACAGAATGATCTATGATCTAATGGAATTACCTGGAGAAGAGATTTTGAAAGACTAGAAACAAAGACTCGAGCTACGGGTAGCTAAAAAAAAGCTTATTTCCTGACTGTTTTCCTTAAAAACTTCCAGGGGGAAGAAGGAAAGTTGGACGAGATGGGAGGGAGGAAAGATAAAATTGGTAGAAAGATAGAAACATCTAGAGGAAAAGAGGAAGAGAGGTAGAGATAGGGAGATGTAGGAAGCGAGTGCGACAAAGGAAAGACAAAAATTGAGATATAAAGAAAAGGAAAGCGAGAGAGATACAGAGCTAAAGCAATAGATATAGAGCGAGAGAAAGGCAGAGAGGAGAGAGAGAGAGGGAGGCTTGTGAATCTCGAGCCTGCAGAAATTAAAATCCCAATAAAATGTGTTTAAAATTTAGTGCAAACAATGCCTTCATACTTTGTATTTCCACAATATAATTAATCCTAGACTCCCCCCCCTCCCTCCAATCATTGTGACCATTCAAAACTAATTTTATTCAAACCTACTCGAGTCGCAGTAGCAATTAGCGACATAAAATGATGCATGCGTGACGATGGCATAACGTAAAACAAAAAAGAATGTATTTCAAGAGCAAACCTGCAGTGTGAAAACTGAGATCATCTTCCTTTCACGTCACGGATGGCTGAATTGCGAGAATCACGTAACGAGGCAGACGAGAAGTGAACAAACCTGTTCTGGACCAGTGAATTATTCACGAGCTGTTGGTGAGTGCTTGCTCAGGCATGGGTGTCGATAGGCCACGTGTGTCGAGCCTCCAAGTTGTTGGTCTCTCCTTACACGAGTGAGCCCAGGCAGGATGTTGTATTGCCTGACATGTGCATTGGACCAGGTTTAGATTGTCATTTCTCCATTGCAAGTTGGATAGTTGAAGTTGGCTTCTAGCCTCTTTCATGCTTGCTTGCCCAACAACATTGTTTTGTGTACTCTAATCCAGTATGTAGCTTGCGATTCTTCCATGCTGGCCGCGACATAGATAGACTTTCCTGCTCTTACAGCATGCATTGTGTGGGTTGTATTGATCTGGTATACTTTTACTTAGGGAGCAATCTAAGTTAACAGTTCCACTTTCATGAACAGTAGAGTATTGGTAATCCTCATGGCACGATGTATATTGGCTTGCTCTAGAACATGCAGTCATGCATGGTACATTGTGTATCGACTTGTCCTACATATATGCATGGCATGATGTACATTGGCTTGCTCTAGATATATGCATGGCACGACGTATATTGGCTTGCTCTAGATACATGCAGTCATGCATGGTACATTGTGTATCGACTTGTCCGACATATATGCATGGCACGACGTATATTGCCTTGCTCTAGATATATGCATGGCACGACGTATATTGCCTTGCTCTAGATATATGCATGGCACGACGTATATTGCCTTGCTCTAGATATATGCATGGCACGACGGTATATTGCCTTGCTCTAGATATATGCATGGCACGACGTGTATTGCTTGCTCTAGATGCATTCATGGCACAATGTGTATTGCTTGCTCTAGATGCATGCATGGCACGACGTATATTGCTTACTTTAGATGCATGCATGGCACGGCGTATATTGCCTTGCTCTAGATACATGCATGGCTCGACGTATATTGCTTACTCTAGATGCATACATGGCACGACGTATATTGCCTTGCTCTAGATATATGCATGGCACGACGTATATTGCCTTGCTCTAGATATATGCATGGCACGACGTATATTGCTTACTCTAGATGCATGCATGGCACTACGTACATTGCCTTCCTCTAGATACATGCATGGCACGACGTATATTGCTTACTTTAGATGCATGCATGGCACGGCGTATATTGTCTTGCTCTAGATACATGCATGGCTCGACGTATATTGCTTACTCTAGATGCATGCATGGCACGACGTATATTGCCTTGCTCTAGATACATGCATGGCACGATGTGTATTGGCTTGCTCTAGATACATGCATGGCACGACGTATATTGCTTACTCTAGATACATGCATGGCACGATGTGTATTGGCTTGCTCTAGATGCATGCATGGCACGACGTATATTGCTTACTTTAGATGCATGCATGGTACGGCGTATATTGCCTTGCTCTAGATACATGTATGGCTCGACGTATATTGCTTACTCTAGATGCATACATGGCACGACGTATATTGCCTTGCTCTAGATACATGCATGGCACGACGTATTTTGCTTACTCTAGATGCATGCATGGCACGACGTACATTGCCTTGCTCTAGATACATGCATGGCACGACGTATATTGCTTACTTTAGATGCATGCATGGCACGGCGTATATTGCCTTGCTCTAGATACATGCATGGCTCGACGTATATTGCTTACTCTAGATGCATGCATGGCACGACGTATATTGCCTTGCTCTAGATACATGCATGGCACGATGTGTATTGGCTTGCTCTAGATACATGCATGGCACGACGTATATTGCTTACTCTTGATGCATGCATGGCACGACGTATATTGGCTTGCTCTAGATGCATGCTTGGCACGACGTATATTGCTTACTTTAGATGCATGCATGGCACGGCGTATATTGCTTGCTTTAGATGCATGCCTGGCACGATGTGTATTGGCTTGCTCTAGATACATGCATGGCACGACGTATATTGCTTACTCTTGATGCATGCATGGCACGACGTATATTGTCTTGCTCTAGATGCATGCTTGGCACGACGTATATTGCCTTGCTCTAGATGCATGCATGGTACGGCGTATATTGCTTGCTTTAGATGCATGCATGGCACGGCGTATATTGGCTTGCTCTAGATGCATGCTTGGCACGACGTATATTGCCTTGCTCTAGATGCATGCATGGCACGGCATATATTGCCTTGCTCTAGATGCATGCATGGCACAATGTATATTGCCTTGCTCTAGATGCATGCATGGCACAATGTATATTGCTTGCTCTAGATGCATGCATGGCACAATGTATATTGCCTTGCTCTAGATGCATTCATGGCACAATGTATATTGCTTGCTCTAGATGCATGCATGGCACAATGTATATTGCTTGCTCTAGATGCATGCATGGCACGGCGTATATTGCCTTGCTCTAGATGCATGCATGGCACGATGTATATTGCTTGCTCTAGATGCATTCATGGCACGATGTATATTGCTTGCTCTAGATGCATGCATGGCACAATGTATATTGCCTTGCTCTAGATGCATGCATGGCACAATGTATATTGGCTTGCTCTAGATGCATGCTTGGCACGACGTATATTGCCTTGCTCTAGATGCATGCATGGCACAATGTATATTGCTTGCTCTAGATGCATGCATGGCACGGCGTATATTGCCTTGCTCTAGATGCATGCATGGCACGATGTATATTGCTTGCTCTAGATGCATTCATGGCACAATGTATATTGCTTGCTCTAGATGCATACATGGAACGACGTATATTGCTTGCTCTAGATACATGCATGTCGCGATGTATATTGCCTTGCTCTAGATGCATTCATGGCACAATGTGTATTGCTTGCTCTAGATGCATTCATGGCACAATGTGTATTGCTTGCTCTAGATGCATTCATGGCACAATGTGTATTGCTTGCTCTAGATACATACATGGAACGACGTATATTGCTTGCTCTAGATACATGCATGCCGCGATGTGTATTGGCCTGCCCACATACATGTATGGCATGGTGTGAATTGGCCTGTCCTGACAGTCGTGTAGGGCACTATGTACGTAACCTTGTCCCAAATTCATGAACAACACGTTCAAACTGTGCGACATTTATGTAGGGCTCTATGTCTCAAGAGGCCCGCCTCAATTTCATGTACAACACAGTCTGTATTGATTTGGCTTTGGTGCTAAGTTGCTTTTCACACGTTTAATACGTCGGATGTGTGTTGGTCTGAGTGTGTCAAGTTACATGTATCTCTGATACGGCAAAAATTAGCTTTTCCTACATGTATGTCAGGCATGGCATGTTGGATCAGCTTGATATTGTTTGTTCTCACGGACTTGTCGTGCAAGGTGCATAGTGACGTTTCTTTCCTGCATGTCTCCCTCTCTATCTATCACTTTTTTTTCATATGTTTTCCTTTCTCTCTCTCCCTGCCTCCCTCCATCCATCTCTCTCTCTCTCTCTCTCTCTCTCTCTCTCTCTCTCTCTCTCTCTCTCTCCCTTTCTTTCCCTCTGACTCTCTCTCTTTCTCCCTCTCAAATAGAACTAAAGAAGCGGAAAAGTGTGAAAACTTCACGGAGCCTTCACTGCGGCCGTATCAGGACCTTTTTTTTTACTCCCAAACACGGCCAATTTAACATGACGTACACTGCCAAACAAAGCCAGACGCGTCCGTCAAGACTGGAAGAGTTTACATAACTGATGAGGAAGTTACTTCGTGCTTTAGAGCTGTTTTGTCTTTTTTGGCTTATGTCTTTGTAGTTTCTTTGTAAGACTGAATTTCAGGAGCCTCCACAGGCGTTAGTCACCGTTCTGTGTTCACATCTACAAGATGTTGTCCAGCATCTGTTCTCCCTGCCAGTGGCCTCACCGCTCTTATGATTCTCATGGAGAACAAAGGAGAGGGACCGGGTGGTGTACTGGTATCCGCTAGATCTGTAGGGTTTTTTTTTTAAATTTTTTTTAGTCTTTTTTGGGTTTCAATACAATTATCCTGGATATAAATTTTGATAAGTTTGGGCATAAGAGAAATCTAGTGTGCTACGACGAGTTCTAAAGAGAATAAGCCTTCTGGCGCCTCTGCCGCAACCAGCAGATGAATGTGTATATACATTTATATTTGTAATTAAAATCATGTATTTTTAAACACTCAGCTATGACCAAAAACACGCCATAGTTCCTATATGAAACAAATAGGCATTTTTTCGACCCAGTTCTTCTTCTTGTAGAAAATACAAAACTATTCATAAAAGTTTTAGTGATGACAATTTTTTACAGTTTATTTTTCATCTCTGCCTAACTTTTTACCATCATAGCAAACAGCTTAGAGTTTCAATGAAATAATGATGGGGAAGAGGAGGAGAGTGAAGAGTGACAAAAGTGTCAGTGAAATAATGATGGGAAAGAGGAGGAGAGTGAAGAGTGACAAAAGTGTCAGTGAAATAATGATAGGAAAGAGGAGGAGAGTGAAGAGTGACAAAAGTGTCAGTGAAATAATGATAGGAAAGAGGAGGAGAGTGAAGAGTGACAAAAGTGTCAGTGAAATAATGATAGGAAAGAGGAGGAGAGTGAAGAGTGACAAAAGTGTCAGTGAAATAATGATGGGGAAGAGGAGGACAGTGAAGAGTGACAAAAGTGTCAGTGAAATAATGATGGGAAAGAGGAGGAGAGTGAAGAGTGACAAAAGTGTCAGTGAAATAATGATGGGGAAGAGGAGGAGAGTGAAGAGTGACAAAAGTGTCAGTGAAATAATGATGGGGAAGAGGAGGAGAGTGAAGAGTGACAAAAGTGTCAGTGAAATAATGATGGGAAAGAGCAGGAGAGTGAAGAGTGACAAAAGTGTCAGAAAA
>JAWDGP010005499.1:392500-422500 GCA_033675545.1 Elysia crispata | reverse complement strand
CTACTACTACTACTACTACTACTACTACTACTACTACTACTACTACTACTACTACTACTACTACTACTACTACTACTGCTACTACTGCTACTACTACTAGTACTACTACTACTACTACTACTACTACTACTACTACTACTACTACTACTACTACTACTACTACTACTACTACTACTACTACTACTACTACTACTACTACTACTACTACTACTACTACTACTTTTTCTGCTTTTACTGTTTCTACCATTCACTAATGCAATTGGCGTCAATTTAATTAACATCCGTTATGATTTCCGAAGAATCTTTTCCAAAGCTATAAGCGACATTTTCCATTAATGTTTCGAGTTTCGCCAAGACACAGAATGATACAGTTCGGCGTGGGATCGAATCTGTGTTTTCTTCTCGGTCTGAGGTATCTATCACACTCAGAGTGGCCGGGAATTGAGAGAGAGAGAGAGAGAGAGAGAGAGAGAGAGAGAGAGAGAGAGAGAGAGAGAGAGAGAGAGAGAGAGAGAGAGAGAGAGAGAGAGAGAGAGAGAGAGAGAGAGAGAGAGAGAGAGAGAGAGAGAAATCTACCGACAACTTTCAGAATGATGCGGTCTGGATCCATTTTGGAAATTTCTTATAAAGCGGAGAGAGTAAAATCATATAAACTTTTGTGCCTTTTGTAGTTCTACAGTACATGTGTGGCTGAGTTTTGGTCAATAAGTCACCTACTAAAAACAAGATTGTCCGTGGCCATTATGTTATTTTGTTAGACTTCCTGTAATCTTCATCTCCAGGGAATAATAATACTTTTGGTCCTTCCCAGCAATTCCCACCGTGTTTTATTGGTCCTCTTACCACCCCCCCCTCTCTCTCTCTCTCTCTCTCTCTCTCTCTCTCTCTCTCTGTCTCTCTCTGTGTCTCGGCGTCATCTTCTCCTCTAGCTTTCCACTAGTACCTAACCACAAAGTCACTGCGCTGTTAAGAATTCCGTTAGGCCCCCCAAATTCCCGGCAACCACATCAAGGCACCCTCTCCGATGCTCCCAGTATCTCTGACCATCTTGGGTCATCTCTGACCATCTCCCAAACAGCCAGCGTTTATACCGTGGTCACCGTGTCCCCGGGCATAGTCTCCGGACTGCGGTCACAGGTGTGGACAGATGCTCCGGGCGGTACAAGCCAGGTCAGAGGTTGTGGTCGTCAGGCAGGAGACTGTCACCAGGGCTCGTGGGGTGTCTCATCGGGTCTGGAGATCAGGGAGTTGGAACACCTGGCTGTGGGAGCTGCGGGGAGGGAGGGGAGGGAGGAAGGGAGAGGAAGAAAGATAGAGACGGAGAGTGGAAGGATATCGGGAGAGCGAGAGAGGGAGGGAGAGTGGGAGGATATAGGGAGAGCGGGAGAGGGAGGGAGAGTGGGAGATATAGGGAGAGCGTGAGAGGGAAGGAGAATGGGAGGATATAGGGAGAGTCGGAGAGGGGGGGAGAGTGAGAGAATATAGGAAGAGCGGGAGAGGGAGGTAGAGTGGGAGGATATAGGGAGAGCGGGAGAGGGAGGGAGAGTGGGAGGATATGGGGAGAGCGGGAAAGGGAGAGATGGTGGGAGGATATAGGGAGAGTAGGCGGATATAAGGAGAGCGGGAGAGGGAGTGAGGGTGGGAGGATATAGGGAGAGCGGGAGAGTGGGAGGATTAGGGAGAGCGGGAGAGGGAGGGAGAGTGGGAGGTTAAACGGAGAGCGGGAGAGGGAAGGAGAGTGGGCGGATATAGGGAGAGCGGGAGAGGGAAGGAGAGTGGGAGAGTTGGCGAATATAGGGAAAGCGGGAGAGAGAGGGAGAGTTGGCGAATATAGGGAGAGCGGGAGAGGGAGTGAGAATGGGAGGATATAGTGAGAGCAGGAGAGGGAGGGAGGGTGGAAGGATATAGTGAGAGCGGGAGAGGGAGGGAGGGTGGGAGATATAGTGAGAGCGGTAGAGGGAGGGATAATGGGAGGATATAGTGAGGGCGGTAGATGGAGGAATAGTGGGAGGATATATGGAGAGTGGGTGAGGGAGGGAGGGTGGAAGGATATAGTGAGAGTGGGAGAGTGAGGGAGAGTGGGCGAATATAAGGAGAGCGGGAGAGGGTAGGAGAGTGGGCGGATAAAGGGAAAGCGGGAGAGAGAGGGAGAGTGGGCGGATATATGGAGAGTGGGTGAGGGAGAGAGTGGGAGGATATAGTGAGAGCGGGAGAGGGAGGGAGGGTGGGAGATATAGTGAGAGCGGGAGAGGGAGGGATAGTGGGCGGATAAAGGGAGAGCGGGAGAGGGAAGGAGAGTGAGCGGATATAGGGAAAGCGGGAGAGATAGGGACAGTGGGCGGATATATGGAGAGTGGGTGAGGGAGAGAGGGTGGGAGGATATAGTGAGAGCGGGAGAGGGAGGGAGGGTGGGAGGATGTATGGAGAGTGGGTGAGGGAGAGAGGGTGGGAGAATATAGTGAGAGCGGGAGAGGGAGGCAGGCTTGGAGATATAGTGAGAGCGGGAGAGGGAAGGAGGGTGGGAGGATATAGGGGGAGCGGGAGAGGGAGGGAGGGTGGGAGATATAGTGATAGCGGGAGAGGGAGGGAGGGTGGGAGATTTAGTGAGAGCGGCAGAGGGAGGGATAGTGGGCGGATAAAGGGAGAGCGGGAGAGGGAAGGAGAGTGAGCGGATAAATGGAGAATGTGTGAGGGAGAGAGGGTAGGAGGATATAGTAAGAGCGGGGGAGGGAGGGAGGGTGGGAGGATGTATGGAGAGTGGGACAAGGAGAGAGGGTGTGAGGATATAGTGAGAGCGGGAGAGGGAGGGATGGTTGGAGATATAGTGAGAGCGGGAGAGGGACTGAGGGTGGGAGATATAGTGAGAGCGGGAGAAGGAGGGATAGTGGGAGGATATAGTGAGAGCGGGAGAGGGAGGGATAGTGGGAGGATATAGGGGGAGCGGGAGAGGGAGGGATAGTGGGAGGATATAGGGGGAGCGGGAGAGGGAGGGAGGGTGGGAGATATAGTGAGAGCGGGAGAGGGAGGGAGGGTGGGAGATATAGTGAGAGCGGGAGAGGGAGGGATAGTGGGAGGATATAGTGAGAGCGGGAGAGGGAGGGATAGTGGGAGGATATAGGGGGAGCGGGAGAGGGAGGGAGGGTGGGAGGATACAGTAAGAGTGGGAGAGGGAGGGAGGGTGGGAGATATAGTGAGAGCGGGAGAGGGAGGGAGGGTGGGAGATATAGTGAGAGCGGGAGAGGGAGGGATAGTGGGAGGATATATGGAGAGTGGGTGAGGGAGAGAGGGTGGGAGGATATAGTGAGAGCGGGAGAGGGAGGGAGGGTTGGAGATATAGAAAGAGCGGGAGAGGGAGGGAGGGTGGGCGGATGTATGGAGAGTGGGTGAGGGAGGGAGGGTGGGAGATATAGTGAGAGCGGGAGAGGGAGGGATAGTGGGCGGATAAAGTGAGAGCGGGATAGGGAGGGAGGGTGGGAGGACATAGGGAGAGCGAGAAAGAAGGAGAGAGTATAATATTATATTTGTCCTCAAAAACAATGGAATTGGTCAATTCTCTCTCACTTTTGCAAAGAAATCATTTGTGTAACAAAGTAATTACTAATAGTGAAATTTAAGGTATTCATAATACCCAAGCTAAAACCAGTCCTAAATTACACCCCTTGATAAGAAAATCAAGAACTTTGTTTTAAATACGTAAAATGCATGGAGGCAAATTATCAATAGAAAAAAAACTGAACTGTTTAGAAAATAATATAAATACGCGTAATAAAAATGCAATTCATTACAAATTGGAAACTCTTTAAAACTTGACGTAGGAGAATTCATAATCTTCAGTAAATTAAACGAACCAGCGATATTACATGGGGAATTCCCTAGCAAGTCTGTTTTAAAATCCTTTAACCGCTAAGTAGGAGGCTATGGATACTCGAGAAAAGTGGCTCAAGGTGGACTGCCTTGCGGGAAATCCATAGAGGCGCATTTTTGAAACGCAGTATGAAATCGGGTCTTTCAGTAGAATTGGATTTTACAAATTTAGCGAAGAGTTGATCACTTGTTCAGTTTTTACTCAGAAAGCCAGGGCGAGTGTCTACATGGTTAGAAACGTGGTAAATACTCTTGGTGTTCGGCTGCATTTCTGGGATCTGTGATATGAAACCTGACTGTAGTGGAGCTAGAAGTTCAGTCGGTAGCGCCATAGTCTAACATTGTGCAAATTCACGGCTCGATCTCAGTCTGTCCGGAGAAGCCAAGGAAAATGTCGGTAAAACAGTTGACCCCTCCTAAAACTTGAACACTTAGTCTAGATCTGACAGCGGCCCTGCATGCTCCAGGTTGACAGAGCTGGGAGACAGGCAGGCAGGTCACGTGGTGTCGCGGGCTGCGTCTTCTCTGTTATTCACTATCTAGAACAGTAGGCGCTGTTCTTCTCTCTCAAAGTTTCGTTATCTTTTCTGGTGGAGATACATCTAGTAATTAATCTTTCAAGATGATTGTGTGCCCATAGGTCTGTTTGTATGAGTGTTGGTGAAGCAGACGCTATCGATTTAAAATGGAGGAATGTGTTGGGGCATGTGGGCTAGGATTTGGATAGCTAGACAATCTGGGTAAGGATCAGCTCGAAATTATGTGATTTATGTATTTACAGTTTGTGTGTCTTCTCCAGTCTGTGTCTGTGTGTGTGTGTGTGTGTAATGGGAGACAGCACCTGCACAGCTCCTGGACCTGTTGGTGGTAGCTGGAGGGGAGACCAGGTCTGGACACGAGTGGACACTGGTGGGAAGATTGCCTCAATCTGACCTGACATTAGTAGGGATGAGGAGGAGGAGAGGGTGGGGGTGGTGGTGGTAAAGAAAGAGCTAGAGATCCGCTTAAATTCAGCTGAGTAAATACACAGCGTTCCTGTTGGGAAACTATCCCACAGAAAGATAGATAGGCAGATAGAAAGAGAGAGAGAGAGAGAGAGAGAGAGAGAGAGAGAGAGAGAGAGAGAGAGAGAGAGGATAAGGAGGAGGAAGAGAAAGAGAGGGAGGAGTCAGAAAACACATCTTTAAATAAAATCCAATTACAAATAATAGTCTTTATGCAAAGAAAGATTACCTAGGAGGCACACTGTAATATCAGTCTCCGAGGATATGAAGAGACTGATTTAAACTTTAAGAAGTCCACAACATTTTTTATTTCTAAAAAAAAAGCAATCGGGAAGGCTGAAAAGTTGAACGAAAAGAAAGGAAAGTAATTTTAGAAGTCTGACTTAATGCTTATAGCCCTTTCATGACCCACTGTCTGACTTAATGCTTATAGCCCTTTCATGACCCACTGTCTGACTTAATGCTTATAGCCCTTTCATGACCCACTGTCTGACTTAATGCTTATAGCCCTTTCATGACTCACTGTCTGACTTAATGCTTATAGTCCTTTCATGACTCACTGTCTGACTTAATGCTTACAGCCCTTTCATGACCCACTGGTACAGGGAAGCTTCCACCAGGTCAGAGTGTAAGTTACCGTCGAGGTCTCCACCCGGCCCAGCTGAGTTCGATGATTCTCCTCAATCTTTGACTCGAGAGGTCGCGACCGGATTTGATGTCAGCTTAACCTCCGCAGGCTCGTAGACTACCGGGTAATTTGGCCCCCGTCAAGCCTCTTGGGTGTGCCTTCAAGATCGTGGCCTGGTTATGCAGTTAGGTCGAAATGTATTATTAAACGGTAGATGGGTCTGTGCATGAAATATTAATGGTGAATCAACGACAAATTAGTTCTTGTAAACGACCTTGGAATACACATTTTCCGATTATATATATATATATATATATATATATATATATATATATATATATATATATATATATATATCATAGGAAACGCAGAGATGAGAGTTAAAGCCGTCCAATTGATACCACATGATTTATGCAAATTATTATAATTGCTCTCAGTAAAATACAGCTCTTCGTCTAGCTGAACAGCTTATTCGTGTATGATATTTCTGAGGTAACGCAAACCTTCCTTTTCTGGTTTTCAGGTTGCCTTTTGTACAATGTCTTGAAACAATTATGTCTCTAAAGCATGTCTCTGATCTCAATAACTGTAATTTGTAAAACATTTCTCCTCAATCAGCACCCACTTACGGAGGAGAGAGGCGAATCCACATGAATCCACATGAAAGACGGACCAAAAACTCTCACAAATTCTTTCGCATCGTCAAGAAGTCGGCTAGGGTCCCGACAGGAAAGCGGTATGGACAAGTGCCTGGGAAACGCGAAGTGAGTTTTCATCAGGAACATTCAAACCACAGCAGATGCGAAACAATCTTTTTGTTTTCTAGATATGCAATCTCTCGCTTTGCTTTTCTTTCTGGACACCTCTGAAAAATACAAAACAATAAAAAAAAAAAAAATGCGTAAATTGAATTATAAACCGATTTTGTCTGCTTCTAAGAGTAAGCAATCCAGTGTTGCGGGAATGCTTGAAAAAGATGCTGCGCAGCTATTTTAAGCAAACACCAATCACGATTCTCAAAAACTAGTTCCGTGCAATCCTTAACATACTGGCCGTATGGATCTGAAGCAGTTAGAGTGTGAATAACCGTCTGCTGTAACATCTGTTTCAATGTCTGGAAAAGTGCAAAATTATGTTTCTCCAATTTCTATACTCTAAGTTTACGGAACGAAATGTCCGATTTTTAATGAAATATCAAATAAGCTTCCGCAATGCAGAGTAGAACGGATAAGGTGAGACCCCGAACTCACGCTGCGAGAGAACTTTAGTGGCAGCACTGGAGAAACACTGTTGATATAAGGGCTCTAGGTCTTACCCCGTGGCCACCGGCGCTACTTCTACGCAACAACAGCAGCAACAATAACACCAACAGCAGCAATTGTGACAACACCAACAGAAATTGAAACAAAAAGCAACACCAACATCAGGAAAAACAGCAACAACAATGACAACAGCAGCAGCAACAACCACAACAACAACAACAACAACAACAACAACAACAACAACAAAAAGAAATCATAACGAAATTTTTCATTAGTTGTGCATCCCCCCTCCCCCAATGTCCTAAAGAATACGGAGACTGTAGCCTTCCGTCAATCTGAGGATAAGTCTTGGAAAAGATGAGATTCGCCTGCTGCACTAGGTCAATCCAGCGCTCTACCTACTGAGCTCTCCGGTGACACCTCAGGTTATTGCACACGTCGTGAAGCTTGTTTTGTATGAGGTTTCAGGTCGAAAAAAGTGATAATGCTCTACAATAGTAGCGTAACTATTGCCCGTTCGCAAAAGTGATAGTGTGCTACAGTAGCATAGTTATAGTCTGAGTTCGCAAAAGTGATAGTGTGCTACAGTAGCATAGTTATAGTCTGAGTTCGTATAAGTGATAGTGTGCTACAGTAGCATAATTATAGTCTGAGTTCGTATAAGTGATAGTGTGCTACAGTAGCATAGTTATAGTCTGAGTTCGCAAAAGTGATAGTGTGCTACAGTAGCATAGTTATAGTCTGAGTTCGTATAAGTGATAGTGTGCTACAGTAGCATAATTATAGATATGTTTGAAAAGCAAATGTGAACTACTGTAGGATAGTTAAAGTCAACTAAAAAGCTTTACCTTGCTACAGTAGTATATTTATAGTCTCAGCACAAACAGCAATATTGTGCTCCAATAACATAATTATAGTCTCAGCTCGAAAAATTGATAGTGTGCTTCAGTAGCATAATTATTGCCTATACACATGATTGGAATAGTTACCATAGCGGATAAAAGTATCGACTTGCAAGTTGTAAGCATAATAATTTAAATGGAGTCTTCATACTGTAAATGCTAAATGCCATCTAGTTGTTTATTCCACATAATAATGAATTGAAAAACTCGCTGGATTTGCCAATAGTGGTCTGTCTAGGTTTCTTGTTGCGAAACTGTTTTTACAACGCAATTAGGAAAAAAACAAAAACGCAAAAAAAAATTTTGATCACCATTCTTCTTCTTCTTCTTCTTCTTCTTCTTCTTCTTCTTCTTCTTCTTCTTCTTCTTCTTCTTCTTCTTCTTCTTCTTCTTCTTCTTCTTCTTCTTCTTCTACTTTCTTGGTATTATTATTATTATTATTATTATTATTATTATTATTATTATTATTATTATTATTATTATTATTATTATTATTATTATTATTATTATTATTACAGCTCATTTCTCCAAGAATGCTTTGAAAATATTGAAACCATTCAATTTTTTTTGTGTCATAAATTGTACACCTTTTTCAAATTGCTTTTTGAAAAAAGATTTATCGTACTTCAAGTGCTTTTGCACGCATCTTTTTTTTATTTTAACGTGGAGTGGTTTTGGTTGGATTTTGGGGGGGGGGGGGGGGGGGGGGGCATTTTTTTTCTTTTCGTTTTTTTTTTCCTCTCTTATTTTGGTATATCTCCCTTTTTTTCTAATCTGATTTTGTCGAGGAAAGAAAGATGAGAGAGTAAATCTGTATTGCACCACGGCAGTTTGCCGAACTTCAAACAGCCCAGAGGTCGCTCAAACCTTTGATGAATTCGCAATCAGGGAAGCCGCTCTGAGCCCGTCTGTAGCTGGTGTCAGAGGAAAACTGCATGCCTCCCTTCCCGTTAGCTGCTGGAAAATTCTAGATTTAGATCTTTAATTATTATCTGACGGGTTTTTCAAACAAAAGAAAGGAAATGGCGTAAGAAAGCTGACGAGGGGTGCTGCAAATAACAGGATTATTGTATTGTCACCTGGAGTGCAGCTGGAGTTACAGAGAGGGAACACACAGCAATTTTTAGCTTGATTTCAAATTTGTTGGGACAATGGTATTAATACAGAGACAGTAAAGAAATTGAAAGAATAAATAAAAGGTGGATATACAGATTAATTTAGTTAAAAAATGAGGTCGAGAAATCATGGTAAGGATAAGAAAAAGAGGGAGTGTATGTGCGCGTGTGTGTTTGTGTGTGTGTGTGTGTGTGTGTGAGAGAGAGAGAGAGAGAGAGAGAGAGAGAGAGAGAGAGAGAGAGAGAGAGAGAGAAACAGGAATTGAGACAGAGAGAAAGAAGCTGACACTGAAATAGCGGAGAAGTGAGAAAAAGAAAGAGAGAAACAGACAGGCAAATAGATAAACACACAGACAGTTCGATAGACAAACAGGCATAGGACATTTAATAAAAGGAATAGAAAAATTTACAAATATTTCAAATGTCCTCACTGGAGGCGAAAGAGACCGATACCTTGCAGATCATGTAAAACGTTCAACATTACTATCCGGTTATGCTAAAAACTGCGCAACCAAAGTAGAGAAGACAACAAAAAATTAACTCGACGCTCGAAAGATAAGAAACAAACCATATTGGTAAAAAAAAAAAATTAAATCAAGCAAATCAACATGCTTCTTAGGAAGAAAACCATCTAAGCTTCTTCTTAAGTCCCCCATCCCCCTAAATCTGAGATCTTGTCTCTGTAATCTTCTAACTTCAATCGTTTGAAGCTTTTGAAGAGCGACGACCACAAAGCAGCAAGTTATAGAGATATGATTTTCGGAAGGTAAAGCGACCAGACTCCAACCTCTCACCCCTACACTTTTACTGCAGTCGTTTCTCGATCTTTCTCTCTCTCTCTCTCTCCACCCGTGTTGGAAACTTCTGGAAATGTCATTAGACTCGGCTCACCGTCAGGGGGTCTGGAAGCTTGGGGAAGTCTGGCGGAGTGAGTCCAGCATCAGGTTTGTAGCGGCTGAGACCTGGGGTCCTGCCAGTCTGTGAGGTAAGCCGACATGGGGGCGGCGCTCGAGGAATTATCTCTCAAGTATTATTCATGTTTAAAATTTATTGAATAAACAATCAGGTAAGGTCGTTAGGAAACCTGAGAAAAACTTTGGAGCCGTGTCAGTGTTGAGATATTCGCGGGCTTTGTGGTAGATACAATACAGAAATAGATAGAGGAAGAGAGAGAAAGAGAGAGAGAGAGAGAGAGAGAGAGAGAGAGAGAGAGAGCAAAATTACAGGTTGTTAATTTCTATCTTATTTTTTAGGGGTAGGGATGTGTGTGAGTGTGCGTGGGGGGGGGGGAAGGGAGAGAGAGAGAGAGAGAGAGAGAGAGAGAGAGAGAGAGAGAGAGAGAGAGAGAGAGAGAGAGAGAGAGAGAGAGAGAGAGAGAGAGTAAGTAGGGGTGTCAGTTTTGCCTTTCCTAAATTTCCCGGTGAGTTTCAATCCGAGAATGATTCTTATCAGATCGTGATCTCATGGGGTTTTATCCCACTCTGAATGCGTAACTAGGATTTGAACCATGGGCTTCCATATTGTCAGTTCTACACTCCACCGACTGAGCTATCCGGCTCCCAACTCTTAGCTAGAGTAACGTATTATGATAGATGAAGCCAAACTGAGCCATACGATCGCTTGGTAAGACCGAGAGCGACTTAGGCGACGTCAAATACTTAAGATCTACATGGCGTGAAGATTAGTCAGTTGGTGTAATGTAAATAAAAGCAAAGAATCAGTGTGACAATAATTAGATTGTAGTTATGATTATTATGAAAGATCCAGGTACCCCTTTACGAATGAATGATAAAAAAAAACATCGTAAACATGTAGTTAATAGATATTAGTAAGTCTTTCATTATATATATGTCTAGCCAGGTCACATCAAGAGATACAGAAATACAAAACAATAAGAAACTGGATTAGGCGATAAATCATCAGTTTGGTAGAAACACACTTATGAATGATACTGCTGTAAAAGAAATACCGCAACACTGTCTTGTACCATTCACAAGCGAACCAGCAAAACACACAAGTGACATTGACAAACATTAACTTGATGATCCTTACAGGTATGTATTTCTTTCACTCTCGATTCGCAAAGGGAAATAAGAAGTTAAATTATTTATACTAGAAGTAGCCTAATTCTAATGGAATTCGATGAATTTGGATCTAGGGGAAGATCAAAGAGTTTCAAGACAAATTAAGGATCTATGACCTTACAGAAATGTTTCAAGTAGCGATGGTTCTAGAACAAACAAATAATAATTACGTTTTACTTTCATGTAGAGTAGCATCCCTTACTGAGTGACGGCAAGTGATAGCCCAACCATACATCTGACCAGGTAGAGCTAGGTTTTGACCACACCTCTTCGGACGAGTCAATCAACACTTGCAGGAAGTGGTCAGCGAAAGATGGACGCAAAGCACGTAGAGACGCGGAGTCAGCCAGCCTCAGCAAGGGGTAGACAACTCGTGAGGAGTCTAGTCGGTTGGGGGAACCCACACGGCGCAGTTGCTTCCCCTGATCTGTTTACTGGGGAAGAGTTTAGCCATAGGTGGCGCTGAAAGGTTTAGAAAGTGTCACAATAAAAGGCAGATTATCAGGTAACCTGGTTTGATCGTTGAACATTCTGATAAAATTAGACAAACAGACAAACAGACAGACAGACTGACAGAAAGCTGCGTCGAATGCTATGAATATATCCGACCCAAAGATCTGAGGATCCGATTCTAGATCATCACAACCATTACTATCTCACCTGAGATTCTAAGACACATCTTGCTGCTCTGAACTATAGAAAATGTTAAGCAATAAAACGTTTACACAGCTAGCTTAAAGATAATAGGTGGGGCAAAAATTAGATACAGAAGAAAAATTATTGAAGATGGGCTATGAAGCAACAGAGGTGAAAAAAGGGTTTGCTGGTATAGGTTAAAAAAAAAAAAGAAAAAATTAATGTTTCAGGAAGGATTTCCACATTGGAGGGCGATATTGGTCGTTCGGAATCTACGGTAGATTGATCAAATAGAAGCGGTAATGTGGTAGTAGTAATAGTAGTAGTAGTAGTAGTAGTAGTAGTAGTAGTAGTAGTAGTAGTAGTAGTAGTAGTAGTAGTAGTAGTAGTAGTAGTAGTAGTAGTAGTAGTAGTAGTAGTAGTAGTAGTAGAGGTAGCAGTAGGAGTAGAACTAGTAGCAGTAGTAGTAGTAGTAGTAGCAGTAACAGCTATAGCAGCAGCAGTACTAGTAGTAGTAGTAGCTTTTACTATATAATATTCCATAATTACTGATGTATGTATTATTGGATGCTCCCCATTAGGCAGTTTAATTATTTTTCATTTTTATTATTTGTTCTCTGAATTCTTTTTCTGTAGCTTTGCTGCTCAAAATAAATTTGATGTTGTTTTTAGTGCAAGTCTCAGAATTTTTTTTTTCATTTTATTTGAATCGATGGAATGACTAATTCATTGGGTGATTTCATGATTCGTTGATTTTTTTTTTCATTTTACGTTTTTGAATTGACTGTTTTGCACCTTGATAAATTTATTGACTGTAAAGGAACGCTTGAGTTGCAATATTGGTGGATTGTTTGAATCATTGAGCATTGACTGACTCATCAATCCAAAAAGAAATTGATTGCTTCATTGTTTGAATTTCTTGGTTAATTGATTGACGACAGATTTATGGCTAAAATTAGTTTCTTGTTTATGCTTTTTTTTCTGGTTCACGTATCGATTGATTGATTAGGTTCGATTTACACGTAGATTTGTTCATTATTCTACAAAAAGCTGATTGGTGGAATTATTTTCCAATCAAAATACATCACGGTGTTTATTCAGAGTTCAAATTTCCTGACTTTAAGATGAAAAACCTAATGATCGCCAAGATCTATTTACTTATTTTTTCAAAAGCTGTAAATGCATTAAAGAAAAAAATCCAGCAAAGCAGAGGCTTTCGTGCCGTGAATATTTTTTTCTTGTCTCAGTGCTCACAGGCCAGTCCCTTGACCGATTGGTCATCCCCAAATTTTCCAGTGATCGATAACAGGTCGTGAGTAGTTCTCGGACCAACTCGCCCAGTGAGTGAGTGGGTGAGTGGTCAGTTTCCGGTGTCTGGAGAGTCCAGTCAAGGTCCGCTTCATGGGGCTGACCAGTGAGTGGATTCCCGTCATGCACCAAGCCAGGTCGTTACCGGTGTTTTGTCTCCATTATGGCGGAGTCCCCGGTCTCCTCCATCCTCCGTGGCTGGTTGTCTGCGTCTGGAAATCTGCAGACGATGGTGTCTGGTTCACGTCTACAGGGATTCGTGCTTCTTGGGGGCTGGTTATCTGGTTATCTGGTTATCTGGTTATCTGGTTATCTGGTTACAGTGGAGGAGGAGGGGGAGCGAGGAATGATAGTGCGAGGTTGAGTCTGGAGACTATACTGTTGAACTTTGTTTATTACAGCGAAAGTCTATGAAACGGAATAGTCTATGTTGCTTTTTTTTTTCTTTTTAATTTGTAACCATAATGTTGATTTAAGAAGGATGATGAGACTAAGTAAAGGCAAAAAAAAAAAAAAAATGAGTTGAAGACCTAAATACCTATTTCGGTTCAGCCATGTATCGTGGTTAAAAGGTTTTGGTCTTATAATTTTTTTTTCCATAGGGGATGATGGCGGGGGTGGTGACTTGTTCAGACTGATGTTGGCGTCGGGGGTGGGCCCGAGATTATTACATATGTTTTGATCTGTGTCGAAGCACTCCGAAGAAAATGAATTCTTCTTCTATTTTCACTGTGATTTGTTTTTTCTTCTTTTCTGAATGGGATATTTCTTTTTTTTATTATTATGCTTTTAGAGTCAGAGGATTTTTTTTCCGGTAGGACAAAGAGTGGACGGGTGTCCACTTATTTTTTTTTTAGTTGGTCTTTGCAAAGTCTCAGTGTATTTATAGATCTTTTTGAATGCTTATTGCATTATACGAATAGTTGACTAATTTTGAAATATCCAAATCAATTTACGAATTTTTTGAAACATTCCTTATCATGTTAGTTTAGACAACCTCGCGGCTAAGAATTCCCAGAAGGCAGTGCACTTTTATGCTCTTACTGAGAAAATTCACAGCTTTCTTATAAAAATTTAAAAGGATCCAAAAGCAGATTAGGAAAGTACAGACTTAGCTGTTTTTCAGTATTTTTTTTTCCTTATTGTAACATACTATCTAGGCGAATGATCTCTAGTGAAGATTTATCAAGTTTTGAAGCATTTACTGTATTTTGCCGTTTGACGAGAGAAATATATGTCACCTTATGCCAGGCAGGTCCAAAGTCCGACCCTCGGGCCAAATGCGGCCCGTGTTCAAATTTACACTGACCAACAGCCTCTGTCATAAAATCAATAATAAATAGACAACATGGACCAAAGACTGTCAGGCTGAATGGTCGGTCCCCAAACATATTTTTTTACCCTAAATCTGACCCTTTTTTTGCAAAAAATTTGGAGACCCTTGCATTATGCATTCATTCGGAATGCGTAATTTTACAGCGGTTTTGTGATATGTTACTTACAAACGATTTGAATTTGTTTTACGGTCGGTTTTTTTTTTTTTTGCTATTCTTTATCTAGCTTTATTGGAGATTTGTAAAATGCGCTGGTTTCTAAAGTCACTAGAACCAAAATCTTCCAATCTTTTTTTCATAATGTCTCACCGAGTACTGAAACAGACTGTCTGGAAATTGATGATTGCACGCTGCCTTTTCCAAGGCTGCGCTTTGTTATTAAAAGAATTATAACGAAGTCCATTTTAACGGAAGTTATGGTTATGAATGTGTTTCAAAGGTTACCCAATAAAACCTAGATATGTGTAGCAGCCGGCGAAAAGGTCGCACTAAATTGAGAAATGCGAAACTCTAGCATACTCTGCACGTGCCAGAAAAAAAAGCCCTTACCTAGATGTCATTGACATCCAGAGTGAAAGAAGCAACCAACCCACTTTTATGCATCATACCAAACTCTGAAGAGATTGAAACCCGTTTTCTCACCACCTGAGTGTCAGCGTTGATTGGGTAGAATGATATACAAACCCCGAGTAATTAAACATGCATTGAGAAAAGACAGAAGGGGCTGTATTGATTCTCTGTCCATTTCACGATGTAGGCGACATGTGTATAGTGAAATCAAGTCGTTTAATGCCACGCGCATCATTTTAGAGTTGTCATAATTATGAGATTGCCCATCCTTACTGGGCAGAGGGTGTATGCGGTCACGTGACTCACGCGCTCCTTATGCCATATGTACAGACATCGTAGAATGGTCGTAGTGTAACAACTGTTTCTATAGTCAATCAATCAATCAATCAGGTGCCGTGCTCTATAGTATAGACAATCATGACCTTCCACGCATCTCTATTCCTCGTTGCTTTTAGTGCATCTGTCATTCGTCTTAGATTTAACTACTTTTTCAGTCTATCCAACTTTTTTTCTCTCTATCTTTCCCTGCCGCATTTTCCTTCGATCATGATTCCAGTTGTTACAAGATATCCCAGCTTCTCTCCTTTTATCTTTCTATAAACATACAGGGTAGCTTCAATGTTTTCAAACTAATCCGAAAAACGATAGAATTCTGTTTATTTTACAATTAATGTTTCATAATAGGAAGCTGGAGGGGTGAAGGTCGCTTGACCAATTACCTTGTTTTTATGAGAGACTCACATAACAGGGAAGTCGTTAAAAATCAGTAATGATACTATCAGTTTTCTGGTTATCAGTTACCATATTTGTTCACTATCTGCATGCTCGGGAAATATTGACTGCCTGTTGTCAATGGGGTTCGAACGCGTGTCGCATGTAAATCGATCTGGGGGTACTTGGGTGGTCACCCTGAGCTCACGCCAAATTTGAGGGCAGTTTTTATTGTGAACGGTACTGGTAGTATCTGTTTCAAAGGAGTATAACAAGCACGCTTGATAACATGGAAATAGGGTTGATTCTGTACACTCCAAATCTATTTTCAGATCTTGTAAACACCATAAGAAGGCAGTGATTTGCCGTTAAAAGTACCTAATGGTGCACTACGTTGCGGGAATTTCGAAACGAGCATCCATTAAAACCTATTTGACGATTGTGAATTTTTTAAAAGATCTGGATTTTACAAAAAAAAAAAAAAAAAAAAAGGTAAATATTCGTATTACGAAAGTTTCATGGGCATAGTTCAATCTATTAATATATATTGCAAATTCAAAAAAGGCAAAAATATAGACTCGGTTCCAAATTTTGACTTCTTAAAAAAAAATCGGTTGATATTTTCCATTGACATCTTTATTATATGGCGGATAATATTAAGGCATGGAGACGCAGTTTGGTTATTTTACGGTTTATCAGCCGTTTTCTACGTAATCATTTTTGTGTCACATTTTACAAAAAGAAAAAAAAGAGATGGAAACAGTGTATAAAGGATTTCATGCGAAAATGGCTATATATTTATCAAATAACTTGATATTTATTTAAAAGAATGAATTCGCAGTTATTAAAAAAAACTTCATGTTTTAAAAAAAAAAAATCATATTTGATACTTACTTGACATTTGTGAAATAAGTTCATATTTATGGTAATGTCATATTAAAAAAAAAAATAACAACTCATATTTCTAGCGTTGATTGTCCATGAATTGTACATAAACAAGGGAGGAAACTGCAAATCTTCTGCAAGATAAGATGTGTTCCTGGCCTGACGACAGAGAGAGAGAGAGAGAGAGAGAGAGAGAGAGAGAGAGAGAGAGAGAGAGAGAGAGAGAGAGAGAGAGAGACAGACAGACAGACAGACAGACAGACAGAGAGAGAGAGACAGAGAGACAGAGAGAGAGGGGGGGGGAGAATGAGAGAGAATGAGAGAGAGAATAGACGGAAAGAGAGAAGAAAAAAGAAGAGAGAGCAGAGATAAAAAGATAGATAGAGAAAAAAAAGAGAGAAAGAAGCGGAGAGAGAGAGAGAGAGAGAGATTGAGAGAGAGAATAGAGGGAAAGAGAGAATAAAAAGGAAGAGAGAGCAGAGATAAAAGAGATATATAGAGAAAAAAAAGAGAAAGAAGCGGAGAGAGAGAGAGAGAGAGAGAGAGAAAGAAAGAAAGAAAGAAAGAGAGAGAGAGGGAGAGAGAGAGAGAGAGAGAGAGAGAGAGAGAGAGAGAGAGAGAAAGAAAGAAAGAAAGAGAGAGAGAGGGAGAGAGAGAGAGAGAGAGAGAGAGAGAGAGAGAGAGAGAGAGAGAGAGAGAGAGAGAGAGAGAGAGAGAGAGAGAGGTGGCTGGAATTAAAAAAAAACAAACAATTCATCCAAGAAAGAAAACGAGACAAAGAGACTCCGACCATCAACCAAACCTGTCGTGATACAATCAAATAGAAAAGAAAAGAAAAGAAAAAGAAAAGACCTAGACTGACAATGTGTCACCTTTTATAACCTTTGGGGTTAAAGCTGGATTTGAGGAACTAAGCCCACAAGACAAGCTAACCTCGTCGCCACGCCTGGAGCCTGTGGGAAACTGATGGAAACATTCTCTCACCTGTGGGAGGTTTAGGTGGTCGTAGGACGGGACACACGCCTTCAGATCCGGAAGGACATTTTTCCGCAGGTTCAAAATTCGTGTATTACATGACCTGGGCTGTAATAGACTTGAAACTTGAAACTTGAAAATTACTTCATGAGTAGATGACCTACTGAAGGTATCTTTCACTTTCCAGCTTTGCCCAACTAGGAACTGCCTGGCGGGGGCTGGTTTGGTAAGTAGGAGACGTCACGGTTTTCTTGTTGCCTACCGGCAGCGTATCTCGAAATTTGTTGTTGAAGATAAGAGGTGTCTTGTCATGTGGGATATTGGTGCTCCGAATGACGTGACGTAGGCAGGATGCGAAACTATGGTAACTCGAAATGCGATTTTTTTTTTTGGTTTTTGTTTTTGGTTTTTGTTTTTGTTTTTGTTTTTTTTGTTTTTTTTTTTGGGGGGGAAGGGGGAGGGGTTGAGATAGAAGAGTTTGGCTTCCGAGCTTTGGCACACCCATTGTCTGCGGCCTTCACCCTGAAATCCTTCACTCAGAGCGTCTTTAGCTTTTTGTTTTATTTTTGTTTCAATTTACGTCCCCTGAGGATCTAAGACAACGTGCTACTCATGAAAACCGCGGCTTTGTGAGAAGCCAAGAAAAGAGCAGGTTGAATGGGATCCGAACTAGCCAGATGTTGAGCCAGATACCTGGTTATTGTCAGGGCAAAGGCTTTACCTATTGATCCATCTAGTGCCCCCTTCTGCCATCCCCTGTCCGTCTCTCAAGTTAAAAGTTTCTGGTTACGATTTGGGGACAAGGCTATAGATTAAGAATCCCTAATTTTAGCTCGCTTGCAAATATTCCTCAATCCTTTGTGTGTATGTGTGGTTTTTTTTGTTTTTTTTTTGGTTTTTTTGGTTAAATGACACAAGAGCGGGGAGCGTCAACACTGATGACAAGGTTTCCAAAAGAAATGTCTGGCGGAAGAATATAATTTTCAGGTATGGACTAACTCCAGAAAAAACCGAGGGCAAGAGAAAGCATGTTTACCTATGCATACCCCACCGACAGTTCTGAGCAACACGACAGTATCAGCGGGTCTGGACCGAGATTGGGCAGACTCTGGGCTGTAGCAGAGTTAATGCTATACTGGGCGGTTTTACACCCGTTCATTACAGGACCCGAGCCCACGCACCGTTATATCTTGCCTTACTGTTCAATCTATCCCCTATGATTGGCAGGATACAACGGGAGTAACGCATTAAGGCAACACTGTTATTACACGACGTACCTTTTGCGCGCCCCGTAAAAGCACCGTTCCGCACGGCGCGCAATAAATGTCCCATTTGGTGCGCAATCTAAACGTACCTCGGCGACATCCTAGCCTGTCATTTGGTCATTACTGTGCATTAAGAGGCGATTAAGCTGGGCGAAAACTGTGTTCTTTACAGGTAGTTATTACAGCAGGCAGCATCACCCCGATGGCTGAGCTAACAGGGCACGCGCTCTGTTAATGGGAGAGCGGTGATTTGGGCATTGTCTCGAGTTCAATACATAGATTTACATGGTACAATCTTTGCTATTCCTCAAGTTTCAAGAGTGATTGGTCAATCAGCTTTATTTGTCTTTTCTACCATTAAAAATGATAAATTTCATTATCATAAGTCTGTCCTTGTGTCCTTGAAAAGTCTTTGTTTGGGGGGGAGAGAGAATGCTTGCTTTTATAACCCTCTTAACTTATGAAAAATTTCATCACGAACAAAGAAATATGACGAACGTATGGTGTAATTGATATAATCAAAATTAATCTCGAAAGCTTGTAAAAAAGGTGTTGATTGATAAACCGTCACAGTAGGTCTGAAACTCAAAATGGCATATTTGCCAAAAAACTGAATGATTGCTAGAACAATTTCACACCGGACCATCTTGCGCGAGGCCGTCCGTTTATGTTGATTGAATGGCAAACCCCAGGAACTAGAGAAGGCGTCAAGCGCTTGGGGACAACACTTCACCCACCAGACCTGGTGTCCTTGGAGCCCCAGTGAGAGCGACAGGGCGAGGGTTCAAGTGATGTATCGGTTTCAAACTGTGTAAAAACAAATCGTGAGGAAAGTTTGAAATCGGATATCGCGTCGGGTTTGTCCCGTGGCAGAATCGAGTTGATTAAATTGTGTCCTTCCAAGTATTTGTGAACACGAATATTTTAGCAACAGAGAATTTGGATTGACGGTATAGACTCACAATACTGAACTTTTGAATTCTTTAAAATTTTATTGTAGGTCTCAACATAGATTTGTGATTGTTATCAAGACTGCAGCTGTTAGAGTGCAGAATGGAGACTTGATCAGAATTCACGGATTATAAATTCAGTATAATATTGAAAATCTCAAAAACACGAGAGACCCGTAGTTTTGTCTTTTTTTAACGAAAGTCAATTGCCTTGAAATTAGAGCTGCATCATTAAAAAATAAGCTAGCACAGTACTTGGATATTATGGAAGTTAAAAATTGGTATGAACGTACAAAACAAAATATTGTACACAGACCCTTTAATCTATCTTTTAAATATGTCTACATTATTTCAGCCCATCTGATTCCTTCTTTCTCAAGCGGTGGTTGTGGGCTAAAGAGTTCATCTTGAGAGCTGCAGAGAAAATCCTAAAGGGTTTGAAACCCAGGCCTACGACAGATGAGCTTGAAAATTTTGATTCTCCCGCACCAAACTGTTTTAAAACAATAAAACCTGCGAATTGTTTGAGATGGAGATGATTACAGACCGTATCATTAACCCTAGCGTTTTAGTGACTGGTTTGTGATTTCATCTCAATGGTGAACGATCTGTTCCTATGTTCCAATCCCTGGGAAAACTGGCAGTACTCGAAGCTCTAAACGAATCATTTCCACTTGAAAAATCGGGTGTAGACCGGTAAAGTCGGATACCCAGCCCAGGTTAGAGAGGCCTTGCCCGAGTGAGCATTAAGTTTTCATGACGTGGTGTTGGTGATTTCACCTCGTGAGTACAGCTTGTCAGAGCGCATCGCTTTGCTCTGTGGGAAGTCGATAGCCTCTGGCTCTCTGCTCTCACGGCGCTGGTCAGTTCTCTTGTTGTTGTCGATGTTACAGTGGTGTTTTATTGTTGCTGTAGCACTCACTGTTACTGTTGTCCGTTTCCTAAAAATACTTTCCTTCTTCTTTTTCCTCTCCTCCTCCACCTCCTCCTCATATTCTTGTTGTTGTTGTTGTTGTTATTGTTGTTGTTGTTGTTATTGTTGTTGTTGTTGTTGTTGTTGTTGTTGTTGTTGTTGTTTCTTCTTCTTCTTCTTCTTCTTCTTCTTCTTCTTTTGAAACATCAGTATAGGTTAATATAGGTGCCCTTTTTCTAGCTGGATTATTTTGTAAGTATTTTTTTTAATCATTCAAAAATTCTTTTTACGGAATAAAAAAATAAATACTAATTTATTTTATTCACCCTGTGAGTTGCTGTTTTTCTTCTCTTTATGAAAGGCACTAAGTCTTAATCTGATAACGTGGTCCCGATCTAAGAAATTTGTTTTCATCCCGAGTCTTTTTCTAGGTGTCCACACGGTTTAGTCGCGAAGCGAAAATTAATTAAATGTCGAGAAAATTTTATCATGTAAGGGAACCATTATGATACTTGATATCTAAAAATCAATCATTGTTACACAAGAATCGGGCTGCTTATCTAGACAATATTTATTGTTCTAAATTGTATATAATGTAAAAAATCAATTTTATATATATATATATATATATATATATATATATATATATATATATATATATTGTACAATTATATTCAATTATCAGAACCAGTACAGGTCGAGAGTTAATACCAAGTTAGCAAGTCACAGATAAGCATCGAAAATAGACATTATTAGATTAGTGTATTTAAATTGAGAACCCATTTACAAGGTGTAGAAAAGTGCTGGTAAGCTCATCTCTCCAACAAGCTAGATGGTGACGTAAGTCTTCTTAAAGGGAGAACTCGAGGAATCCTGTTACTTTTCTCTAACCACAGTGTTGGCGCTGACTTTAGAGCTACAAACATCTTATCAAACTGCACGTGTGTGGAATGTTTTGGGCAGCACCACCGTCTTGATCGTGTGCAGAGCCCATTACGAGTCTCTCGTTGACGTCAACTGCTAAAAAATACATTATTTTGGATGGTTTCCATAGTTTGAGCATCCTGTTTATTATTAACTTGAGCGCCAAGAACAGAAAAGCAAGGTAGATTTAAAGCCTACCAGACTAGAATTATTTTTTTGAAAAACATGCCTGCGAAAACAGCGGTCGACAAACACTGGTGTATAGCTGCAGTTTCCATGGCAACGTCTATTAATGACGAGCTTATCTCATGTTTCCTCCAAACGGAGCAAAACTTTTTTTTTTCCCCTCTCTTTCAGATAGAAACATGTCTGAGTTTCTAAACAGCTGATATTTTATTTTTAGCACAGACAAAATTCGAGAGCTGACTCAACTTTGACATATTTTGGCAAACTGATATTTTTTAAAGGGGTTAGGGATCCTTGCATTACCAAATTTTTAAAACTTCAGCATTTTTTTGTAATTAAAAGACGGATGTACTTTCGTTAACTTGGCACGGGGGATGCCTGATATTCGAGTTTTAAAACCTGTCCATAACGCTGGGAAATTGGAGAAAGTGGTCAGGTGGGGAGAGTGGTGTGCTCACAATAGTTTGGTTGCGCGATCGATTCCAAGGTTTTCTAAGGATTCGATACGGTCTCCATCAGGCAGCCCTATTCTGGTGCTTTACTGAAAGTTACCAAAAATACTTTCATGATAGACTTAAGTAATAAAGATAAGCTGGTTTCAATTTAATCCAAAAAAAAATAGCTAGTTCTAATTGTCAAGCTTTGCAAAAAAAAAGTTTTGAAAAATTGGAATTATTTTATCCAAATATGCATACATGTTTCTTTGAATTGACAAGCTATTGTGCTAAAAATATTTTAGGTCTGAGGATTAATGTTCTCATACAATGGAAAGGCAAAAAAGAAAAAAAAATTCTTCTCAACGTTACCGCCATGGGAATGATCTCAGATTAAAAAAATGGAATCAATTTATGTTCAAAACTTTATTAACTTATCGCAAGATGGCCAAAACAGTTGAAAATTGTATCAATCTACCTATTGATGTATCTATCAACCTTTTTTTTATCTATTCATCTACGTATAGAATCACTTTATCATATAATTTAACAATATTATATCTCTTCTAACTATCTATTTCTGTTCTTCTGTCTATCTTCCTACTATTTTTAATCTTTTGTTTCACACCTACACTTACAGGTTCGAAGAACATTCAATTGATTTTGTTTCTTTTTTTTTTTAAGTTTTATCTGTTTGTTTCTTTGCTTGTTTGTTGTTGCTTTTATAGCTTTTTTTTTCAGTTGCACGGATTGAGATATCATGAAATCCGAGCATCCTTTCAGTTTTTTTCCCTTTCACTTCACGTTTATCATTATTTTATTTTAATGCTTTTTGCTGCCCCGCCTGCCTCCCGGCCGTCACTCCCAGGCCTGCGCCGCCTGGCGTGGTGTTAAGCTGTCGTGTGGCTGTCTCCCAGGCCTGGGGCTGCCGCTGTGGCCCTGGTCAATACTCATAAAATCAATCAGTTCCTGGTGTCAGGTTTATGAAGTCGCCAGTTGAAATTTATGTCCCGAGACTTTGAGCATCAGATGGAAGTCCTGTCAGGGCTGGAGCATCTCAGCAGGGTGGAGAGGATCACGTCAGGACTTGGACCAGAGTGCTGGGATACAGAGAGGGAGAGGAGATTTTGACTGTGGGGTATAGAGAGAGGGGGGCCGGGAGAGAGAGAAAGAGAGAGAGAGAGAGAGAGAGAGAGAGAGAGAGAGAGAGAGAGACAGAGACAGAGAGACAGAGACAGAGACAGAGACAGAGAGAGAGAGAGAGAGAGAGAGAGAAAAGGAAGAGGGAGTCAGATACAGAGAGGCAGGTAGGCAATGTGAGGTTGAAAGAGTGATGAAGAGGGGAAGAGACCGAAAGACAGAGAGAGGAGGAGAAAGGGTAGATAGATATGCTGAATAAAAGGATTAACAGAAGTGTTAAATAGAGTGAGTGAATCTCTTGGAAATAATTTATTCATAGATAAACTAAGTATAAAAAAAGAACAAGTTTTTAACCAATTGATCCATTATTTGTTTCGAGCGGATCCAAACAATTTTCATATAATATTCGCACTTTTTTAAAGCAGCAGAGAAAATTGAGATTTAGTGAGAGGGAAAGAGAGAGAGAGAGAGAGAGAGAGAGAGAGAGAGAGAGAGAGAGAGAGAGAGAGAGAGAGAGAGACAGAGACAGAGACAGACAGAGACAGAGACAGACAGACAGACAGAGGCAGAGACAGAGACAGACAGACAGACAGACAGTACGTCATGCAGGCAGATACCCATATTTTGGGGCGCCAAACCTTGTTTGAGGAAGGTCGTTAGTTGTGCTACATAGAGGCGGAAGAGAAACACAAAAAAAAGAACTATTAGTTTTTTCCCAAGTCCACAGGATTTCTGTTCTCATGAAACCAATATCTGCAAACATCACTAAGAGAATGTCTAACACGAACGGAGCTAGGCTTAAGAATCTAGAGATGCAAGTGATTAAAGATATAAACAATATAGAAAAATCAAGCGCAAGTCTAAATCTAGTTAGGTCTGGTTTAGATCTAGGTTTGAGATCGATTTTTCTCTGCACGAGATGATTGTCTGACAGATGCGGTGTTTATGGTGTTAACAAAGCCAGGTGGTTGGCGATGAAAGTCACGCTCCCGGCAAAAAGGGCAGCGATTCTGCAGTTCGAATCCCAATAATTCTTTCTTCACCCCAATGGCCTCACTTGACTTTTCCCCACTAAGTCTTGACGGTCGTTCTCAACACCGAAGTTCATCGGTCAACCACCTTCTCTTCATCCTTTTTTTTATTTTAAGCCTTCTCAAATCTGTTCGTTTCGGTAAGTTGCCTTGCCGTTTCTTTTTCTACATGTCACCTCCCCCCCCCCCCCCCCCCCTCTTCTTCCCCGCCTTTGCGCGTATTCTCCCTTTTTGTATCATGCACTTTTGCCACAGATTTTTTACACTTCCAGTCATCTTGCTTGGTGGCAGATGCTATCTCAGCTTGTGATTTTATTTCCCAATGGATCCTGTCAAGGTTTTCAGAGTGGGCAAAACAATCGGGTTCGATTCGCAGTGTTTGGTTTTCGATCCTCTAAGCCGCAACTGAGGTAATTTTTTTTTACACCCACTAGTTGTGTGTGAGTGTGTGAGAGATGAGTCTGTTCTGTTTTTGACTAGGCTTCCAGGAAACAGTAATATTTTTCTACAGCCGGTCAATTTAAATTTTGAGATGCATATTCTTTTTTTTTAAATTATGACCAAATGTTACTATTTTTTGCGGTTATAATATCTTTGAGTCTCTCTCTCACACTCTCCGTATACCTCATTTCTCTCTCTCTCTCTCTCTCTCTCTCTCTCTCTCTCTCTCTCTCTCTCTCTCTCTCTCGCTTTCTAATTATCTCTCCCTTTTCCCCACGTCTCTTCTTTCTCTAGATGTAAAATCTGTATGTCTTTCCTTGGGACCTCTTTACCCTGACTTTATCGCTAATGCTGATGGAAAACTTTGTCGCATGTCCAACTCACATCAACTATAGACAGTGTCTTGGAGTAGTGGCAAACCAAAATGGAGGTCAAGCTCTTGGTAACCTTTCCCCTCTGCCCTGAGTGCCACAAGCTCTCCTCTATCCCTGAGGACCCTCCCATCCTCTACTCCTTGCCCTTACAGACACCTCCTTCCGGTAAAGAATTGATTGAGTCTAAGCACCACGGCTAGATCTAGTTTCAATCCGCTCAGACGGCCAGAGCTGCCAAGAAATTGGTTTTCAACATCTAACTGGATTATCAAAACACCACTAGACAAAACTCAGTCGGTAGATGAAAGAATTAGACAGAGGAGATTTGGGTTCCACCCCAGGCCTGTCTAGTTCATTTGATAATGAGGTCATATCTCCTTAGACTCTAACCAGCCCCTTAGTTGGGCTCTACGAGAAAAACAAGTATGGCGTAACTTAATCAAAGAGCTGGCATGGTTCTAGCGGAGGCTTCCGGAATAGCTCGCTCATTCTTGGCATTGCCTAGCAACGCATCCTAACTTAGTGTGATTGTCAGTTTGCGGTTGATTTTTCTTTCTGTGTTTGTGTTTTGTGTCTGTCTGTCTGCCAATTCGGTTGTATTTTTTTTCAGAGTTTGTCTTACTTATTCTTCCTCTCCATCCTTTCAATCTCTCTCTTTATCTCTGATTTACCCTCCCTACCTGTTTAATTTCTCTTTCCCTGTGTCACTCTCAAAATAGTATAAATAGTTTTTATCTTTTCATATCCCTCCCCACACCTCCCGCCTCTCTCTCTCTCTCTCTCTCTCTCTCTCTCTCTCTCTCTCTCTCTCTCTCTCTCTCTCTCTGTCTCTGTCTCTCTCTCTCTCTCTCTCTTTTTCTCTCTCTCTCTCCTTCTCTCTCTCTCCTTTTTCCTCCCCTTCTTTCTCTCTACCATTATATTGTTTATTTGAAATTTTCAGGAAAAAAATATAAATAAGTAAGTCTTTTTGATTTTATTTACAGATAGGAGCCCCTAGTCCTAATTAATTTTATTTCATAATCTGATGGCTTTATGCCATTTAGAAATTTGCATTCGCCTTAAGCAAAATTTCGATACTAATGTCTATAAACATTTCTGCTTCAAACAGAATGGTTCTAATCTTTTACCAATAATTGGAAGCCTGTTAATCAATTATTGGAATAATCTATAAAGTTCAATGATGTAAATGACGAAGTTAAAGTCTTTCCCATTTTTCTTTTTTTTTATTTCATCAATTTTTAACCCTCATATTTCTCTCTCTTTTATTTTTTAATTATACGCGTTAATATTCGTTTACCATTAGAAAAATTCGTAACTTTTTAAATCAGATTGGAATATGATTTTAATCGCTTGAGTGCTGCCCTTTTACTTTTAGTCCGAGCTTGGTCTCGGGTCTTACCAGTCCTTGTTATTTTTTTAGTCTCCTTCCCATTAAAACACCACCAGCTTTCTATTTCACCGATATCACTACATCGATGTATTTATACAACAGCTATTCGTCAAAAGCTTCAATTAATTTATCCTTCCTAAAAAGTTGCTTCCGGAGAACATCTCAACTAATTTTTCTTTCGCAAAGTTGATATGGACATCAAAAGCGGTATTTAATTGTTATCATTCCCTCGCATCCTCTCCCCCCCCTTACCTTAAAAAATCTATTATAACAAGAGAGCGCTGGTTTAAACCAAACACCTTTCCTAGAGTATCTAGCGTTAAACCACGAAAGAATTCGGACGCTGAAGTCTTTCAATCGACAGTCACGGCTCCAACTCTGAGCCATCAGACTTTGGAGTTTTCAAGTAAGAAAATGTCAAGGACTTTCACAAACTGTATCAAAACTTCGCTTTACAAACTTAATATTCGTAAAAACGTTATGAGGCATAAACAGACATACAACCATTTCAGTGCGAGTACGGGTTACGGAGGTTTCTAGCCAGTGCAAAGTCGAGTTCGACCAATGAGCGATGAAATTATCATCTTTTTATGATTTTATAAGAAATTTAACTTCTCCTTAGATTCGCCAGGAATCTTGTACAGAGAAGTAAATTTTATCGAAGCTTCGCGACTTTTTCCAGGGGGAGATGATAAACTGTTTACATAGTCACCCCACAAGGCGCGAAATCATGACGCACCTGATACAGATCTAGAGAGGTGTTATTTCCGGTACGTTTTGGTACCATACTAGGTCCAACGGATCGCACCCAAATATTGGTTTTGTCCATATTACATTAAATTCATTTTCCAAATTCAAAAACATTCACAATTATTCCAACGAATCACGCTTCAAAACTGCGATCGATTTATTTCATGTGTATTATTGAGTCAGTGAAAAATCAACTTCTGGTGGGAAGCTACCGTCACACGTCGCAAGTCACCTAGGTTTAAGAATACACAACGGGCAGCAAAGGAATTTGGACAACCTTCAACTAAGCAGAAAGCACTGAACTCAACGTCAGGTTTCAATGATAATAAAGAAAGAAAGAAAAAGATAAAGTTCATTATGATTATACAAATGCTGTACTGGCGTATTAAACATTAAGAACATTCCTTTTTACATTAAAGTAATTAAGTATTTAAAACTAAAGTACAAATCGTTTAATAATGGCATGCGTTACTTGAAGGTAGTTTCCCCTACCTTCTTGGATTGATGGGTTTGATTGCCCATTACAATCCCCTAGGACCACAGTGGTTGCTGCCTTCTTCAGGTTCCAGCACCTGTCTTCGGTGTGTCCTAGTTTATTGCAGTGGTCGCATCTCAACTGTGACGGGTTTTTAGGCGCCCCCCGTTTAAAGCAGTGCTGTGCTAGATGACCACTTTTACCGCAACTATGGCAACTCATTTTAGCCATAACTTCGCCAGTGCTTTCACTTTTCAGTTTTTCCGACGGACTGAACGTAGCAGCACCGCTTTTCGAAAACTGATTCTTCTCCCCATGCGCTTCTATGTACTGCTCAGCGAGTGTGACTAACTCCGAGCATCTTTTAGGATTTCTCTCTTTGAGAAACGTGCGGAGCTCTCGTCCGCAAGCATTGATGATTTGCTCGTACAGGATTAAATCCCGCCAATCATCAACGGAGCTTTTATTCCGTTCAGAGAGCTCTATCCACCGATCTAGATAGGTTTCCAGCCTCGTTTTGAACTGGCCTATTCTCTCCCCTACTTCTGGTCGGCTGTTACGGAATTCTACATTGAAACCGTCACTTGTGAGGTTTCACCTCTTTAACAGAGCTCTCTTTACAGAGTCGTAGTCTGTCGACTCATGGTCGTCCAGCCTATTGTAGGTGTCTAAGGCTTTGGCACTTAGCAAAACGCTTAGATGTACGGCCCAATTTTCTTTTGGCCACGCATTGATCTTTGCAAATCTTTCGAACCGGTGGAGGTAGCTCTCCATATCGTCTCTTCCCTCCTTGAAGTCAGGAAGTTTTGGAGCCTTCGCTTGACCAGCAGGAGTTCGCACGGTTATTGGTCCCGCCCCCTTGTGGTTGGAGACGAAGAAGCTCGGCCCCCGTTCTAGGATCTGCAATTTTCGCTCCATAGCATCGCGATCGGCTCTTCGTTGCGCTTCTCGCATCCCGGTCTCTACATTCAAGAGCCGACTGCTCTCTTTTTTCCTCTCTATTTCAGCCTCTTTTTCTTCTCTGTCTCTTTTTAACGTTTCGTCTATCCACTGTCTTAATTCTTCTTCGCTTAGATTTAAATGTTGTGCACCTACCTGTTGTTATTCAGTTTACATACCTATCATTCGAGTTATCCCCCCGCAGAGCGCGCAAGCAAGGCTTTTGTATTTCACATTTATATGTGAATGTCCTTGTGCGATTTCTTAAGTATTTCACATTTATATTTGAACATCATTGTGTAATTTCTTGTATTTCAGATTAAATATATGTTAATATCCTTATGTATTTTTTTGTATTTAAACATTTATTTGTGAATACCCTTATGTAATTTCTTCTTTATGAATATCCTTGTGTAATTTCTTCTATTTTAAGTTTAAATATGAATTTCTTTGTACAATTTCTTGTTCTTTTTGTGCCTGGTGAAGGTGTAAAGCCAAAAGCTTATGTGTTTTGTTTTTTTTTTGTTTTTTTTTTGTATATTTTTCAGCAGCACTCTACTTATTGCTTTTTTACGGTGCTTCGTTACTATTACTACTACTACTACTACTACTACTACTACTACTACTACTACTACTACTACTACTACTACTACTACTACTGCTGCTGCTGCTGCTGCTGCTGCTGCTGCTGCTGCTGCTACTACTGCTACTACTGCTACTACTACTACTACTACTACTACTACTACTACTACTACTACTACTACTACTACTACTACTACTACTACTACTACTACTACTACTACTACTACTTCTTCTACTGCTGCTGCTGCTGCTGCTGCTGCTGCTACTACTACTACTACTACTACTACTAGTAGTAGTAGTAGTAGTAGTGCTGCTGCTGTTGCAACTGCTACTACTACTGTCCTTATTATTATTGTTCTTCTTTTTTTTTTTTTTTTTTTTCTTCTTCTTCTTCTTCTTCTTCTTCTTCTTCTTCTTCTTCTTCTTCTTCTTCTTCTTCTTCTTCTTCTTCTTCTTCTTCTTCTTATTATTATTATTATTATTATTATTATTATTATTATTATTATTATTATTATTATTATTATTATTATTATTATTATTGTTGTTGTTGTTATAATAATAATAATAATAATAATAATCATTATTATTATTATTATTATTATTATTATTATTATTATTAGAATATTATTATTATCATTATTCTTAATAATTTAGATTCTTATTCCTCAGTCAGTAGATTTGGTAAAACCCGACCATATCATCATGATGCTCCTATAAGGCACCGAACCTCGAGTCTATCGCCAGGGCAATCTACAGCGATCAGGGCCGGCATGTATAGACTGCATGGATTGATACCATGCAGCATAACCCATGCTAGTGGCATTAACTGACGAAAGTTGGAGTGGTAGAGGGAGCGTGTGTTTTATACGGTCCTACATGCTATCGAGTGGATCATGATCTGATTGATACGTCTCCATCGATTACAGGA
>JAWDGP010005499.1:382500-390000 GCA_033675545.1 Elysia crispata | reverse complement strand
TGAATCGGGTATAAAATAAGATTAAAGCTTTTAAAGGGCATTTTTTAAAATTGTGAGCAAATTCCCACGATCGTATAATTGATAAATGTAAGTGCCCTTCTTGCTAGTAGCTAACTCTAAATCTTCCAATTGGCTTATATTGTTCAGATCAAAAGAACCAGACGAGCTATCCACACAATTATAACAATGCTTTAAATATTGAAATCTCATTCACCCGGATGAAATTCTTCATGCAGATCATCAAAACCTCCAGAATAATTTCTTTCCCTCCATGTCTTGAACTTTTGCTAAGGTCATTATCTTAATTAATCAGTGACTCTTATGAAAAAAAAAAATATACAGAGAGATTATTGAATCATCTAATATATAAAAGGCATACCAGCTCCGCGCTGTCCTGTTGTTCTTTGTTCTTGAAGATTCAATATGGAATTAATGCTGATTTGATTGAAGTCAGGGACAGCGATATCTCGCTAAATGCTCGTGAGCCACGCCCCCTTAATCCTCCAGCTAGGATTGGACTAGGCCGGACGAGTTCACGATCTGATTGAGATCTAAAAAAATCTCACCCAGTCCGATAGCATGCAGGAAACGCAAGGACACAAGTCCTGCGCTCCTTCATGCGGGCCAGCTTTATTTTTTTTTAATTCATTTTTTTTTTTTTGTTCTTATCTTTTCTTTTCTTTTTTTTTTTTATTAAGACTCTGTCTTTAAAATCTAGACGGATTGGAGGCTCCTTGCGAGCCAGTGTATGTAGATGGCGACCAGAGAATAGCGTGATGTGAACCAGCCCTGAGAAGAATGGTCTATACAGCAAGAAGCCAGGGTTGTGACATAGTGCTCATCTACTCCAGGCAGTTCACTCAACTCGGTGCCTATTTTTACCCTTTCATCAAGGGAACATAACTCTGAACATCGCAAGCTCATATTTTAAGAGAAAGCGGACGTGAAGCATTTCCCTGGGGAACTAATTCCTCACGCGCCGAATAAGAGTATGATATTGCACAGAAAATTGGTACTAATGGTGAAGGAAAGAAAAATAAAGAGACTTTAAAAATAAAGTTTTGCAGCTCAAAGAGTAATGGGCTAATTTATCATACATTTAATTATATAGAAGAGAGAGAGAGAGAGAGAGAGAGAGAGAGAGAGAGAGAGAGAGAGAGAGAGAGAGAGAGAGAGAGACAGACAGACAGACAGACAGAGAGAGACGTTTGCATATTGTGACAATTATTTTTTGTGAGAGCGTACTAAGGTAAATCAGGCGAAAGTTTGAAATTCGTCATTATTGCCTGAAATACCTATAATTAACTTTCCTTTTTTTTTTTTAAATCAGCGTGAAAAATTATCATTCTAGCTCTCTCTCTTTATTCGAAATATTTTATTGTAAAATAAAACGATGATTTCCTTAATTAAACACAAAAGCATGATCGCCCGTTCAAATGAGCAGGTGAGGAAAGACAACTTACTACAGTGAAGAAAAAGTTAATGCAAACTTCACAAAAAATAACAGACTGTTATCCTCCAGAGCCTTACAACAGTACTGAGGGGAAGGAAATTTTACACCAATATCAGGTATATTATAGATCTCCTCTAAAGCCGTACTGCTACAGTTAACAAAAGCAAACTTTACTACAATAACACTAACAGATAAATACATAAATAAATACACACACACACACACACATATATATATATAATTATAAATTTTGAAAAATTGTTCTACCTAGTAGTCCACAACTTCGAAGTTTCGTGCCTAGTGGCACTCGTCAAGTGTTGTTGTTCTTCTCTTTACCTTAGCTAGGAGGTATTTCTTTTTGTGTTCACAGTGTGAGAAGACCTCTTTCCGGTGGTTTAAACTGGGCTGTTACCGCAAACTTTCAAGCTTTTCTTCTAAACAAAGTCGCAATACTTTTTGTCTGATGTCTTTGGACTTACTTTTTTGAATATTCTGTGGTCCACGTTGTTGTTGTTGTTGTTGTTGTTGTTTTTTAAGTCCCAAATATGTTCGCTTAATCTTGTAGCTGTGTGTGTATAAGATATATATATATATATTGATAGATAGATAGATAGAGAGATAGAGAGAGAGATAGGGAGAGGGATATATATATATATATATATATATATATATATATATAATTATAATCTCCTCCAGAGCCACACAACTGCATTAAAGAAAAGCAAACTTTACAACAATAATAGATATATATCTCTTCCAGAGCCCTTCATAGCACAATTTTAAAATATATAAAGAACATTGAAAAATTAAAATTCTTCTCACGTTCTCATGAAGACATTCTTTACATGAAGGTGAGATCTAACGCAAAAAAAGGAAACTAAATTTGGGTGCAATCTTTTCAGCTGCTCTCCCTTCAGTGGATCTCTCCACCGAGACCACAGTGTGGTGCTGATGACCCAGTACAGATAACTGTAGCGCTCGACCTGGTGTGGTGAAAAGGTGTTTCACAATGCAAGGTAAATGCTGCTCAGACAATGTTACAGAAAAAAAAATAATCAAGTCCTTGATTTTCTTTAATTTATTGGGTTACTTGGGATTGCTATAGCTTATACATATTCTGGATCTAGCAAAATCTGTTTAACTCATGCAAGATAAATTAAGAGTGGAAAGTTTAAAACAATAGCTTAGCATGAATGTTTCTACGGTTCCTTGTTGACATTTGGTAAATCTGGTCAATATCTGAGATAGTAAACAGTAGAGAAGTACGATATGCTTGCAAAAGAAGCAGAAGTGGGATTTATATCCTCAACAGTCGCCACAGGAAAAAAAGGTGACGATGTTTCCATGACGCTTTTGTCTTTACGATGGAAGAAGTTGAAATTTCATTTAAGTTTTTTTTTTATTTTTCCAGTTTTTCACTCCATTCAAGTATAACTGTAATACTATTAATATTCATAAAATAACAACAAAAATTTGTTTTATTAAACGTCACCCGTTTTGAAAATTGTAAACCCCTGAGAACAGTTTTTTTTTAAACTAATGTTATTTGATTCATCACAACAAATTTCGCAAATAATTTTGCTCAATTAATGACAAGAATATAATGAATTTTCAAATCCATTTTTAGCCTAAATGCAAAACTTGACTGTACCTGTTTTGTACAGTGTGGGACGCTGGACTCGACAAGTTAGAATTCAGTAGACGTGATCATTCTCTGTGCATTGAGGGATTTTGGAGAAGATAGCGGAGAAAGATCAAAGCTGTCTTTTACAATAAAGATTTCTATCTCTAAAGCGCTCGACATTCAAACATTGCCCTAATGGTTTACATAATCATAACTATGGAAATTAATTTGCAAAATGAAGTTTCTATGTTGAAAGCCAAAACACAAAATAAAAGCTATTACGCAAGAAAGACTTTTTATAAATAATTATGGCAGTTACTAGGCTTTGAACTTACCCTCACCACCACCTCCCCCCCCCCCCCCTTCTCACACACACACACCCCAGCCTCCACAAAAAAAAAAGAAAAAAAAAAAGTTTCATAATAACCAGTCTCATTAAAAATGTGCGTTTTTTTTTAAAGGAAATTATTTTGATATTTGTTTTCTGTTTTTTGTCTTCTATTCTGTTTTTTTTTTATTTTTTTTTATTTACACAGCTGCTGCTGCACCGTCAACCTATTATTGTCAATTACAAAATCACATCTACACTTCGAATTTTTTGTCTCCATCTTTCTTTTTCTTTCCCTCCCTCTGTCTCTATAGCTGTTCGCCAGTATCTCATTCCCTCCCTCTCTTTCTTTTTCACACTTCTACCACTCAATAATCTTTTCAACTATTTATCTACTTACCTTTGTCTCACTCTCATTTTATTCTTCTGATTCTGTCCTCTTTCTCTCTCTCTCTCTCTCTCTCTCTCTCTCTCTCTCTCTCTCTCTTTCGCTTTCTTTCTTTCTTTCTCAATCTCTCTCTCGCTTTATTTCTTTCTCAATCTCTCTCCTCTCTCTCTCTCTCGCTTTATTTCTTTCTCAATCTCTCTCTTTCTCTCTCTCTCCTCTCTCTCTCTCTCTCTCTCTCGCTTTCTTTCTTTCTTGGTCAATATCTCTCTCTCTCTCTCTCTCTCTCTCTCTTTCTCTCTCTCGCTTTATTTCTTTCTTAATCTCTCTTTCTTTTTCTCTCTTTCTCTCTCTCTCTCTCTCTCTCTCTCTCTCTCTCTCTCGCTTTATTTCTTTCTCAATCTTTCTCTCTCGCTTTCTTTCTTTCTTTCTCAGTCTCTTCTCTCTCTCTGTCTATCTCTCTCTCTCTCTCTCGCTTTCTTTCTTTCTTTCTCTCTCTCTCTATCTCTCTCTCTCTCTCTCTCTCTCTCTCTCTCTCTCTCTCTCTCTCTCTCTCTCTCTCTCTTTCTCTGAAGCACAGTGACAAGGTTTACAACCTGAGCGATTCCACAATTATTACTCTCCTGTATGGGGAGAAGATTCCCTGCTCCGCCGTGTTGTGATGAAGATATGCCACAGAATGAAATAATTTATTTTATAGACTCATAACTGTCGCTATTGCTGCTCAGCATCCAATGTCATCCCAGCATGCTCTCCTGTCATTTCCAAAGGTCGCGGAGACACTCACGGATACAGCTTACACACCCCATCAGCAGGGTTAGACCAGAGTTGGACGGGAGGGGGAGGGTAGGGGCGTTTGCATTACATTATTATCTTTACAGTTTAAAATGAGCATTGTTGTCATAAAAATAATGATCTATAGCTTTTACTGGTTTGGAATTTTTTTTTCTTTTACCGTTTTCAGGAAGAGTGGGTTTTGTATTTCATTGTTCTTTCAGTGTTATTAATGGATTTGTCGCGAATTCTTAATATTCTCTCTCTCTCTCTCTCTCTCTCTCTCTCTCTCTCTCTCTCTCTCTCTCTCTCTCTCTCTCTCTCTCTCTCTCTCTCTCTCTCTCTCTCTCTCTTTCTCCTTCGTATGTCTGTTTCTGTCTCGCGCTATCTCTTTATTTATGGCTCTTTTACCTCCCACAACCCTTTTCGTTTCAATTGTCTACCATTATCTATCTATTTATCTGTCTATCCGTTTACCTTTACATCATCACTCTGTCCATACTGTCTATTTATCTTTATCTTTGGATGGTAGTCTCCTTTCTTCTGTCTGCTCATCTTATCTTTTTTCTCTGTTCTTCTATTTTTTGTACATTCTTATCCATATCCCTGCCTTCTCTCTTTCTCGACCTTCTACTTCAGTGACTGTGTACTCTGTAAAACCATTGGCCCTCCACCCCTTCCCTCTCCGACCCGTGCTACAGTGGTGGAGCTAGTGCTACTTGTGGCCCACGGTTGGACGATAAGTCGTAAGACTTTTTTTTACTGCAACATCGAGGCTAATTTTAGTGAGTAATAAAAGCGAATTATAAAATAAAAAGGGCTTTGCGTTTACTCCGGTCGTATTAGCTTGGGGTTACACTTAATGGGCGCGACTCTGACGGGGAAAGGTTCTGCTTAGAGGGGCCGTAAGGTGCTTGGGTAGGGTACAGAGTGTTGATGCAAGAGATGGGAGGTAAAGGAAGAAGAGAGACTGAGAATATCGCATGGGAGTGGAGTGAGTGGGGAAGGGGGGATGGGGGGAGGAAATGTGACACTGTATAGGTAGGTTTGGAGGGGAGGAATCAGGAGGTGAAAAGGAAGGTAATACAGTGTCACATTATGAACATCAGCAGTGGTCTTTTAGTGTCATGCTGAAAGAAGGGGAGAACGAGAATGAGGAGAGAGAGAGAGAGAGAGAGAGAGAGAGAGAGAGAGAGAGAGAGGGGGGGGGGGAGAAGGGGTATAAAGACAGAGAATAAAATTTAATGCTTCAAGCAGGAGGCGCCAGAGATGAGACGGACAGAAGAAAGGGGTTGGGGGGAGGGGGGGAGGGAGATAAAAAGAGACTGTAAAACAGAGAAGAAAAATAAAAATAACAATAAGAGAAGCAGAAGAACGAGGGAAAAATTAATGGTGTATCCTCTTTTGATTGTTGTAGCTGATTTTGATGGTCTTTAGGAGGACGGCCGAGAACAATCATAAAATTCATCAAGTTCTGTATAAAACAGAGCGGCCAGTACCTTGGTGTATGGACCAGTGCTTGGGGGGCAGCCAACAGCCAACAGCAGCGACAAACACTGGCCCAAATTAGTATTGTTTCTGTGTAGACTGTACAAGATTTGTTTTCGGAGCATTGTTGTCTGGATTTCGACCTCCCAGCAACACAGAGCCCAGAAGTGTTTCTGTTCCTATCTAAGTGCCTGTAGTTGTTTACTAGTTAACGTCTCTTAAGCCACTCTTTGAGCCTTCTCCGGAGAGCCTGTTTGACAGATCTAGATGTAAACACCCCAAGTTGTACATGGTGATCAATATTTTAGCGGTTGGTAACCAATATAGGATCTTCACGGGTTGAAGAGCAAATTCAATTTTGAGTCCTAGATCTAGTTATTTTCCCTCTGGATCAGTGACAATTTCCGACTCTCAAACGTGAAATTGAAAAAACAAAATCTGTATGATGTGAAATGTTGAAAAGTTAATTGATGTAAACATCTAGCTGTGGTACATAGTCCTAGATTTAGATTGCGTGAGGAAGATTCAGAACCTTTGTGGTGCTAAACAACTTCCAGTTTTCATGCAATCTTTGGAATCTTATGTTTTCGATCATTAAGGTCTATTTTGTTATCATTACAGAAAAATGGACTCCTGAAACCGATGGATTTATTCGATTTCCAAGATGATCGTCAGGTAAGATCGATTTTTCATTAAAACTGTGTATATCGATGTGGCATCATCAATTTGCAGTAAAAGATGATAAATATTTTTGTATCGATTTTACACTTGAGTGACTTCGTAAGACTTATGTTAAATAAAGTGAAATCTGTCGGCTTGTCTTCAGTGTCTCTCCGAAACAGTTAGGTAATGCAGTTCTAGACCCAAGGGTGCTTTCTGGAACTGATTATAAGATCTTTTTGATGGGTAAGTTGCAATAGAATTACTTCTGCTGCTATAGTGAAAACTGGAACAGGAGATTAGAAGCCTTGACGGAGAGGGAGAGAGAGAGAGAGAGAGAGAGAGAGAGAGAGAGAGAGAGAGAGAGAGAGAGAATGTATCAGAGAGAGGGAGAAGGACCAAAAGAAAGAGAGAGATTCAAAAAGAGTATTGAAGAATGTAAATTTAAGCAATGTTCATTTGGGTTTTGCCATCAACATTCTTTTCTTTTTTTGACCTCATGCGCCATTTAAGAGTCATACTAAAAATTAAAAAAAAAAAAGCAGCAAACAAAAAAAAAATAAATAAAAATAAAAACAAAAACAAACTCACTTGACAGAAATTTCATTTATTTTATCTGCTTATCCATTTAAATTTGCTTTAATTTGTCTATCTATCTATCTATCTATCTATCTATTTGTTTGTCTGTCCATCTATCAATCTATCTATCTATCTATCTATCTGTCTGTCTCTTTATCTACCTATCTATCTACCCGTCTACCTATTTATCTGTCTATCTATCAATATAT
>JAWDGP010005499.1:362500-377500 GCA_033675545.1 Elysia crispata | reverse complement strand
CTGAACAAAGTCATAAACGCATGAAGATCTTCTGACCACAGTGAAGTGATGGAATTTAATGTAGGATGGGCAGGTTAAAAAAAATACACAGGTCTTGCCAGAAAAATCTTACAAGGAGAGAGAAAGAGAGGAAGACATAGAAAGAGATAGGAGGACAGCATTACAGAGTGGACTTCTGGGAAGGCGTTGAGGAAGGCGGAGGAGCTCGAGACACGAGATATTGATTGATTGATTGATTGATTGATTGATTGATTGATTGAAGAAGGATAAACCATATAATGGTAAAATTTAATGATCCTATAGTTAAATTGCAGTTTTAGAGTTATGATGCATAAAGCAAAACAAAACAAAAAATAACAAAAGAAGGGAAATACTTGAGGTCATACTTAAATGTTTATGTAATAAACCAAACTTAAATAAATGTTTTATCATTATTCATCACAGGATAGCATTGAAACCAACTCGGTTTTAGAGATCTCAGAAACAGACTTAGACGACACTGAGTATTGAGAACTTGTCTCATTTTCAGAACAATCTGTAAGCCTAGAGAGAGGAGAAATGGTTATGTTCTGTACAATATAATACAGTGTAATGTTAGTGTGGCAAGTAACCTATCTTCCTCTGAGAAGTTTAGAAGTTGTATCTAGAATGGCTGAAGATCTCCGAAGATCTCCGAAAAGCGATGAATAATTTGACTTTATGACGATTTGGCATCGATGGTGGAAGAGGCGTGCTATATCTCCAAAAATCGTACCACACCCTTGAATTTTCTCAACTTTGAGGGATTTAGCTTGACTGGAGGAGGTGGGGTAGGATGGAACGCGGTGTTTCTAATCTCTAGACGGCCACGTTTTAACGACCGAAAAAAACCGGAGCTGCTTTCAGCATCGAATTTTGCTGCCAGATCTCGAGCTCTTCTCGCAGTGCTGCTGGGTCGGGGTTGTATGAATGGATACCCGGTACTAAAACCCGGCCAAGCCAAGGGAGACAACATCGGCTGAGGAGACGGGCTCTAAAACTGTTCACTTTTTATATCTCTCCAGGGGAAAACAGAGGATGGAGGGAGATAAGCGACAGGAATGTTTCGCGAGAATTCGCGGGAGCCGAAGTTTCGTTAAGTTGGGATGTCCAGACTGACGGTGGTGGTGGTGGTGAGTTCAAAATTGCGAACTTTAAAAGTTGAGGATGTTGTTGTCGTGAGGGTGTAATCGAGTTGTTGGTGTTGCTGCTGGTGGTAGCCGTTGCAGAGATGAGGATGGCGTTGGATGATGTCGTAGTGGTTGTGGTGATGATAGGTTGGGGTTGGAGATAGGTGCAGGTATCAGGAAGTTGGTACGGGTAGTGGAGATGACCTAGATTGCAGGCGCTTAGAAGGATAGACTTGCTGTTGGTTGTGACCTCCATGTCTCAGAGAGTGACTGAGATAATTACGATCATGTCAACACTCGAGGGTTTTTTTTTCTCGATCTCATTGGCCTGGTATCCTTTGTTAAACTGAATGTTATCCTTTTAGCCTGTTATTTTGCCCTGTTTTATTTCATTCTGTTTTGGTTGGTTTCTATAGAATTGGGAAGCTGTGATTAAAGTAACATCTATGACCTTTTAACTCTTTTAACTTATGTCGTTAATGCTTCACGTAAAAATGATGACGATGTTGATGAAGATGATGATAATGATGATGACGATTTGCTAGCAGGGTATTAACATTGGGTAGATGTAGATAAAAGCACACTGGCGAGCCGAGAAAAAATCCACACATTTCAATAAGACTTGTACAGTTTCAAAAGAAAACAGAAATAATATCAAAATGAAGAATGCCTTTATTTCAATAAATATAATACAACCGATTGAAAGCATATTTCTAGTTTAATATTGAACGCACATAATTCAGTTGTTTTTCTTTTAAACACTTGTTAGAAATGAAGCGTATAAAAATTAATATTCTTCAGAAATAATGAAACAAAAAAGACACGGTGACTATTTTTATATCTTTCAAATGACAATACTGTGTGAAGGTATTACGAAGCACAATTGAATCCACCAAGATTCAGCTCCAGACTTATAGCTCAAAAACCACATTGTTATCTGAATACCGGAGGCAGAACTGTTGAATCCACCAAGATTCAGCTCCAGACTTATAGCTCAAAAACCACATTGTTATATGAATACCGGAGGCAGAACTGTTGAATCCACCAAGATTCAGCTCCAGACTTACAGCTCAAAAACCACATTGTTATATGAATACCGGAGGCAGAACTGTTGAATCCACCAAGATTCAGCTCCAGACTTACAGCTCAAAAACCACATTGTTATATGAATACCGGAGGCAGAACTGTTGAATCCACCAAGATTCAGCTCCAGACTTACAGCTCAATAACCACATTGTTATATGAATACCGGAGGCAGAACTGTTGAGCCATGATTCTTAATCTGATATTTTAAGTAGTCAGTCTTTGCAATGACATAAAAGAAAAATTACTGCCCTTTAAGGAAATGAAAAGATATAAACTTTAGAATAATTATGTACAGACATATAATTTTATTTTAATTTAATTAATACCGTCAAAAGGGACTTTTGAATGACAATAAATCTCTTTTCTGAAAGCAGGTAGGTAAGAACATTTTTCTTGAAAAATCTCAGATGTCTGACACAATTTAAAACACAGTAAATCACAAGCTTTGGGTATAGCAGGATGAACAGAAACTTGTCAAACAATCAGATAGGGAATGAAGCTTTACCAGCAGACATTCTAAATAATTATTGCTTTGACTTTAAATAGAATAATAACGTGATTACAGTAAATTTTACCCATTCATTGAATAGATGTCTATAGGATTGACATTATTTCTAACAATTAAAAGAAAACATTTTCCCCCCCATATTATTTTATTTGAAAAGTGCTTTAGGGTGCATTGCTCTGTATATGTACATTAGAGCTGTACTTATATAAATAGGAGCATTTATAAGGTAGACTGGAGTTTTACAACGTTATTTTGATTAAGTAATATATCAATAAAAATTATGTTATACAGTAATTTTTATTATCTTGATTAAACGGGTGTCTGCTAAAACAGCCGATTATTATAACTCAAAGAGAGAGAGAAGGTGGGGGGGGAGAGCGAGAGAGAGAGAGAGAGAGAGACAGAGACAGAGACAGAGACAGAGAGAGACAGAGAGAGACAGAGAGAGAGAGAGAGAGAGAGAGAGAGAGAGAGAGAGAGAGAGAGAGAGAGAGAGAGAGAGAGAGAGAGAGAGATCTGGTTGGCGTTAGGCAATGTAGAACTAATAATAACTAAATAACAAAAAGGAGGGTGGCGGTTTAAAGATAATAAATAGATTCGCACTTTCCTTTTTATTGTCGACGTTAGAAATCAGCTAGTTAGTGAGAAACGTTTGAATTATTTTAGGATGTTAAAAAAAGCGAACAGGAAGTGCACCAGCAAGAGTTATAATTACATACAAGGCTACAGAAGCTGTTGGTTTAACTTTTTCATCAGACGGTTCGGCAAACGAAATAAAGATCTACAATTATACATGTTTACAGGTAATCAAATCCATTTGATAGTAGTTAAGAAAAAAAATTAACAATTGATAATTGTTAATTACGATATTAGATTTCACATAATTGTATAGTGATTTTCGTTCTTTCATTCATTTTGTTTTTGTTTTGTTCTTTTTTTTTAAATAAATAATGGTGTCCGTGTTTTTCTCTCTTCCAAACTTGCCTGTATTTGTTTGCATCTCACTTGTCCGTCTTTCCCTCTTTCCTTCTCTCCATCTTTCTATCATCCTGTCTCTGTACCCCTTTCTATTCCTTTCTTTCTTTCTCTCTCTTCTCTTTTTTATCCATTTCCTTCTCTTCCTACCTCTATCTTTTGTTTCTCTGAGTGTTTTCTCTTCGTAAAACATTTAAGTGCAATTTTGTTATACATACTAATATTGTTGTTAATACTTATACCAAGGCCGGGGGTGGAGGTGAAGTTCAGTTTGGGCTTCACTTCCATCTCTGCAGACACTCTAAAACCTTCGACTGTTCCAGTAGTGCTGTCCCGGCATTGGCCCAGAACTAGGGGTCAGCCGGCCTGTCTAGGCGAGTGGTCTGTGATGGCAGGCCGATGACTTTAATGTCCTCTTCATGGCTATCTCGGACACCACGCTCGCTGGAGATGCTTAATGAGAAAGAGAGAGAGAGAGAGAGAGAGAGAGAGAGAGAGAGAGAGATAGAGAGAGAGACAAAGATAGAGAGAGAATCAGTGTATGAATGACAGACAGTTGCATAATGAGTAAGCATTATAATTTGTGGCAATGAAAAGAAGGAAGGGAAAAAAAGGAAAAGAAAACTGCGAACAGGTACAAAATGTAGATAAGTCCAAAGACAAAAGTACAAAGAAAAGAGTAAAGGCTTGAAGCATCTAGTGAGGAGGGACAGAGATAGAGGCGGGATATGTCTGGACACCAGGGTCGCATTTCAGGTTTTATGACACTGCCTCTCTCTCCAGTTCCTGGGCGCAGTGAGTAGCACGGGGTGATAAAACCTGCTCATCCAGGGTGCTGGGCCAGGAGGGCAGAGACGTGAGACCAGGGACACGATCTGGTTCATCTTCTGGCGGATTTTACGAGTATCAAGGCGTGAGGACTTGGAAAATTTCGATCTGTCTACTTGCCGAATGGTGTTTAGGAAAAATGATACAGGACGTTTTTGATATCGGAAACGGACATTTGGATCACTTTACCTGCAACATTTGTCGGGGAAATAACATCGAAGGATTTGTATATCACAAAGTTTTGAAACACATATAAATAGACATTCGCTATTTCGTTTCTATAATAAGTCGTCCATTCTTTTGTAGGCGATAAAACAAAATCAATAAAAGATAACGAGTTACCTCAGCTGAGTTTGGTGGGAAACACAACAGTATAGCAGTAGGAATAATATCCTACTCTATCAGTCCTTGTACTGGTATAAACATGAAGTTTTAGAAACAATAGAAAACCACTCACGATACTAAGATTTTCAAAGCATATTTTTTCTTTTTATTTTCAGGCAATGCTGGTTGGTTTTTTTTTTTCTTTTTTTTTTTCAGAATCTTTGGAGGGTTCTTCCCGCGTATAACAAAAACTCACTCCAGAGCTTAATTTTCATTTCGTTTTTTAACTCATCTTTAGAAAATACTGCCGAATTGATTTTCTTTTTTAGAGAGCCAGAGAAATGTTTTGCCGGCGACCAGTTTAGAGTTCTCATAAACGCTTTTAATGACCATCCCCATTCTGAGAGAGACCAAGATCAAATGCTGAGATATCCCACAATCCTGAATGTTGCTATGTCTCCCTCGTTTCGCCGTGCTCCAGAGATAAGAGTGAAACATAAAGTCCGTGCCATGGTTTGACCTGGCTTGCCATGACTTGCACCTGTACCACAGTTACTTGCCATGACTTGCACCTGTACCACAGTTACTTGCCATGCACAGCATGCGCGCATGAGGCTCGACACAAAGATAAAATCCTCAGATTCCTTCTACGGTGCAATTTCGATTTTTCCGGAGCTTCCTTCCAGCAAAGGGAACCGTATCCTTCCAGCTTGGACATTTTGCCGTCATTAAAACTCGGGCTTAAGTACATTTTGTCCACTCTTAAGTCCGAGCTTTTTGCTCTCTGCCCCCTCTTCGTCCGGGAGGTTCTTGCCGGACATAAACTGGGAGAGGGTTATGGTTCTTTGTTTGGTGGTGTATGTGTGGTGGGGGAAGTGTGTGTGGGGGGAGGGGTAGGCTATCGTGTTTCCTCTTGTGGACGGTTTTAGTGCCCTCTAGCGGGCTCCGGTGATCAAAGCCAGGAGACAGTGCTCTAGAGGAGCCGGCAGCTGGACACTGGAGTCACGTGCTGTGAGTAGGGTGGGGCAGGGAGATATGATGGGAGAAATTTTGATAGATGTAGAGTTACCCCCATACTGATGGGAACTTGTAAGACATTCAGAGATGGTCTCAAACTCTAATTCCTTTGTTGTGTATAGACTATATCTACCAAACTATGAGTATAGAAAAATGATCAAATGGTGATGTTTTTCAAGCACATAAAGTAAATTTCTTGACATTGCGAGGAGGCAAAGATAAAAGAAGGACATAGCACATTTTGTTTTTGATATCGGTTTAAAATTTTTGAAAGATGGAATGCAGCATAATATTGTGAACTGAAAGGTATGAATTGTAGAAAAAAAGAAAGCAAAAAAAAAAAAAGTAAAAGAGAAACTATTTAACCCATTTTGGCCTCTGAATGGAAAGTGCTTTTCTCTTGTTAAACATCTTACTGAAAAAAAAAATATCAGTTGAGCTTCAGAAATAAGGCACTAGGATGTACATGAAGTATGCTCCTTTATCAATACCAGTTTACCTCACTGTTTTGATGTACACAACCCAGTTTAACAGTTTACAGTTTACTGAGCTCTAAACGTGTTAGCTTTTGGAGGCTAAGGAAAACTAGTGGATCATTAGCATAACAGCCTCACAAGACGTAAAAATCTAATGTTCTAAGGTGTCTTAATTTTTTTTTTTTATCTCACATTGTTCCGATATACTACTGATGATTATTGTGTTGCAGTGAATTGATTGTGCTATTGGGCATCTGGATAAAGATAACAATCATGACTGCAGTTTATGCTTAATTCTCGTGCTCCAACCACCAGAGGATCACCATGGAAATTCAAAAAAAGAAAAGGAAAAGATTGGCAAACTAGAAAAAAAAAAACGTGATTTATAATATACAATTCATGTTTAGTCAAAATAGTTGTCCTTCCTAGATCAATGCCTTATTTACTTTCTTTTGGGCTCGTAATATTGTTACGGAGACACGAGCATGTGTTTTCAGTAAATAAAACTTGTCGAGATTCAGTTAACAGGGATCTAAAGATGCTTTTATGACTCACAAATTAAAGTTTTACAGTCTCTGGCTAGTCTGCATTTTGTCCGCACTAAAAAGAATTAAGCGAAGCGGAGGTACTTATTTCGGGAATTATGAATTTGTTTTAAACCAAGGCATATTGTTTGGATATAAACCCAAGAAATAAGCGGCTTTTATCAAAGTTCGCCACAGTTTTTCCTAGAAACTTTATTTCACTTCATATTAAGCGCTTTAGAAGAGGCCATAAAACTACAAGAAAAACTTAAACTACGAAATTTCGCTCGCATAAGTTTTAAGAGATTGGAATTTACATCGTAGAATTTAGCTGCCTGCCATTTTTTTTTGTAATTTATTTTCCTGCCTCCCGCCCAGCCCTTGCCTTTCCTACCACCTACTATGATAAACTTTTTGATTCGGCATTCGGTTATTTGAAACAAGATTTATGTCCAACACTTCTCCGACAAACTGTGAAATAAGGTATGATTTATGATTTCACCCTTTGCTGCCTCCTTTATAGCAAGACGCCACCCAAGACGACAATCTCTCTCTCTCTCTCTCTCTCTCTCTCTCTCTCTCTCTCTCTCTCTCTCTCTCTCTCTCTCTGTATATATATATATATATATATATATATCTTCCCTTCTCTTTCTCCCTCTCTTTCTGTCTCTCAAACTATTTCTGTCCCCTCCCTCCTTCCCTCTCTCTCTCTCTCTCTCTCTCTCTCTCTCTCTCTCTCTCTCTCTCTCTCTCTCTCTCACTTCACTTACAAACAACAAAACTGCAATGTGTGTGGTAAATCATAATACAACAAACCACTGTCCCAGACCAATATGAACTTAGGAGACGCAAGAACAACACAGAAGTATAGTACTGCGGTAGATATAACATTTATACTCGCCTTAACGATTTAGTTCTTTTTTTTTTTTCTTTCCTTTATTTTCAGTGCCGTTCCTGATGAAGGGAGGGTCATAAAACATCAAACGGAGGGTCCCCTCACCTCAATGGGTAAGCGTGTACAAAAGAGAACCTGTATTAGGGACTGCCGAGTCTTTAGCTCCCAGATCTAAATGGAGTGGTAGAGAACCATAAAACCTAGCCACTAAGTGTTACGGATTCCTACTAGATCTCACGTCTCCTAAGTGTATTGGAGAATCTTACAGGGAGACAATACTGCTGAGAACATGGAGATATGCGATCAGTACTAGTCCAGGGTCGAGTTGTGCCTGTTGTACTTGCTGTACCTGTTAGGTTTACAGGTACAGCTAAATACATGGCCTGAAATACAATGTGCCCTCTCTCTGCAGTTGTATGCCTGAGATATTGAACACAGTTTAGTTCATCCTCAGGGTTGGGGCAATAGGGTGTGAGCTGTACCTCACTCTCGAATCAGTCTGTGCATCCAAGGGCCCTGGTCTTCCAGGTCAACAGTTTGCAGTCCTGGTAGGGAAGTCCCTGTCTGTGGTACAACCAGCGGGTGCCATAATCAAAGTATCGCATAATCTTGTTTTGGGGCCAGAATTCCTGGATGCACCAGCCTCTTACCACGAAATTACAAAAAAAAAAAAAAATAATAAAAGAAATAAAATAAACATTTATAAATAAAACACATAGGCCTACGGAATAGTCAAAACGTATAATCAAACAAAACACGCATTTACAAAGAAAACAAATATTAATAAAGAAAATTCTTATGAATAATAGTTTCAAAAAATACGTTATCAATGTCCAGTCCTATTAGGTAAGTTGACCACAAGTTCGAAGATAGATACTAGACCTGTGTCGGTAGAGACCACTGGTCCATTCCTCGCTCTTCTGATGGTCGTTGGTTAAATCAGAGGTTGGACTCAACACGGTGTGTTAGAGAGAGAGAGAGACAGAGAGAGAGAGAGAGAGAGAGAGAGAGAGAGAGAGAGAGAGAGAGAGCAATGGCTATAGAGTAATTAATTTTCGCCATCAAAGCTCGGGGAGGAAAATAGTCTTATTCCATCAAGACAATTTCAGCCTACAACAAATAGATTGATTTTTTCAATGAACAGAACTTTATCATGCTGTGTAGATCTAACCAGGGTTTCTAACTCTAGCAGCGCTGTCATCAATCTATTTCCTCTTTCAAACGTTTGACGTCTTTATATGCCACTATGCCTATATGTATAGGGTACAAGAACCAGATAATCTAAAGGGACGGTAAGCATTTTAAAATCACTAACACTACGTCTTTTCATTTAGCTTGTATTACTCTTTCTTTCACTCTTTTTTTTTATCTCAAGGGCCTCAACCATGTTATGATGAATTCAATTTTTTTTTTAATAGAAAGATTTGTATCGTTTTATTCAATAGTTTTGTGTATTTCATATTACTGTTCATTCCGTGATGCTCGGTTCTCTACTTCCACTAATTGGATTAAATCTCTGCAACAGCCATCTCGGGAGGCTGGTCGGTTTAGAAAATGATAATTTTATTGGCCTCGCAGCCAGCACATTAAAGTGCCTCATCCAAAAAAGAAAAAAAAAAAAGAGCAAGGAGAAGAGGAGGCGGAGAAAGAGGAGGAGAAGACGGCCATAAACCTCCAAAGAGTCGTGAAGAGGCGGAGATGAAAACAAAAAAAGATCAAACCGTTTGCGTTCCATAGGCCCCGCGTGCCAGTGAATGAAGGTAATCCCTTTACGACAACGTTTGCCTTTTCTCTAATCCCACCTCCTTATTATAAGATTATTACCCATTTACGACCAAACCACGACGCTCCCGCATTCTCGCCGATTGGTTTTTCCTCAAGTTGTCCTCGGGGTCTTTGGATTTTTTTTCTTTTCACCATTCTGTCGAAGCAGGGGTAGTAGAGAGAAGATGAGAAATGGCGGGCCCAGTTGTGTACTTTCAAAGATTCGAAATTTTACTGTCTATTGTGGGTGGTTCGGACACAGCAGACGCGCATCCTAGAACTTTTTAGTTTTATTTTCTCAACTAGTTCGAGCGGATGTCCAGAACAAAAAGGAAGCGGAGTACAGCGCATGCGCTTTTAATTAAAGGCCAGAAGGAGGCTCCGATGTCAGTCGGTGTAAACAGGACGTCGCTAGATATCGTAAAGATCACGTCGCGTGGAAAACAAGCCGGCTCATAATTCCCGGACTTTTACTAGCGTCTTCCGTGGCGGCCATAGCGACAAGGGGCCAGCACCCTCCCGTCCCGAGCATTCCGTTACATCTGGCGATTTGGGTTAGAGGGTAGGCGGCCATCTGTCAAGGCTTGGACTGTCTGATAATTAGAGAGTAGCTCACTGCACCAGCGTATTTACGTGGACGCTGCCAAGCTCTTCACTGCCCGTGAATTCTGTCGTAAATCTGAATCGTAGGATCAGCATTATGTCATGTCCATTTGGACCCGTCGCCATATTTTAGTCTGGGTGTACAGTAACTGTTGCGGTACACGCGTTCAATAACCGAGTAAAGTTCATTGTAGCTATAATGTACAGGAGATTTTCCTTAACAATCTATGTGACAACATACATTTTTATACCCTTAGTTTGCCGGGATTTTCATAAAGTGCGCGCTTATTGGGAATGTTGATAGCGATTTGGTGGTGGTGCGCTCTTGGCCGAGTTACCTCCGATGAGCTCTGGATCTAAAGACGGGGCTGCTGAAAATTGCATTTTATGACGTATCTTTAGTTTTGTTTTTAAGATTAAGTCAACTGGAGCAAAATCATCCAAGACTGGGGCTCCAATTATTAATGTATGTAGACCTTGATAATCAGATAATGAAAACATTTGGGAATGAGCGCTTTAATTATTTTCAACTGGAGCAAAATCATCCAAGACTGGGGCTCCAATTATTAATGTATCTAGACCTTGATAATCAGATAATGAAAACATTTGGGAATGGGCGCTTTAATTATTTTATGGGTTTTTTTTTTTTTTTGTACGGCTTTCTGGATGCTTTTGCTGTACAGAAGTAAGAAAGGCAGATTATGATAAACCATTTTGATAGTGAAATTCTCTAGTTCAGAATCTAGTTTTTCTTTGAATTTTTTTTTTCGATTTTTTTTTTTTTCCTTTCGCTCAATCCCTCTCTCTGTCTCAGTCTATTTCTGTCCCTCTCTCTCTCTCTCTCTCTCTCTCTCTCTCTCTCTCTCTCTCTCTCTCTCTCTCTCTCTCTCTCTCTCTCTTTCTCTCCCCCTCCCCCTTCAGAATCCACCAACATTACCAACACCAAACGCAGTATAGAGAAAACCTTGAATGAGGGAAAAGACCATCAGACCCCCAGAATATTTTTTTATGCTTGTGATTTTTATTGCATCGACCCTTATTTTCCGACCTCTTTTGATGTTTCCAAACCTTACGGGTGGCCCTGGATCAAAGAACGCTTTCTACCGTTTCAACTGGGAAGATGGAAGAACTAGCAGAAATATCAGTAGAATATTTCTAAAGCGTAACGACTTGCGATAAAGAGGATGTGCGGCCGTTTGCTCTGGAGACAGTAACTGTTGTGGAATGGCAAGTGGAGGGAGAAGTGTGGTGGGAATGAGCGGTTGTAACAATGCTGATGGGGATAGGGTATACGCGAGTCATATGTATATGTATATATACTCTTTCTCTCTCTCTCTCTCTCTCTCTCTCTCTCTCTCTATATATATATATATATATATATATATATATATATATATATATATACATAAATAATTATTAAAAAAAAAAAACTATTTCAATATTACTTAGCCGATCACGGCAGTGTTGTACATGCATGTGTGCCTTGAAGGATAAACGAGTGAGTACAGTTTCCAAACATCTCGTGTACTTATCTCGAGGCCGATAGGTTGTACAGAGGGAAGATTGGGACCAAAACAGTTACAAGACTACTGTGTTTTGATCAGCCCGTCACGTTTTAAGAAAAAAAAACCGGGGGGGGGGGGGGGTGGAAGAGAGAATTGCGTTTTGTTGCCGGCGTGTCTTCTTAAGCCGTAGAACCATATTACAATACCTTCAAAGCAAAAGAAGACTTTTAAATTAATCTATTTATTTATTTGTTTTTACTTTTAATTCATGCCATTAAACATAGTCCTGTCATATTTATAAGCTTATGGACCTCGATAGTAAAACTAAAAATAATATATCAACCCAAAAAAGGCCCCATAACTACGAAGTATGGGGAAAAAATGATGTCACTGTAGATTCTTAACACTGACCTCATCTCGACCCTCTTCCTCCTGCACCAAAGAAGCAAGTTTTACTCACGCCAAAAAAAAATTTAAAAGAAGGCAAAAACAACTATGAATTAAACCTTTAAGTCCGTTATAGGCATTCACAGAAGAATTATACAAGATAATAATAATAATAATAATAATAATAATAATAATAATAATAATAATAATAATAATAATAATAATAATAATAATAATAATAAAAGTAGTAGTAGTAGTAGTAGTAGTAGTAGTAGTAGTAGTAGTAGTAGTAGTAGTAGTAGTAGTAGTAGTAGTAGTAGTAGTAGTAGTAGTAGTAGTAGTAGTAGTAGTAGTAGTAGTAGTAGTAGTAGTAGTAGTAGTAGTAGTAGTAGTAGTAGTAGTAGTAGTAGTAGTAGTAGTAGTAGTAGTAGTAGTAGTAGTAGTAGTAGTAGTAGTAGTAGTAGTAGTAGTAGTAGTAGTAGTAGTAGTAGTAGTAGTAGTAGTAGTAGTAGTAGTAGTAGTAGTAGTAGTAGTAGTAGTAGTAGTAGTAGTAGTAGTAGTAGTAGTAGTAGTAGTAGTAGTAGTAGTAGTAGTAGTAGTAGTAGTAGTAGTAGTAGTAGTAGTAGTAGTAGTAGTAGTAGTAGTAGTAGTAGTAGTAGTAGTAGTAGTAGTAGTAGTAGTAGTAGTAGTAGTAGTAGTAGTAGTAGTAGTAGTAGTAGTAGTAGTAGTAGTAGTAGTAGTAGTAGTAGTAGTAGTAGTAGTAGTAGTAGTAGTAGTAGTAGTAGTAGTAGTAGTAGTAGTAGTAGTAGTAGTAGTAGTAGTAGTAGTAGTAGTAGTAGTAGTAGTAGTAGTAGTAGTAGTAGTAGTAGTAGTAGTAGTAGTAGTAATACAAACAATAATAATAATAATGATAATTATAATAATAATAAGAATAAGAATAAGAATAAGAATAAGAATAAGAATAAGAATAAGAATAAGAATAATAATAATAATAATAATAATAATAATAATAATAATAATAATAATAATAATAATAATAATAATAATAATAATAATAATAATAATAATCGTTTTTTATCGTTATTTTCTAGCTTTAACTTTTGAAATGTTTTTATTTCTAAGGAACAAAGACACTGGCTACCTGATGCTAGTCCAACACAATCACTGCTGGGTTCATTCTATCTTATCGTGGATATTTTCTTCTTCAATGGCGAGGATTCCATGATGAGTGTGACCAGCAAGTCCACAAGCTCACTGAGATAAAAGTCAACTATGGTGGACCTACCAGTGTGTGGCCCTACAGACAGCCATGTCTACCGCAAAAGGTGAGGACTGTATAGCATTTTAGTTTCGAGGTTATATAAAATGTACCGCATCTTTGCCTGGATGGTAGAAAACTAAACTAAATCTACGTTGTAAATAATGGGCGCCGTCACCACTGGTTGATTAGGGCTATAAAAATTACAGACTGTGTCAGATTTCATGAAATTTATTCAACGGAGGACTTGAGAAAAGTAACATGGATGAAATGAGTTCATAAGAAAAGAGTAAAAGGTGACGTTATGACAAGGTACCGTCTAGAAAAAATAGGTGGGGGAGAGCAACGAGTTGGAACCGGTTCAATAATCGATAATGAAGAGGCAGATGATATAAAGTTTTATCTGTTTGAGAATGAGAGTCTATAGAGAGGGAAACAGCGTTTGATGCACAAACACAGAGATATTAAAGAGATAAAGAAGGAGGAGAACTTAATTGAAAAGAACGTAACGGGGACATGTTTTCTAGTGTTAAAGGTAAAAGGGGAGAGAGGGGCAAAGGGGGAGGGGCTAAGAACAGATTGGGAGAGAAAGAAACAGTAAGGGGGGGGGGGGGGGGACAAAGAGAGAGATAGACAGAGAGAGAGAGAGAGAGAGAGAGAGACAGAGAGACATAGAGACAGAGAGAGAGACAGAGAGACAAAGAGAGAGATAGACAGAGAGAGAGAGAGACAGAGAGAGAGACAGAGAGACAGAGAGAGAGACAGAGACAGAGACAGAGAGAGAGAAAGAGAGAGCGGCAGAGACGTAGGCAAAAAAAGAGGCAGATAAACTATTAAAAAAACCAGACTGACTGAAAACCAAACTGACTGAGAGAGAAGAGGAGAGAATACAGATTGTAGAAAATGGAGGAGCTAAAAATGATTTTTCAATTTGGTAGATTCCACAAATCAAAGGTGGTCCTGTGTGACTCATGAGATATTAAACAAGTTGAAATTCAAGGCTCAGAGAGTCAAACAGTCAGTCAATTTGTGAGAGAGTAGGACCATCTTGTTGTGAAAAGAGGGGAAAAAAGGGGAGGGGAGGAGGGAGGTATAACGTAGAACGCACAAGTAAATTTACAACTTAATTGAGGCGAGACCTGTTTTTGACAGGGCTGCTCTAATGACAGGGCAAGTCGCTGGGAGATTGTCGCCAGACCTCCGAAAATGGGCCTCAGACAAAACCAGAAACGCTGGGTGTTGGTTTGGGAGGACGCGCGGAAAAGGATGACGGGGGGGGAATGCTTAAGGTCCTTACTGTTAGAAAATTAAAGGTATATTTGTGGAAAAACCACAGCGGGTCTTATATAAAGTATGGAGGTTTGTTTGGGGGGAGATTTCTGTCATTGATTTGTGAATAAGGCTGGTTTCTGGAGGAAACGTCAGAAGTTGAGCGGTTTGTGGTGTGGTGTGAAGAGTAACTGGCTGGAGAGATCGGTGGGATAAGGAGCCTTGGAGTTGATCAGAAAGTTTAGTGTGTGTGTGGGGGGGAGGGGAGGGGGAGGCGGTCATCATGATGGTGGGGAAGATGGAGGATAGAGATTGGCATGGTGGTCAGGGAGAGAAGGAGTAAAAGAGAGAGAAAGAAACAGACAGACAGATAGACCAGAATGATGAAAGATTGTGTGTGTAGCTCATTCCAGACTATGCCAAGGAGATTTCT
>JAWDGP010005499.1:350000-357500 GCA_033675545.1 Elysia crispata | reverse complement strand
CCTCGTGGCAACAAAAGGTTATAGGTTGTTTGTTTTTTGTAAATATAATGAAGTGTAAAAAATATCAAGGCTTTGATTTAACTAACTTTTTATTTGCTTTCAGTTTATACCATTTTTTACCGAAATGTTGGCACACTATAATATTTTCGTTATTTGTATTTTTTGGCCTTCTGGGTTTTTTTATCCATAGTAACTGTAAAGTCTTCGTTATCCCTTCTTTTTCTTTGTGATGAATAAACCTAATGTGTATTTTGAGTTTCTGTCTCTAATTAGATATTGCAGGAACAAAATTAATGATATAAATTGATCTATTCACTCATCTATCAATGTGCAGTCTATAGATATTTTATGCTCTCTGTATAAATTTCTTTACAACGTCTATCTAAACTTCTATCTATTTATCTTTTGATCTAAACATCTATTTTATTTATCAATCAGTCTACCAGTCCTATCTATCAGAACCGTTTATCTCTGATGATCTATCACAGTTCCTGACAGGTGAACCCCCCCCCCCCCCCCCAACCTTCCGCTCCAGCTCCAGCTACAGTCCAGCCCTGACCAAGTTGTTTATCATTAGTTTTTCATACTCTACGTGTTTCATACAGTTATCAGAAATAAAAGAAAAAAAAGTAATAAACACATCGCTTTAAAACTAATTTTTATTTGCGTTCAGATCTCATTTTATCTGAGTGAATGTGCCTCTGTGGTTCAGCGAAAGGGGTGTCAGACAAGAAGTTGAGAAATGGCTGAAAAATGAAAAACACGCCGAAGAATCAAGATGTCTCAATACACATCACGACTTCACGTCTCTGACATTCGGGAAGCTCTCCGAATTGTAACTCATGAGGCCAATGGTTTGATTCACGAGTATTTGAATATTACAGAACATGCATGCATATGGAATCGATAATTATTTTGACTTTAAACCGAGGCTTCCTAACATACAGGCACAATCACCGAAGTGAACAAACATTAATTTGTATGTTTGAATTACAATGATCTATTTCTTTTAAATTTGGGGCCTGGATAGGACAGAAGTGTACTCAGAACGACTTATAATTCAGCCTACAGGCCTACACAACAAAAATATCTAACTGTCCTCTCTGTTAAAAAGTTAAATGATTTAGCTCACGGAGTGTCTCTTACTAAAAAAGTTTGTTCACATCGGTGACTTGGCCTGTATGTATTTTAGGAAGCCTCACTTTCAACTCCTAAGATATGTTTCTAAATAAAGGATGGAGTTTCAGCACAAATCTTTATTGTAAACTTTAAAAACTTCCCTTCAAATTCATTGACCATAATTCGAGACGAACTGAGGTGAAAAATTAATGTATTTCAAGGTTCTGGAAACTTTTCTCCCATTCAAAGATTGGATGTGAAGGAGAACAAATCAGAATTTATCGTAAAAAGTTTGTCAACGTCGCAACATGATTGACAGATAATGCTGGGGGAAGTCTGGGCCGTAATTTCTTTTATATATTAAAAAAAAACAAACAGTGGTGGCTGGGGATTTAGAGCGTGAGCTCTGATACTGCAGAGATTGCTCCCGCGGGTTCGAACCTAAAGACAACCCATGTTTAATTATGCGATAGGTCTGAGATGATCGTATTATTGCCGGGCTATATCAAACAAGACACATACATGGATTTTAACACACCAAGGAGTGTTCATGGGATACATTTTCATGGAATAATATAATACTTTGCTTAGTTATTGATTTTGATTAGCGAAAGCCAGGAGAGGCAATACAAACCAAAAAAAAAAAAAAAAAAAAAAAAAAAAACAGAAAAAAAAAAGAAAAAGAAAAGAAACAATTACAAAGCAAAAACCCAAGATTGAACAAATTTTTGGCATTTTTTTAACCAGTTACTTTGCCTTATTGCAAAATATAACGTAATAATACAAAGACAATAATTATTCTCCTCAAACAAATTTTTTTTTTCAAACTTAGTCCTACACACACACATATATAACGCGGCAATTCGAGAATTCCCAGTCATTCTCAACACACTTTAATCTCGAATTGCCAACCCATGACACACCTTTTTCACCGGTGTCACATCCAAGCCACAAACCTAGATTTTCCTCTATCTTCCAACCGTTTTAAGCACGCGATAAATCTTGGAAACTGTCCACAATTCTTCCATTTCAAAGTGAACTCAACACAGCAGGGAATCTGCACGTTGAAAAGTCCCTCCTTCTCCCCCAGCTCTTAGTCACACCTCGTAAATTTCCGGAAAGTCTCGGGTTTCCCCGTAAAGTGAGCACGATTTGCACCTTTTTTTTTTTTTTTTTTTTTTTTAGGTTTTTCTCCTTTCTGTTGAAAGCGGTGCATCAAACTGGGCAGACTTGATCATCATGGCCGCCCCTGGATGGTATATTACATGAGACAGTTTGTGCATTTGAAATCAGGGCTCAACAGAATGTCTGTGAAGTTGGTTTAAGTAAGGAAGGAACTCGAACTTTAACGTAAAAAAGGCAAAAAGTAGAGAAATTACCAGGACCCCAGTGAAACATCTTGGGTTTTGTTTATGTTTCATAATTATCTTATTTTTTTTTGGTTTCCTCACTAATAAGTTTGAAGATTTTCTACATTTTGTTTCAATAATTACTGTACATTGAAATGAATTATGGTTATAATTATATTATACGCGATTTTATTATATCAGTCTGTCCCTTCCTCTCTATCTGTCACTCTGTCCGTCTGTCTATCTCTCTGTCTGTCTCTCTGTCTGTCTGCCTGTCTCTCCCCTCACTCTATTTCTGTCAAATCCTTTATCTATCTATCTATCTATCTATTTATATATCGCTCTCTCGATCTTTATCTAATCTTCTCTCTCTCTCTCTCTCTCTCTCTCTCTCTCTCTCTCTCTCTCTCTCTCTCTCTCTCTCTCTGTCTCTCTCTCTGTCTGTCTGTCTGTCTGTCTCTCTGTCTCTCTCTCTCTCTCTCTCTCTCTCTCTCTCTCTCTCTCTCTCTCTCTCTCTCTCTCTCTCTGTGTCTGTGTGTGTGTCTCTCTCTCTGTCTCTCTCGTTATTTATCTATCTATCTATCTTACTGTACTCATCTAATCTTTCTCTCTGTCTCTCGTCTCTTTTTATTTTCTCCCAGATATAAAGATTTTGTTGCTTGAGCTTTCTTAACACTACAGTAACCGATGCACTATTGAACCCATGTATTCTTCATTATCTTCATGTCAGTTTTCAAAGATTCGCAATAATTAAGGTTTTTTGGTTTCTGGCATCACGGTTATACCTGATATCTTCTTCACTTTAAATTCTTCCAATAAAAATTGAAAACAAAACAAAAACAAAAAACGTTAAAGACTATTAAATGTCTCTCCCAATGTTCCGGTCTTGCACCAGATAAAAGAACATAAAATCTTAACTGTTGTGAATCTGGAACAAAATGCTCGCATAAAACCGAACTGCAGATCAGCCAAATGTTACTTAGGAAAGAGAGATAACTACTGTAAACCTTGAAACTCATAAACCCCTTCAAGTTGAGTTCTCACGCCAAATAATTAACTTCCCATGCCAGTCCGATACTGCGATAGATTTCATTGTCAAGGTGACCTAGGTTTATTAAGATTTTAATGTAGCAAAATAGTGAAATGTCGAAAAAAATGAATTGATGTTATAAAAGTAAAAACAACAACTACTACTACTACTACTACTACTACTACTACTACTACTACTACTACTACTACTACTACTACTACTACTACTACTACTACTACTACTACTACTACTACTACTACTACTACCACTACTACTACTACAACTACAACAACAACAATAACAACAACAACAACAACAACAACAACAACAAGAATAAAAACAATAAATTTTGGCTTTATTTTATTGAGGACCGGCCAGTGTGAAAAGTTGTAAAGCGTCACGTGATAGTTTCAGCTCTGAGCATGCCTAAATTGAGTCGGTCACGTGACAGTGTTGACCTTTCCAGTCCTGGGAAAAAATAGACACAGCTTGTATTTGTCGTGTATACCTAGTTGTGAAGCACCTCTCTAGCCAATGACTTTGACTATCCGTCTTTGACTTGGTGGATTATATGATCCAGAAAAGTCGATTCCACACCCAATCCACCGGAAATCTCGTAGTCCACATCAATTTCCATCGCGCATGCCCTACCTGAGCATCTTCCTAGCGCAATTGATTGATTGATTAATTAATTGAATTATTATTGACTGATTGCTTGCTTGATTGATTAATCTATTGCTTGCTTGATTGATTGATTGAATGATTGATTGATTGATTGATTGATATGACCCTTCCTCTAGAAGGCAATCTGAGGCCTCTTGCACTTACCAAGAAGACCTCAACCAACCAAATCCTTGATAGAAAGGGAGACGCAAGACTTACCCAATAGCAATAGTTAACTAATTTTTGTAAAATCCAAATTTAGGTCTATATGGAGATAACCATGTAGATTTAAATGAGAATTCCAGCAAGGCAGTGCACTTTTATGCAGTTGATGCGAAAACTCACAGCTTTCTAAGCGTTTGAAAGGATCTAAAAACAGAGTGGGAGAGTACAGAATCAGTCGGTTTCTTTTATTATAAATTTGATCGGAATTTTCCACAAACCTGCTTGTGTCAAGGACTTTCTAAAACAAATAATCTGCGTTATGCTCGTGACTGTTGAACAGCTTCACTGATCAGATAATAAGACTAGTGATGAGTTAGGGATCTCAATTAAGCTCCCTTACCTTGTCTGCGGTAGAGGATTGAAAGTTTGATAATTATATCACCTTTCCTTTTATCAGGATCTCAATCAATTCTTCAAGAAATAACTCAGACCATAATTGAAAAACAATACATAAATCAGTTATTCCGACATATAACAGTTACGTTTTAAAGATAAATATTAAAACAGGATTACCTGCTAAAATGAGACATAAATTTCAAATTCAATCATTGCTTTGTCAATTCATAAATTAAAAAAACAAAAAAAGAGCAACAGAGCCCCTTTTTACCAAGAGTATTGTTTATTAAACAATATTGCCAAGGAAAGGAAAAGAGAGGTTTTTGTGTCATGATTCTCAGAAAAAAGCAATTATTTTTAATGTTTCTTTTCTCCGTCTTCTATTTTATCTTTAATCCATTTCTACGAATAATATAGTAGATCATTTTAGTTTCTCGTTTATTTTCTCTTCCCTGCTCCGACAGTAATGTTTTTCATATCGGTCATAATCTAATAATATTATAAGTATAAGATTACTTTAAAAGTAACCCATTATTATTTCCAAAATTATTCACCCTTGTTGCTAATTTTCTTGCGGAAATGAAAAAAAAAAAGGAATAAATAAAGAGCTCGCTTTTTATTTTCTTTAATGCTTATTGATCATCTAGATCTAGGCTAACACGCTTTATAATTTACAATTTACAATTATAAACAGAAATAAAGAAAAATAAGATTCCTCCAACCGCGTTGATGCTGCTTCAAGTTTTTGGCGGTAATCAATAACAAACTGCTATAATCATACTATAGTTCTATCCTTGTTGTTTACTTTGTCCACACCATAAACCATGACAGTCCAAATTAATAAAATATTTCTTTTTTAGAACATTCCTGCCAGGCTGAACTACTGGAAACACGACGAGACAAACTGCAATCAATCATCAATCTACTACGTTTTGTTTTGTCTAGGTTTTTCTTTAATAATAATTATTAAATTGTTGTTGTTGTTGTTGTTGTTGTTGTTGTTGTTGTTGTTGTCGTTATTTCCCCTACCTCCCTCTAACCGTTCTTATTTTTTCCGAAATCATCGTGAATTTGATTAATTAATTGCCTTTACGTCAGATTGTTGCAAGTTTAAATCAATACAAGTAGGATTATCGCAAATTCTTCAACAATGATCCAACCTTCTTTTTGCTTTATTTGAATCTTGTCAAGTCTTAGAAAAGAAAAACAATAAAGACCGCTCTAATTTACTATATTTAAGATATCGATAATGTATATCGGAAATTGTGATCTGGCGAACTGATTTCAAGAACAAGATAGAGCAACCGATACAATCAAAACAAAAATGATCATTATAAAAACAATGAACAAAAAAAAAAAACAAAAAAAAAACCTGTCTTTTTTTCGGTTAAAGTAAGTCTTTACATAATTTTTGAGCGTACTTTATTCTTTTGATTGTATGCTTTACCCCAAAGTCAGCAAACAAAGCACTGTATTTATTTTTCTCCTTCTGTTTTTTTTTTTATGTTGACTTTTCCTACTCACTCTCAAAATCTACCATCTTCTTTAAGTCCTAGAAGTCCTCGAAGGGGTTGCCGTGGAGATTCGCACTATACACTAAGAAAAATCAGCCATCTCTGGACTTTCCTAATCTATTTAAAGATTTTATTAAACTAGAAGACTGTAACAGCTAACATCCACTAAAAGTGCTTAAAGTGCTCTACCTTGCGGGACTCCGGAGCTGCCAGTTTAGCTCAACCTCCATGATAATGTCGAGTGTTCAAATATACGGATTAGAAATAGATTTGGACATGATAAAGTTAGGTAACCACTCGTATATAATTATGGTTTTGCAGGCTAAAGCGTAATTGTTTCTTCTTCCTCCCCCTCCCCTCTCTCTTTCTCTCTGTCTGTCTGTCTGTCTGTCTGTCTGTCTTTCTCTCTCTCTCTCTCTCTCTCTCTCTCTCTCTCTCTCTCTCTCTCTCTCTCTCTCTCTCTCTCTCTCTCTCTCTCTCTCTCTCCCAATTATATTCTTGACAAATAAAATATTGCTTTGCTTGTGGAGTCTGGCATTTTCACTGCACTCTTTTAAAACGCGGTTATAAATAATTTATAATTTATAGTCTTCAAATTAATGTTAAAGGCTTGCATTCTTTAAACGTGACTGTTTAGGTTTTTTTTGTCTTGTTTAAGAATAAATGAGAAGATCACGAACTTTCGAGCCAGAGCATCACAAATAAGAAAGCTTGCTGGGTTTGTTTGTTTGTTTGTTTGTTTGTTTATTGTTATAGTTCCTGTAAAACACCCATCATCATGAATGTATCTTAAATAAAACGGGCAACCTGGAATCCCGCAAGGCAGGGCACCTTTCAGGGAGAAATCACAGCTTTCTGTTAATGCTTGAAAAGAATCTTGAAATAGATTAGGAAGGCACAGAATAAATATTGTCATTTTTCGTTTTGTAAATTTTTACCGCATTTTTAGAGTTATTAAAAGTACCGATGTCACGCCTTCTCATATATTTTTTTTTTATTCTTTAAATTTGTGTACTGTGCAAAGAACAGTCTATTATAGCCTATTTTGTTTATTTTTTTATAAACTGTGTAAAAGAGCAGACAGTCTAGTTATAAACTTTTTATAAACAGTATAAAAGAGCAGACAGTCTAGTTATAGAGTTTTTTCATGTTAAAATTCATTGCATTGGTATCAATACTAACTATTAAATTATATGTTTTTATGGATGTGTTTTTATGAAAGGATATTGTATTTTTTTGTATTTATTACTTAGGCTGTCTGTCA
>JAWDGP010005499.1:337500-345000 GCA_033675545.1 Elysia crispata | reverse complement strand
GAGAGAGAGAGAGAGTGAAAGAGAAAGGAGGGGGCGGGGACAGATAGACAGACAGAGGTAGAAAGGGAGAGAAAACATAATGGCCAGCATAAATATTATCTTGAAATGTTTGTTACAAAAAATGTTAGCTGCACATCAACAACTCAATCATGATTGTCTCAGTTAGCAAGAGCGTTGCTGTATTATATAGCTAGAGGCTAAAATCTCACACAATCTAAATCAATCTGGATAAGATACTTAAAAAAGGAATTATGTTTCAAATGAAAACATCAATTAAAGAGTGGTCCGAACTCGCGAGACAAACTTCCTGCTACAGGTCATAGGGCGGGTGACATACCCCCACAGCCAGCTTCCCCAACTTTTATAAGAGTTTTGAGCGTTTTACACCCAGCAAGATTTGCACCCTGGTTGCTCACACGAAGGTATGAAAGCATCATCGGCTAGTTTGACGCCCTCTAACTTTTTCTTCTTCAAGAGTCTTATCAAGTTAACGGCAGTTCTCCGTCGAGCCAAGTATCGGAACAAGTGACGGGATTCAACTCCACCCCAAGAATACTGGCTGGACCAGCATGGACTCAAACCCGAACCTTCTTGACAATTCATCATGTCATGCCACTAACTGAGCCATCTAGCGTCGCCATATTATAAGCTACAGCGCCTGACTAACGGATTGCTCGAAACATGTGGTTGAAATGATATGAAACACTGAGGATCCCCCGTCAGGGAGGACAAAGCTATGAGAACCAGAGAGGATTTAGACTGGACACATTCACAGTACGCAATATTGTCATGTATGTAATTTATTTACCGTTCCCGAAATTCCCCGCAGAATCCTCTTACAGGGACAGCCAGCCCTACTGCTGCACTGCACTGGAAGTTGTTGCGCGACCTTGACCTCCTCCAAAGGACAGCAGCTGCAGTCTACATTATTTTGAGAGACCAGAAGCGCTATCTGAGGAAGAGGGAGGAAGAGGACATCTACCTGCATGCAGAGGGAATGGATGTCGTAAAACCACTTGTGTTCTAGAACTAGCTCTATGCTGTATGTGTAACGTCTACTGCACAATAAACAGAAATCAGCGAAATAAAGACGAGCTAAAATAGGGTTTTCCTGTTGAAGAGTAAATTTTAATGTGAAAACAACAGGGTCATGGCATAAGTTCCTCACGAAAATTTATTGTACAAATTAATGATTTTGTATTACGTGGCTATTAACAGTGATCTCTTCCATACAAATTGACAAGTCACAACATTACTCAGCTGGTTGCAATTGTTTGCTTTGATGAGTCAAAAACCAACTGTTTATATCTGGAGAATAAAGAGATGCGTATCATTTGAATGCAAAAAGGGTCTAAATGCTAAAACAAATCGATCAACTCTAGAAGATAAAAAAAGCGCTGCTATAGTGTAAAAGTTGGGGTTGACAACATTACTAGTACTTCGCATGATTCTCAGTAAACTAGAGCAAAACTGACAATGGGGTTAATTTATAACTTTTTGAACCGATCTGAAGCGGCAAATGTTGTTATCGCGGTTGTTGCTGTTGTTGTTGTTGTTGTTGTTTTTGCTGTTCTTGTTGTTGTTTTTGTTGTTGTTATGATGGTGTGAACTATCAGAGCAGCGAAAGAAAAGTAAATATCTGCAAGAACAGTATAGAGATGGGAATTACACAGAAGGTGTTGTTGTTGATGGTGGTGATGTTGCTGCTACTGTTGCTGTTGCTGCTGACAGCGATGAAGATGATGAGATGATGATGATGAAGAAGAAGAAGAAGAAGAAGAAGAAGAAGAAGAAGAAGAAGAAGAAGAAGAAGAAGAAGAAGAAGAAGAAGAAGAAGAAGAAGAAGAAGAAGAAGAAGAAGAATAGCAAGAGCGACAACAAATCTAGAAATACAAGAACGATATGAAGATGATGATCATAATGATGATATTGATGAGGATGATGCCAATGATGTGGATGATGATGATGATGACAATAATATTGTTGATGAGGATGGTCGTGGTGGTAGTGGCGGTGACAATTATAATGACAGTGAAAATGACGATGATAATAATAATGATGATGCTCAATGCTAGGAGCCTTGCAAGGCAAGTGGTTACTCCACACTCCACACTCCACCGCCCTCCATGACTGATTTGAGTGGCACAGATTTGACGAATACCGCGACCAGATAAAATACCCTGTGAAACGAGAAATAGAGAGCTGGACCTCAACTTCTCAGTATTACAGGGTAAGGCAACTAGCCGGGCAAATATGCTGCTCATGTTCTCACTGATGGTGCTGGTGGTGTTGCTGCTGCTGCTGCTGCTGCTTTGTTTTCTGAAAAGCCAGTTCCCGATGAGTGTGATTAGGACGATGATGATCATGATGATGATGATGATGGTAATGATGATGATGATGATGATGATGATGATGATGATGATGATGATGATGATGATGATGATGATGATAATGATGATAATGATGATGATGATGATAATGATGATGATGCTGATGATGATGATGATGATGATCAAGATTATGATGAAGATGATAATGACGAAAGTAATGATGGTGATTAAAATGATGATGATGATGATGATAAGTTACAACCGCACGACCATTTGGATATCCTTATCAGCACAACATTTAACCGTTACATAACTCCTCTGATGTAATAACTTTGCACAGTGAAAGAATGAATCAATCAATAACAGCTACAAAGGACTGGTAAGAACATTCATTTTAGTTCCAGATAAGTACTAGGACCACAGACTCCTTAACAAAACACTTGATTCAAAATAATGAAGAATTTAAAAAAAATGAAAGTTTAGCAGCTTATTTAAAGCCTTCTCTATACAATATATAGTAACTTTTAAATCTTGAATTATCTATTAAGTAGAACAGAATATTAAATGGCTGGACAGATAAAGTAGGCACAGGTGTCATAAATAAAAACAATTAGCTAGTTTTGTAAATTGAAATCCAGTGAATATTATCCTTCTCCAAAATTCATTAATTTAGGTCTAAAGAAATGCGCATCTTTGGATTCCCGCAAAGCAGCGCGTCTTTAGCTAGATTTTGAAGGAATGAGAATAGTTAACTAATTTAGCAAATTCCAAATCTATTTTCAAAAATTTTCTAAACGTTCATTATCATGTGGGTTTAAATAACTGCGCGGCTAAGAATTTTCGCAAGGCAGGGCACTTTTATGCCCTTTACGCGAAAATTCACAGCTTTCGAATAAGCGTTTAAAAGGATGTAAAGACAGATTGGGAAAGTACAGAGTTAGTGGATTTTCTTTCTCTTTTAACTTCTAACAATCGTCCAAAGGGTCTTTGAGTGCACTGGGAAGGCGCATAGACACTGCTTAGATACCAAACAACACATCTAGTCATGAGGCAACCAACTAAACCAATGTTGATAGGATGAAAGAACTTTGCCTCAGTTTTTAGAATGATATTCAAATGTCTTGATGATATTAAAAAACGCCTTTAAAAAAGGGAAGAAAAAAAAAGAAAAACATATCTGTTAGCATATTAGTATCTAATGGGCAATAAAAACGGAAACAAAATTAAAAAAAAAAAAAAAGGAAACCGAAGGTATGTGATATTAAGAATCCTTAAGAAAATATAATTATGTCTATGAGATGAGCTGCAGTCAAGTGAAACAGGAGAAAGTCAAATGTTGAACAACTAGGCAAGGCGATAAGAAAAGCTGAGGGTGGTGATAATAATTATCTAAACACGATGTAAGATGTTAAAGCAAAAAATAGATGAAACAAAGGAAAAAAAAAGAGGCGAAGGGTTGTAGGGAAAAGAGGGAGATAGATAGAGAGAGGAAGAGGATGAGATTGAGATGGAGAGAGCGAAAGGGAGATACATGTAGAAATATAGAGGGAGGGAGACGGAGATAAAAATAGAATCAAGAACGAGAGAGAGAGAGAGAGAGAGAGAGAGAGAGAGAGAGAGAGAGAGAGAGAGAGAGAGAGAGAGAGAGAGAGAGAGAGAGGATTGGTGATGACGATAATGATGATGGTGATGATGATGATGATGATGATGATGATGGTGATGATGATAGTGATCACAGCGATAAGAATGATGATGATGATGATGATGATGATGATGATGATGATGATGATGATGATGACGATGATGATGATGATCACAGCGATAAGAATGATGCTGGTGAGGGTGATTATGTTGATGATGGCTGTAATTATCGGAGTAACTTAACCATAAAACTTTAAATAAGATAAAACTAAACGAAATCGTTACCTATTCAAACACTGAGAAATAATTAATTACAAACTGATAATTGGGTAATTAGCCGAAACAAAACCAACGGGTTATTTCTCTTATCTCGTGGCGCATCTCAACACATTGTGAGCTTGGGGTCATGACATAGAAGCCCCACCCGTGTTCTAGATAAACTAACTAGGTTGTACCACTGCATGGCTGCAACATTTCTACCGAGCCCGAAGGTTAGCTCCACCCTCATTCGCCTCACACTATCAAGAAGACTATCTAAATGATAGGTAGATTGGAACTATCATTGAGCCAATATACTATCATGAGCTTGAAATAAATTATCCAACCTATATAGGAATAAAATTTTCGCTCGTTATCATTTGAAAACAATTCTATTTGCATAAAAGGCTATATTTTTCTTGTGATAGATTTAAAATAAAATTCTCTTCCCTAAAGTAAAAGGAATGAAAAAGTAGATCTATAGGTGGAAACTGCTCTCCACAGAAATGAACTTGTACAATATAGTAGTACTTGAGTTATACCAAAACTTGTTTACATGATAAGACTGACAAATCTAAGTAATCATATGAAGCAACCGTTTTTGGCAAATTGCCTGGATCCGGTTAAAGGTCCCTTCGGAAAACTTACGGCACGTAAAACAAAATAAAACGAGCAGTGCAGCAAAGAGCCTGGTCTAGAGTCGCTGTGTCACTCACCATCATCTGGGAGAAAATGAAAGATTTCCAAATCTTCTCGTCTATTTTATTCGTGTCCGAGGATCGAACGTGAAAAAACCGCAATATAAATTATTTCCCGCACTTACCTCTCCACCATATACTTCCAACCTCCCTCCCCCTCCCGCTGTCCCTCTATCTCTCTCCTTTCTCACTCCCCCCTAGGCCTACCTGTACCCCAACTCACCCAATGGTGTGGCGTGTTCATACGCAACCTGTCTCCTAATCTACTGAACATAAATCATACAGCATCAGTCTCCACCGCGACGCAACGCATTTCGGCCCGTATTTTTGAAAAGCTCGTCGTTAAAAGTGTCTCGGTCTGTTAATCACTCTATTATCCAGAATATCTTTATCTTCTTGCTATCTGCCCTTTATTTCGAGATTACATACCTCACCCTTTTTCCCATCTCAGCGTATCCTTAAACGTACTTTTATTAATTACCCCCACACTCGTTCCCGTCTTTTTTAACCAGATTACGGCCCACACCTGCTTGATTAGTTTTGATCTCTCACCACGTCCCCTTTTCTGCCTCTTCCCCTATCCCCCGCCCCTGTTTGAATAAAATCTTCCCCTCCACCCCCCCCCACACACACACACAAACACACCCCATCTTACCCATCGATCCCCTAATGTCTATTACGATAAAGGAGCATATTGTCCCGTCCCCTTACCCCCATTCCAATTTCGAGATAACGATTTTCTCCCACCTGTAGCTCAAATAGTTTCAACCCACCCCCCCCCCCCCCTCCTCCCTCTCTCTCCCTCCCTCGACATTTTCCAAGCTTAAACCCCAATCTTACATTTAAAAAAGGTCACGGAACAAGCAAGTGTTGGCCGCAGCAATAAGATGATGATCGTCGCCCGAACAAAGCCGGCAAGAGTCAATTGTTCAACTCTGTTAGTTCACCTGGGCATCTTGATCGAACTGTGGTCCACGTCAGGCCCCGTCGCCAGGCTAGATCGATATATCAGGGGAGTTTATAACCTTTTATTGATATTGACTGGAGGAAAACGATCCCTCTGGGTTATGTGGTAGAGTTATGCACCCTGAACTCCTCTCAGAACAGAATTGAAGCGCAACTTGAAGTATTATGTAAATGTTTATCTGTTTTAGAATAGCTCAGTATTGCGCTCAACGGAGATCTTCGCGAATAAATGGGGAATTTTTTTTTTTTTAGTGATTTTGGAAATGAACCCGAAAAGAAGAAGAAAAAAAAATAAAGAGGGAAGAAAGGTAGACCTTTTATATCCTCAACGGTTTGGTTTAAAAAAAATGAGTCCATGACGAAATGAACCAAGGACGCTTTGCCTTTATATACCACTATCAATGATTTCGTCTACGAAAATATCGAATAAAATAACTTTCACGTAACAGTGGAAGGTGATATAGCGATGATCAACAAATCAACAAATTAAAAACAAGATTGATTATGAGATTGTTTGATTGTTTGTTGTTTTTACCAACTCTGTGTTTCATCCTTACATGTAGATTTATCGTTCTTGCATAAAACTTATCTGCCCAACTGGTGATACACGTTTATATTGGAACTCAAATCGTCGGGGTAGCGATAGAATTTCTCAAACCAAGCTGTGACAGCAGGAATAACTTTCAAGTTTAGCAACAACGACATAGAGAAAAGAAAGATAATGAGGAGAAGGAGTGTGTGTGTGTGGGGGGGGGGATGGTGGATATTGGAAGGGACGGGGCAAGGGGAAGGCGAAAAGGGCACCACACGTGTGAATAATGAAGGATATTTCTAGTACACTTTACACTAATGAAATGCGGCTCTGTATGTCCTTAGAAACGGCGGCCAACGGGCTTCCCTCTCCTCCTCTTCCTGCTCCTAATGGTTGAAAACACAGAGAAAATAATAAAAAAAAATTCATACAAATTATTAACGGCGGGAAGAAGAGAATCACATGAAGTTATCTCAGCTAACTTGTAAGAGATGGAAAAGATTATAAACATGATGGCAATTGTGATGCGATGTTGACGATGATGATGATGATGAAGGTGGTTGTATTGATGATGATGGAACTAATGGTGGTGATGATGATGGGGATAATGATAGTGATGATGATGATGATGATGATGATGATGATGATGATGAAAGTGGCGGTTGTGGTGGTGATAATGATAGAAGTGATGATGGTGATGTTGATGATGATGAAGGTGGTGGTGGTGATGATGATGGAATTGATGATGGTGATGATGATAATGAAGGTGGTGGTGGTGATGATGGAAGTGGTGATGATGATGATGATGATGATAATGATGAAGGAGGTGGTGGTGGTGATGATGATGGAAGTGATGGTGGTGATGGTGATGATAATGATGAAGGTGGTGGTGGTGGTGATGATGATGGAAGTAGTGGTGGTGATGCTGATGATAATGATGAAAGTGGTGGTGGTGGTGGTGATGATGGAAGTGATGGTGGTGATGGTGATGATAATGATGAAGGTGATGGTGGTGGTGATGGTGATGATAATGATGAAGGTGGTGGTGGTGGTGATGATGATGGAAGTGATGGTG
>JAWDGP010005499.1:292500-332500 GCA_033675545.1 Elysia crispata | reverse complement strand
TCAGAGACAGACAAGTAGCGTGGGAGGGAGAGAGAGAGAGAGAGAGAGAGAGAGAGAGAGAGAGAGAGAGAGAGAGAGAGAGAGAGAGAGAGAGAGAGAGAGAGAGAGAGAGAGAGAGAGAGAGAGAGAGAGAGAGAGAGAGAGAGAGAGAGAGAGAGAGAGAGAGAGAGATGGAAAGACAGACAGACGGACTGAAAGAAGGAAAGAAATAGAGAGACTTTGTCCTCACTTACATTTTTATGATTTTTCTTATTTCACGACCATCTTAAAAGCAGCGCTAGGAATTAAAATTGTTAGATTCAGGAATCCTGTACAAACTATTTACCAGTGCAAATAGTATCATGGAAACCATACAAGTACTGTTGCTGTGATAAGCGGCAGAAAACGACAAAATGCAATGTTTATAGCAAGGCTGTAATCTGTAAACGTTAATTTGAACCGCTCATATTCTCAGAAGAATGTTGATTGGCCAACCCGACCTCTTAACTTCATCCAGTGATATTTTCCTGTCCCATTCTCTGCATACCAGCCGGTAACTAGTCGCTTGGCCATAATGTAAGAGATAGCCTACCATTACTCAAAGATAGATCTAAATCTAGGATCTACCTTGTCACAAAATAAAAAACAACCTTAAAAAGTTGATCCTGACGAAAAAAATTCCAGGATGTTGTCATTATTTTCTTCCGTTTGAAAGAATCAGATGTTCAAGTCTTTTGTTCATTTTTATTGTGGAAAGCCAAGGCGGAAGTGCCAGGCCCATGGACGGCTAGTTACGTCATCCTACGTCACGTGAGATCGGTGGATACGGTAACCGTGGCTGGGTGATCCAGTCAGGGCAGGGTTAATCAGTTAGTTGGGAGCCGGCTTCCTCATAACAATGAAGGCTTAGCCGGGAATTGAACCAGGGCCTTTATACAACTACACATTCACTCTTCCCACTGAGCTGTCTTGCGCTGCTGGAAGCGCTTTACACAAATAAAAAGTCTGTAAATTGTGAGTCTAATTGCCCTAAAAACAGGATAAAATTCCTATATAAGTACATGTTTATAATATTTTACGACACAGCTTTCGAATTTTGTTGTTTAAGCCTAAAAATATCGACTAAATTAACATTTTTCTCACCATTTATTCATTTAAAACTTTTTAAAGCTAGAACTTTCAAAATCAAAAGAATAATATTTTCTTTCTTCTCTGCCAAGAAAAGCATATTTGTTTTCAAATTAAGCATTGGTTGTATAATTTGGAGATAAATACTATAAATTTATCGATGGCTTAACTGCCTTATGTTGAGGAATATAGAGGAGTTATGAGTCATCCATTCTGGAAGATAAGATTTCGAGAACCGCTTAGGAGACGTTAAACATTAAAAAAATAATAAATAAACAATCTCAAGGATTTCTCATAATCTCATAGGCAAAATAAAATGAATGTAACTCAATGCAAAGTAAACAAAAAACAAAACAAGTAAAGCAGTGCTCTTTTTTTCCCCCCAAATGTTGATTTTTAACCTCTTGCTCCTTTTTTTGGCGTTAGCCTAATAAATACTGTCCAGAGCAGGCAAAAGATAACTCTCAAACTTCATGCTTCTATGTGGAATGTGTACTCTATCTAGCAGCTGTAAGTTATCTCCTCCTTTGAACTATGGGACTTTTAAAATTCCGGCAGAGACCTCAGTTTGACTCTTCCTTTCTTTGTGTAAAATTCGAGAAACTAATGGGACGTAACTCCCCAAACAGTCGCCTTCCATTTATGTTTATCCTGTTCGTAATATTTAGAATGCGATAGTTGTGTACTCTTTTATTGTGATTCTTAATTTTGAGATATACCGTTTCCGGTAGAATGGGTTTACTAAAGGATCGAATCTGCATAATATATTCTTTTCTCGGTAGGATCGAAACTCAAACTGTTTATAGATAATCTTTTTCGCCACGCCTTGCCTGTTCGTAAGTTGATTGTTGTGTAATACAGATCTGAAATAATCATGTTATGGACGAGCCATATCAAGTGATTTATACTGAACTCTCTGTAAAACGTTAGATTGTCTCGTTCGATGTGAATTTAATTGAAATGCACTCTGTAGGGATGAGGCACCTTTGAACATTGACCCTAATCTGGACAACCATAAAAAAAAATAATAAATAGTGAGCTGAAATACGCATTGCTATGTGAATTAATTCGACATAAGTTTTGCCCTTTATATCTCTTCAAAGCGATGTATCTTCCCGACTTGAGCTCCTCTTTGTGACCCGACATCTTTATGTCTTTCTTGATGGTCATCTAGACCATTATCTGGCTGGGGCTGTGGATGACATGACCACTGGAACATGGAGCACTACACACTTCTAATGGACCTTAACTTAACTATCTAATAGTATAGAGTTACAGATAAGGTCGATTGACTGGTGCGAAGATTCTTTATGAGGGTGTGAGAGTATTTTTGGTCAATGATGTCATTTGTTTTTGCGAAGCGAAGCTAAAGCACAAGATCTTTTTTTTTTCATCGTTAATCCTTTACCGCCATACTCTCAATGTTTATCTTGTTTTCAAACTTTGAGATCGCCCATGCCTCCAAAAAATATCTGGTTTATGTATTCAATCTGAGCATCCTTTCTTTCAGCTCAACAGAGATCAGTTTTGACCCAGGCAGCAAAACTGGACACGGTAGGGCTGAATAACCACGCGAGACCCAACATTCACTACTGATGGAAAAAACTCAGGTGACAAGAAAACTTCTCTATTTCTGCCGCTTTAGGTTTGATCACGATATCGTAGTTCTCAAACTTGCAATGCACCTGTTTGGAAAGCGTGACAGAATAGTAATGTGTTGTCACAGTTCACTGAATGACTAATAACAGACAGTGACCCTTCTAGTCACCTAATGGCGAGAATAATGTGACTTTGTTACTAATCTGCCAAGATCTGTCTCGAACCTGAGCAAACTGAAATGTATCTTCTGGAGAGTTCTAGGGTGGTGAGCTCTGGCACACACTGGCACACACTGGCACACACTGGCACACACTGGCACACACTGGCACACACTGGCACACACTGGCACTGCTACGCTACGACATGATGCTCTGTTTTAATTAACCGATTGCTTGAAGGAGTCGTGTGGGCGAGCCCTATCCACCTTAAACGGCTATAGTAGGGCTTGACAGATTGAAAGACAGAGGTAGAAGCGGACGAGGAGAGGAAGTTACCCACACCTTGTGGAGTGCAAGATGAGATGAGCTAGAGTAAACTGCAAAATAAAAATATTAAAGTCAGTTTATTATCTTTTCCTTGGTAGAATGTGACCTAATTGCAACCCCCCCCCCCTCCCAATTCTCCTCTCTCTCTCTCTCTCTCTCTCTCTCTCTCTCTCTCTCTCTCTCTCTCTCTCTCTCTCTCTCTCTCTCTCTCTCTCTCTCTCTGTCTCTCTCTGTCTCTCTCTCCTTCTCTCTCTCTATCTCTGTCTGTCTGTCTGTCTGTCTGTATGTCTGTCTCTCTCTCTCTCTCTCTCTCTCTCTCTCTCTCTCTCTCTCTCTCTCTCTCTCTCTCTTCCTTTCTTTATTCGTTTCTTAATTTTGTGACTTCACACCGTGACGTGTCTCTCTGACAAACTTGTACGTCGTCAACGCAGCCCGTACGAAAAAATAAATCAAAAATTGCAACAGCATTTACAGAGCTTACTCTAACGTTCTTTATTAAAGTTTGATCTTTAAGAACTGTGGACAGTTATATTTCCAATTCAAAATAGAATGTCTTATGAGGGTATTGTAATCCTTTGTTTAGCCACCGTCGGGCCGAAGGGGCAAAAAACAGTAAGCACCAATTCACGAGCATAAATATAATAGCATCAATAAAACAAAGTCCTTCTGTTAAATTTAGTATCAAGAGGTCATTGATGAAAATATAGGACAATAATAAAAAAAAAATTAAATAAAAAGTAGTAAAAAGTGGGAGAAAACAAAAAATATTTGAGCAAGCGTAATGTATCAGGTGTTTTTACTTTAAGAACCTAAACGATTTTTGAGTAGTAAAGTGAACTAAGTATCTAAGTGATGAAAAGACTGTGTAAGATGTTTGTCTAATAGAGTGATCTATGTTAATCAGTCTTGAGAGGATGTGTCAGATATTTGTTTAATAGAATAACCTATGTATATCTGTGTCAGACATTTGTGTAATAGAATAACCTAGGTATATCAGTATGTAGAGTATTGTGTAAGATACTTGTCTAATAGAATAACGTATGTATGTCTGTGGAAGATATTTGTGTAATAGAATAACCTATGTATATCAGTGGAAGATATTTGTGTAATAGAATAATCTATGTATATCAGTCTGTAGAGTATTGTGTAAGATACTTGTCTAATAGAATAACCTATGTATATCAGTCTGTAGAGTATTGGGTAAGATACTTGTCTAATAGAATAACCTATGTATATCAGTCTGGAGAGTATTGTGTAATATACTTGTCTAATAGAACAACCTAAGTATATCTGTGTAAGGTATTTGTGTAATAGAATAACCTATGTATATCAGTCTGTAGAGTATTGTGTAAGATACTTGTCTAATAGAATAACCTATGTATATCTGTGGAAGATATTTGTGTAATAGAATAACCTATGTATATCAGTGGAAGATATTTGTGTAATAGAATAACCTATGTATATCTGTGGAAGATATTTGTGTAATAGAATAACCTATGTATATCTGTGGAACATATTTGTCTAATAGAATAACCTATGTATATCAGTCTGGAGAGTATTGTGTAACATACTTGTCAAATAGAGAACCCTATTTATATCTGTGTAAGGTATTTGTGTAATAGAATAACCTATGTATATCAGTCTGCAGAGTATTGTGTAAGATACTTGTCTAATAGAATAACCTATGTATATTAGTCTGGAGAGTATTGTTTAAGATACTTGTCAAATAGAATAGCCTATGTATATCTGTGTAAGATATTTGTGTAATAAAAAACCCTATTTATATCCGTCTGGAATGTATTGTGTAAGATACTTGTCTAATAGAATAACCTATGTATATCAGTCTGGAGAAGATGATATAAGATGTTTGTGTAATATAATTACCTATGCATATTTGTGTTGAGAGGATTGTATAAGATGCATGTTTAATAGAATGACCTATGTATATCAGTTTTGAGATGATTGTGTGTAAGATGTCTGTCTAATAGAATGACATATGTATATCAGTTTTGAGATGATTGTATGTAAGATGTCTATCTAATAGAATGACCTATTTTTATCAGTTTTGAGATGATTGCATGTAAGATGTCTGTCTAATAGAATGACCTATGTATATCAATTTTAAAATGATTGTGTATAAGATGCTTGTCAAATAGAATGACCTATGTAAATCAGTTTGAGATGATTGTGTGTAAGATGTCTGTCTAATTGAATGATCTATGTATACCAGTTTTGAAATGATTGTGTCTAAGATGTCTGTCTAATAGAATAACCTATGTATATCAGTCTTGAGATGATTGTGTGTAAGATGTCTGCTAATAGAATGACCTATGTATATCAGTCTTGAGATGATTGTGCGAAAGATGTTTTTTTTTTTTTTAAAGAATGACTTAGGTATAATAATAATAATAATAATAATAATAATAATAATAATAATAATAATAATAATAATAATAATAATAATAATGATAATAATAATAATAATAATAATAATGATAATAATAATAATAATAATAATAATAATAATAATAATAATAATAATAATAATAATAATAATAATAATAAAAATAATAATGATAATAATAATAATAATAATAATAATAATAATAATAATAATAATAATAATAATAATAATAATAATAATAATAATAATGATAATAATAATAATAATAATAATAATGATAATAATAATGATAATAATAATAATAATAATAATAATAATAATAATAATAATAATAATAATAATAATAATAATAATAATAATAATAATAGTAATAATAATAATAATAACAATAATAATAATAATAATAATAATAATAATAATAATAATAATAATAATAATAATAATAATAATAATAATAATAATAGTAATAATAAAACAATGGCAAGAACAAGAAGAAAGTCTAGAGCAGCAATAGGGATAATAATGATATTATAACAAGTGAACCTCAACCCCAACTGGGGTCATACTTGCTTGCCTTATCTTTGCTCTGTTACATCTGATCTTTTTTTTTGTTTTGTTTTTCACTTTATCCTTATAGCGATTTTTTTTATTGCCCTTGTGGACTATATCCATTAAATATGAAATCTTTTAATGTCTCAAAAAAAAATAATAATATGTAGAAAATCATAGCAGAGAATTTTCAAGATGAGTATTCCAGAATACATCATTCTAAAATAATCACGGCACAAAGCATTCAAAATGGATCAAATTGTGATAGGAATATAGCTGATAGAAAATCTAGATGAAAAAAAATATGACTGCAGTGATATTTTTTGTTTTTTCTTATGCCACTTTAAGGTTCTACAAAAATAATTTTATTGTTTAGATCTAAATTCTTTAATCTTCTTTTATCCCTTTCAACGTTTGTAATTTTAAATATGTGAAGCAAGAAAATGCTAAGACGTTCAAAACTGTCTTTACACCTTTCATGGAACTGCTTTTAAGTAAATGAATTAAAACAAATATAAGCTAAGTTCCAAGAGGAAGAAGAATTGAAAGAAAAAACTCAATTCTATTCATAGAATTAAAAAATAAAGGAATACATGAATTGTCAATTTTCAGTGTTATTTTGTTATGAGCTCTCATAACCTTTAATCTGGACAATGAGGAGTAATTCTAATATCATCAAGAATTAATAGTTTAATCATATACCATGAAGTAAGAGCGTATCCCCATTATTTATAAGGAGAAAAGACTGGTAATACATGTAAATTTTAACAGAAATTATAATGCATCAAAATACAACAATACGTCATAGATAATGTCTTTTAAAGTATCACTGAAGCTATGAATACATTTCAAAATCAAAGAAATTTATGCTACGGAATAATGAATTTAAAAAATATTTGTAACAATTTTTATGTAACTAGAAAGCAAAACAGGTCACAATAATAAACAGAACTGATGGAGATCTACAGGTTCATTCAACAAGTTTTATAAAAACGTTATTGTGGAAACAATGATTATATTTCAACGTAAACGATACAACATTCACAGAGACTAAGATTATATATCTCTCCTTTGAACCATTCTAAAGATTCTAATTATTTATAATAGCGCAAGAGGTTAACATTTTATGTATTAAAATGTGTTGTTATTTTTTTTTTTTTTTTCGAAAGAAGGAAAACCAAAGGCCATTGATCTTGAGAAAAATGAGTGAGAGGAAAAAAAAAATTAATTTTTGCTTTAAAATTTTGACAAACTATAATAAATTAAAGTTGTATTGGTCTCCCTTTTCTGTTTTTTCACTCGTAAAATTGAAATGTTTATCTCACTAGATCTACCGCATGAAATGGGATATTATTGTCCATACCTTTGTACAAACTCATGTGTACTCATGATCTCATGTTCTGTACGATCTCCCTTGGTCACTCTTGTGATGACCCTATACACGATTAGATATGACCATTAGACTTATGCTATTGTGAATTAACAACACGATGGAGCAAGACATCACAACATGTAGTTTCTCCTTAATCGATTAATCAATACAGTTTTATGCGAGGTATAAACATAGATGGTGGTGAAATGATATATTGGTGTGGGTGATGCGAGAATATTAGGATTAAATTGTTTCTTTTGAAACAAGCAGTGGCAGAATAAAATAAAAGGAAGAAAATAGCGTTATCCTGTTTGTCGTTTTACGAGTTGAAAAATAGAAGAAGAAAAACATCGCCTTTGCTCTTCCCATTATACACGCTCATAAAAAAATACATAGCAGAAACTTGATACTGACCTTAACAGGGCCTCAAATACCAGGAGGAAGTGGCAGCCATTAAAAGGGCGGTAACTCTATCCGTGAAATTATACTGGTCAGAGGAAACCGGAAACGGTTGCAAGTTAATAATTTAGCCACAAAATGTTGAAGTCACGTAGATCGCAAAACACAAAACCTGACCGACACAACACGAAAATGTTGCAGCACAGTATGTTAACACCCAGACCAAGGACTACTTCAGCAGCAGCAGTCTTTGACACAGGTCGGAATATGGCACCGAGCCATATCCACGACTGGAGAGAAAGCGCATTATGCAGCCATATTTTATTCTAATTAAAATGCTCGTAGACAATATTACACATCCATTTATGCACTGTATTGCCATGCTACACGTCTGGGTGCCAGCGAGCCTTCCACAATCCGGAACTAGATATACACAGCACACAACTACACACTACATCTCAAGCGGAAAACATCTCTTGAGGATGGAAAAAAAAAAAAAGAAAAAAGAAAAAGAAATTTGAAGAAAAAAAAAAATTCAGGCACACTCCATCAGCATTCAGCACAGGAGAAGAATCGCTAGACTTGTAACACCGGATGGATGGTAAAGACCCACTCAGAGAGAAAGGACCACACACCATACACCGCACACGAAGCTAGACACGGCAGTGTGTTGGTGCGTGTGTGCGTGTGTGTTTACCCATGCTTCTGTTTGTGTTTGTGCACGTTACCGATGTCGTACAACGAGCAGGATCGAGAGAACAACGCAGCAAGACGCGACGCTTCCAGAACATTCTGGATTTTGTTGTTTGTTTTTTTTTTATTTTTGTGAGTATGTGGGTTGTTTTTTTTTTGTGTGTGTACATGTGGGTTATTTTCTTTTTTTCTTGTGTGTATGTGTTTTTTTTTTACTTCTAATGCTTAATGGCGAGGAAAATTAGGAGGAGGGGGTCACCTGTAATTATTAAGATGTAAAAGAACTCGGCATTACGACTGGTGGAGGAATAACACGCTAGACGGGAGGAGAAAGAGATAAGGGAGAGAGAAAACAACTCTGTAGAAGCAGATACTGAAGGAAGACACACATAGAGAGAAAGAGAGAGAGAAAGAGAGAGAGAGAGAGAGAGAGAGAGAGAGAGAGAGAGAGAGAGAGAGAGAGAGAGAGAGAGAGTGGAGGGCGGAGTGGAAACTAGTATACGCCAAAGTGCATAATATGCATTCAAAGGGAGGGAGAGAAAGAAAGAGAGAGGGAGAAAGAGAAGAAGAAGAAGAAGAAGAACAGGAAGGGAGAGAGACAGCGAAAGAGGGAGAAAGAGACAGACAGTTTTACCGTAAAATCTTCAAGAGTCTGGTAATTGTGTTACAAAGATTCTTTTTTTATTATTATTTAAAGTCAAGAGGGAAAAAGAATTTACAAAGAAGGAAGATAAATGTGATAAGGAAAGCCACTTGAGCAGAACAAGATAGTTATCAAATTTTAAAACTCCTTGATGATAATGGTAACTAGATTCAGGACATTCGACTCATGCATGAACCGGTATTTATACTCGTACATGTGTGCGTCAGTCTGTGAACAAGCGAGGAAGTCGTCTGGAACCTCTCACTTAAAAACCTACGAACATGTTTGTCTAACTAACTCTATGGGTGCATGCTGTTTGCTTGGTTTTTTTTTTTTTGTTGTTTTTTTTTCATTTGTGCCGCTTTCTCTCTTTCTTTCATCTTTTTATTTATTTCTTATCATTTCAATAGCTTTTTCCCCTTTTCCCATCTATTCCCCATCTTGTGTTCTCTCCAAACCTTTTTTTTTTTCCCCTTTCCATAGGATGCGCTCCTCTCTTTTTCTCCTGCCCTTCCTTTTCTTCCTATCACATCCTCTCAATCCATCGGTCCATCTTATTATTCCTACTCACTTCCCTCTCCCTCTGTGTATTTTACAACCCTTCCCCCTCATCTACCATTCTCTCTCTCTCTCTCTCTCTCTCTCTCTCTCTCTCTCTCTCTCTCTCTCTCTCCCTCCCGGTCTCTGCCTCTCTCTCTCTCTGTCACTGTCTCTGCCTCTCTCTCTCTCTCTCTCTTTCTCTCACTCTCTCTCTCTCTCTTTCTCCCTGTCTTTGCCTCTCTCTCTGTCACTGTCTCTGCCTCTCTCTCTCTTTCTCTCACTCTCTTTCTCTCTCTCTCTCTCTCTATATATATATATATCAATCTATCTATCCATACCTGTCTTCTTCTCTTTTTCTTAGCCTCTCCTTCCTTTTCTCTTTCTTTCTCTCTCCATACCTCTTTCTCTCTGCCTATGATCTCTCTCTCTCTCTCTCTCTCTCTCTCTCTCTCTCTCTCTCTCTCTCTCTCTCTCTCTCTCTCTCTCTCTCTCTCTCTCTCTCTCTGTTTTCCCCATATTTCCTCTCTTCATCCTCCCTCTTTCTTCTCTCTTTATCTCTCTCCCACGTAAGGCACTTATAGCGAGGTAAAATCTGACTTCATGAACCTTCCAATTTTACATATCTTGTGTTTTGCTTTCAACTAAAACTTTGTTATCTCCTACAATCATTTTGTATAGCCACCCTTCCATGACTCTGTTTACTTCTTCTAGTTCCATGCCTTCAGCGCTGCGCTGGATTTCGAGGTTTTTTTAACCACAGACAGCTCGCATGGGCTAAAGATACAATCATGAAAGAAAACAGAAAAAAAAAAGAAAAAGAAATAGAATAAAAAATTATCACTCCAAGGTTTTAGCCCCATCTTAGAGTTGAAGAAAATCTTAATATTTTTCATGGTTTTTTTTCCTACATGACCTCTTACGTTTTGTTTTTTTTTCATTCATAATTTGATATAAATAAAAAATAATCTGGAAAAAAATGTCAGAAGATGAATAGCCGCAATTTTTGTTGTTGTTGTTGTTCTTTTAAAGAGAAGCCAGAAAAAAAAAGAAATACAAAAATTTTACTTCATTCTTTTAAAGGGTTTTTACAGAAATCAGGCGAATTGAATTTTTTGTTTTATGAGCTGCACTTTAATGCTGCTTGTCAATGAATAATTGCCAGTATCCTTATGGGAAGAAAAATAGAGGAACGTCTATGGCCGGAAATCTATTTTACAGACTATTAACTGAAGATATTACTCTGGCATTACTTGGATGGGACTCGCCACTTATAAAAAAAACAACCTAAAGCAAAAAGCTTTGATTATCTATGATGCAACATTGAAAGGGAATTTTTTAAGGTTGACATAATAAAAACCAATTTCAAATTTCGGTATTTTTTCCTGCTTTGTTTTTACGGTTTAAGGATTTGTGTGGGCGAGCCGGAAATGGCGCCCGAACCATCTGATCAGCCGGAAACTGATTATTTTCTCATGTCTTTGAGGATCGTCTGGATCTAAATCAGTGATACAGTAACCTGTGAAGCCAATGTGATTCTCACACTAGGTTTTTTTTCCTCCTCACCTTCCGGCATTGGGGGCTCGTCCAAGGCTCCGGAGATGATGAAGGAACTGAGATATCATAACAGAACAGAGATCTGCCGGATCCACTCACTGAACTCTGATTCCTTTCACTCTCTCTCTCTCTCTCTCTCTCTCTCTCTCTCTCTCTCTCTCTCTCTCTCTCTCTCTCTCTCTCTCTCTCTCTCTCTCTCCGTATATATCTCCCCCTCTTACTCTGTATGCCTATATATTATTTATCCCCCTCTCTCTGTATATATCTCCCTCTCCCTCGATATGCCTTTTATATCTCCCTCTCCCTCGATATGCCTTTTATATCTCCCCCCTCTCTGTATATATCCCCCTCTATCTCTCTGTATATATCTCCCCCTCTCTATATATATCTCATTCTTTCTCTCTGTATAAATCTCTCTCTCTCTCTCTCTCTCTCTCTCTCTCTGTTTCTCTTTCTTTACATCCCTCTCCCTCATCTTCCACGGCTGCTATATTGCGCCCATGAATGAGCCAATGATCTCCAAGCAGCCCGTATTGGACAAGCATTCCATCCAGTCTCCAAATGCTACTCAATCGAATCTTCACCGCCAGCAGCGTTTCCTCACACCATATTCAAGTCTACCCTACCGCTAGCCAACCCTTCCAACTATCCATCGTGTTTATTCCACTGCACGGTTTGTTTCATAGGATTGGTGAGTCGCTTAATTAACTAACGCCCAAACTGCAAATTGTGAAGAGGCAACTGGTGTGTTTTTCGCTCGTGACTCTAGAGGTGTGCTAAAAATGACACATCAAATTCATATTAAAGTTGCATACCTTTTACCATATTTTACACACATACACACATCCTTGGCCGATGTAGGTGACCCTAGTTTCCGGGGATCACACGGACACAGACGAAATCAAGGGGACTTCACTCTGATAGCGTTATCGATATCAGGTGGTCAGGAACTACTAACACGCCCCCATTGAGGTTCTGCTTGGGAGGTCGGGGGCTCTTTTTTACGACCGCTAATTGGCTTTTATGGCCGCTTGCAGAGCCCTTTCGTCTCTTTGACCCCAACTCACTAGAGAGGTTAGACAGAGTCACCCAAGAACTCTGGCTGGCCTTGCGAGTCGTAAAAAGCAACTCGTAAAAAGTACGTAAAATCCACCCGGTCGGGACTTAGCTCTGACCCAAGGCCGGGGTCTTGCTACCCTGTCTAGAACAAGTCATACAGTATTGAGATATGTGGTGGTACTGTGAACACAACTGGCAAATCCAAGTTAATGTTTAGGTTGTTTGATTACAGGTGTACTGGCTAAGAGTTGGAGCATCGTCAGAAACTGCTAGGGAGATGGAGAGGAAATAGAGAGAGAGAGAGAGAGAGAGAGAGAGAGAGAGAGAGAGAGAGAGAGAGAGAGAGAGAGAGAGAGAGAGAGAGAGAGAAAAGGGGGGAAGTGAATGAGAGACAGACAGACAGACAGACAGAAAGCTCTAGGAATAGCCCATATCACGGTTTTAAAGATTATATTTAATTATGTGAAATATGAGTAAAGTATGAAGCAAACTTGGTAACATTGCACGATGGAGGCACACTGGTTCTTGTCCAAAGTTATCTTACTCTTAGAGATGAAAACCTAGGAATAGGGCTAAAAGTCGGTCAATCGATGAAACAAAATAATGCAAAAATGAAGATATTGAATGAAAGAAACATATTTTATTCTATTTCCTTTTGATTATAACATTGACATAAATGGGAAACTTACGTTAGGACCATAACATGAACTATCAAACAAAGCGCATCCATCATCATATTCGTCACCACCAAGACCAGCATCAGCATCATTTTTTTTATTCAAAATAAGCACCATCAGTAGCTATCGTCATCATTTTCGTCTGCACCATCATCATATTGACATGAAACTTTAATATGAACCTTTGCATCGTCAACTCGAATTCCTTTGTTATCGTCATCATCGTCATTCTAATGAATATCACCTTTTCTTTCACCATATTCATCATTATTATCGGCAATTCATGTATTACTATTAATATCAACAACATTGTAAGCTTCACTAAATCTCATGTCACTACCTATCTAATTATGGTTTAGATAAATTGTGAATGGTCCCTCGTCTTTTTTTTTTTTTCTTTACTCATGTATATATTATAAGCAATGTTTTAAATTTTAGGTTGCTCTATAAGTGTACGGTATTATCCAGACAAAACCAAAGCAAACACCATAGACTTATAATCTTCGGTTCCTGCCCTTTTCTTACTATTACGAGAAATCCCCTCCCAAACAGCATTCTTAGCAATCATCACATTAGCAATTACATGTTTTATAGAGAATGGAATAAACAGTCCCTATCTTTACAATTTATGGTTTATTCTTTAGTTATCTTGTTCCTACAAATCTCTACACATTCATCATCGTTTCCCCCCGCAGCTATTATCGTGGTCTACCTGCAGGGTAGATATCAGCGGGGAGCGCTCAGTAGAGGCAGATCTAAACACCATTTCGCCGGTCGCTGGAAGCAATGAAACTCCCGCTTACTGTCGGCGGAAGTGATAAACCAACCATGGAGGTAAGACTCGTTAATGTACAATGGGAGGTTTAAGACACAGAGGATTGTCCGGATAATCCATATATCTAACATTTAGTGTAGACCCCGTCAGGGACTCAAGTCACTTTCTGATATAGTCTAGGAGTGTGATATCTAAAAAGTCAGCAGATACAGGGATAGGGGAATATTAACTAACATAATGTACTCTCACAATTATCTCACTCTATATAGCCTGTCTCACAAACCTTTTCTTTACCATTTTATTCATTTCGGTTTTGGAATGTCTATCTCGTCTCCACTTTTTCTTTCTCTGTTTGACCTTTCCCCTCCCCTCCCCGCCCCTCCACTTCCAATCTCACACACGCACAAATTCCACAAGACTGGATGGACAGAAGATAAAGCGCTTACTGCCTGGAAAGAAGAACTGACCTAGAGTTTGTTTATACATTCATTAGAAACCCAGTCTTCCATAAACGGTGATCCGAAAAATGTCCGAAAAAAAAAACAACCTGTGACTATGGATACATGCAGACTCGGTGTTGGTGAGAATAAAAAAGATATAGATGTTATAATTTATTAATTCCCAATTGATTGATAGACTGTTTTTGTTTTTAATTTATTGTTGATTGATTGCACGGTTAGTTTATCAACTGATTGATTGACGTGCAATCACATATTAGTTGATATTTTCAATAAGTGATGAAATCAGGGACCGATTTGCAAATGATTGATTGATTACTGATTGTTCCATTGATTGACTACATGTTTGGTTTGTTGATTGATTGAGCGACATATTAATTATTGAATGTTCCATTGATTGACTGCTTGTTTGGTTTATTGATTGATTGAGCGATAGATTGACCTATTGATTGATTTTTGATTGTTCCATTGATTGACTACTTGTTTGGTTTGTTGATTGATTGAGCAATAGATTGACCTACTGATTGATTGAGCGATGGATTGATGATAATCTTCCACAACGTTTGGCGCCGGCTTCACTGCTAAATTTACAGACTTCTAGTTGAACTTTGAACCCGACCAGTGTGAGCAGTTGCCCACAGTTAATGCTCGTGGAATGAAGAGATGTGTGGCCTGGCCGTATGTGGCATGAGGCAGCAAACAAGCTACGAACAGACAGCAGAGATCCTCAACTTTGACCTCACGAGTAGATGAAAATAAAACATTTAAATTGGGGGGTTGTGTTGTTTGAAGTAATACGACACGTGATATAATTATGATTATCTAAACAGCACTGATCTCGGTCGGTTGTGAGAGCAAATTTTTTTTTGTCTTTCTACGCTCTACGATCGCTCATTTCTTTGATTGAAGACACGAGTTTTGGGCTAGACTTGTTACCAGAAGCTGTTTACCATAACCTGGGACCAACCAACGCGGCCACCAGCTGTACAGCATCTTCTAACGAGCAGTCATGGTTATGGACAGGGAGATGTAGGTATTTGTTTTAGTATTTTAACTTTAGGTTCTTACATCAAAATCGTTCTATCTCTATATCTCCCGCCTTCGCTATTTGTGTCTTTGTGATTCGTTTTTGAATTGATTTCTCAAAATCTCACCTTGTTTCAATTTTTAAAAGTTGTCTTTAATTTCTTTGATCCTTGATGCTCTTTCCCCCTCCCCTCCCCCTTCCCCCACCCTCTCCCGCCCCTTTTTTCCATCCTCCACTTTTTTTCCCTCTTTCTCTCCATATCTCCTCTCCCTCCCACTTTTCTGCACCCAAAGAGAATAAGAAAAAATCCCAAGTAAACGCAAATGAACGTTATCAGTACCAGTCAGTCTCCTCCCCCCCCCCCCCACACACACACACTGTACAAGTCGCAGAAGTTAATCAAGCCTGGGACTGCCTAGAGATCTAGCCTCAGCAGACGACAGATCCACAGATAGGTTTTTATAGCTGTTTTACTGCCTTCCTTAGCTCGCGTCCACGGGAGAAAAGCCTCTCTCCACTGGGAGGAAAAGAGCTCGGAGGCAACTAGAGAGAGGTTCAGGGAACTGGGTGCTGCCTGCTGCGGGCTTGGGTGGAATTAGATTCTCTCCCCTTGTCTAGACTCCTATCAAGTGGAGGTATAGGCACCTCCATTCAGGACCTGGAGATGTGAGATGGAGGCTGAGAGAGAGAGAGAAAGAAAGAAAGAGAGAGAGAGAGAGAGAGAGAGAGAGAGAGAGAGAGAGAGAGAAAGCAATAGAGAGGCAGGCAGGCAGGCAGTAATAGAGCTAGAGACACAGACGGAAGGATAGACAAATCTTAAAGACGAGATGGAAGGTAGGAAATCAGAGAAACAAACGTACAAGCAGGCACACAAGCGCACAAACACGAGAGAAAAACAACCAAAGATGTCATATACAGCACAAGATAAGATCAGAAATTATATACATATATATATATATATATTAATTTTATTTTTTGTTGAAAGCCAGATGGTTTTGTTAAGGACATGACAAATCAGTAATGAATTGCTCAAAACACGACACGGTTTCTGGGTGGTGATTCTCATCTTTACGAAAAATACGATCAGAAAGCTCAATCTACGGGTGGAAAATTCACAGCATTTTTTTAGTTCTTTACTTTTTTCTTTATCTTACAAAACAATAAACACATTACGTATCCGAACAGTTTGAATCTTACACCACTCATTTAATTTCCCAATCTCTTCTAACAGTTTATTATTAATTTATGTAAGCGTTTCTTCTTTTTCTCTCTTCCCTCCCGTCCCCTCTCTCTCTCTCTCTCTCTCTCTCTCTCTCTCTCTCTCTCTCTCTCTCTCTCTCCCTCTCTCTCTATTTCTATCTCACTCTCTCTTTATCTATATATCTATGTATCTATCTCTCTCTCTCTCTCTCTCGCTCTCTCTATCTCCCTTCCACATTTCTGATCTCCTTTTTTATCGCTTTTATTGTCTCACAAACCCCACCCCTAATCTTTAACCTCTCTGGACTATTTTCCATTTTCTTCCTTCTTTTTCAACCAATATTTCCTCTGCTGGATCGGCTAAACTTCATGAAAAATTTATGAGCCTCGTCGGTTGAGGAAACCTACGAGCTAACCTGCAAATTTCCACTCTATTCACTTTTGTGTATGTCCACGAATAATTTATGCTATTTATCTTCTGCACTATCATCGGATTTAAAGACTGATTTACTGATTGATTGGTTAACAAAAATGATTTACTTTTTGTTTTGACTGACTGACAGATAAAATGATTTACATGATTGGTTGTTGAGATCTATTCATGCTAAAGTTTAGGGTGAGGGTTAGGGTTAAGGTTAGGGTTAGGCTTAGGGGCTAGGTTGAGTGTTTGGAATAGGGTTAGGATTAGCGTTAGGTTATAGTTATAGGGTTAGGAATAAAGTTAGAGTAAGAGTTGGGATAGGGGTGGGTTTAGGGTTGGAGTCAGGACTAAGGTAAACACTAAGGTTCTAGATACAGACTCGAACTAGATGGTGCTCTCCTGAATGATTCACGTGACACTCTCACTTTCAAACTCTCGATGTACTGGATCTAATTACCGTTCCATCTGTCTAACTATGCTTAAATAATTTCTTTCGTTCTCTCACTCCGTCATATATATATATATATATTTTTTCCCCTTTCTATCTCTCTTTATTTAATATCTCTCCTTATACCTCTGACTATTTCCATAATTATTTCCTTTTATCTCTGTCCCTATAGAACATCTCCAAAGAGGCAAAGGAAACGACTAGAGAGTGGATCGCGTGTCCCAAGTGTGCCGTGCCGACATGCAAGCCAGGCCCTACCACTGTGACTGATGTCTGGACAATCACCGAGCGCCAACTTATCTTCACTGGTCTACACTGGAACGTGCACTGTTATTAGTTTCTAGCAATATCAATTTTCTTTATGGACCCCTACATCATTTGATTTCATTACGCAAGCTTTCTGTGTCATAGCCTTATAACAACTGTTAGTTAAAGAGCTTTATACACTCTTCGTTTCATGTCATTGAGCATTCCAGAGCTTCGTTTATGCAATCTTCTGTACTTATATTTAATTTATATATATATATATATATATATATATATATGTATACATACGCACACATATATATATATATATATATATATATATATATATATATATATATATATGACCTCAATTTTTGCATCAGGTGACCGCACCCTGAAGCATATTGTAAACAATGCGCTTTTTATTTCCCTAAATACTTCTCCTTGAGACTAAATTTCCGGTGATTATGAAAATTTCTTTTGGAAATCTTTTATTCTTACCTCAAATAACCCGTCCATAACTCAATGATTTCAGGCCTTTCTGCGTAACAAAAGCAAGTTGTCATTGTGCAAAAACTTTAACAAATCTAGGGCATTTTCGGAGTTAACCTCAATCATAATACTTGAGTTTCATCTTGAATTGAAACCGGCAGTGGGTGCAGAATTTGTTTATGGAAATTCGGATTTACTATGCCTTGTATGATAAATGATGGCTGTGCCTTTCTGGGATTTAACTTATTGCTGTCTGTGTCTTTTGCGATTTGACCAAATGTCTGTGCCTTTCTGAGATTTGAGAAAATGTCTGAGTCTTTCTGGGATTTGACTTAATTAATTTCTATGCCTTTCTCAGATTTGACTAAATGTCTATGTCTTTCTGGGATTTGATTAAATCATGAAGTCAGTGCTTTCCTGGGATTTGATAAAATATCCGTGCCTTTGTGGCATTTGACTAAATTAGTGTCTGTGCCTTTCTGGGATTTCGCTAAATTAGTGTCTATGCCTTTCTTGGATTTCATTAAATGTCTGTGCCTTTCTAAAATTTTACTAAATTAGTGTCTGTGCCTTTCTTGGATTTCATTAAATGTCTGTGCCTTTCTGAGATTTGACTAAATTAGTGTCTGTGCCTTTCTGGGATTTGACTAAATTAGTGTCTCTGACTTTCTGGGATTTGACTAAATTAGTGTCTCTGACTTTCTGAGATTTGACTAAATTAGTGTCTGTGCCTTTCTGGGATTTGTCTAAATGTCTGTGCCTTTCTGGGATTTGACTAAACGTCTGTGCCTTTCTGGGATTTGTCTAAATGTCTGTGCCTTTCTGGGATTTGACTAAACGTCTGTGCCTTTCTAGGATTTGACTAAATTTCTGTGCCTTTCTGGGGTTTGTCTAAACGTCTGTGCCTTTCTGGGGTTTGTCTAAATGTCTGTGCCTTTCTGGGATTTGACTAAATTTCTGTGCCTTTCTGGGATTTGACTAAATTAGTGTCTGTGCCTTTCTGGGATTTGACTAAATTAGTGTCTGTGCCTTTCTGGGATTTGACTAAATTAGTGTCAGTGCCTTTCTGGGATTTGACTAAATTAGTGTCAGTGCCTTTCTGGGATTTGACTAAGTTAGTGTCTGTGCCTTTCTGGGATTTGACTAAATTAGTGTCAGTGCCTATCTGGGATTTGACTAAATTAGTGTCAGTGCCTTTCTGGGATTTGACTAAACGTCTGTGCCTTTCTGGGATTTGACTAAATGTTGTCCGTTCGTCTCGAAGATTTTTACATGTTGTTGTCCGTTCCATTCGAGGATTTGATTAATTGATGTCCGATCCTCTTGATGATTTGAATACATGCTAATTCTGATCCTTCTTTACTATCGATAAATAGTCGTTGCTGCAAGAATCTTTATTGATTTGCGTGTCATTTTCTTAGCTGTTTTTTATCTAGAGTATGAACAGGAAATATTTTATTTTTATTGAAAGTACGTTCTGCCAAGGTGGGCGGGTCGCAGCTCTGCTGGCCCAGCCAGAGTCCAGTATCACCTATATTCATGTCGAGTGCATAAGATGCAAAGCGTCTGTGCCGCTGGTTTTAATTCGTGCCCGTTTATAAAAACCTCGTCTGGAAAAGTCTATAGAGAATTACGCAATTTCTTCGATTTTACCGGTTAACTTCACTGGAGCTGTATGTTTGAAAAGGAGCATTAAAAATCGATGAATTGATCGGCTCTCTTTCTCTCTCTCTCTCTCTCTCTCTCTCTCTCTCTCTCTCTCTCTCTCTCTCTCTCTCTCTCTCTCTCTCTCTCTCTCTCTCTCTCTCCCTCTCTCTCTCTATCTATCCATCTCTCTCTCTCTCTCTGTCTGTCTCTCTCTCTTTCTCTTTATCTCACTCTTCTTCTCTCTCTTTCTCGCTTTCTCTTTCTCTCTCCCTCTCTCTCACCCCACTCTTTTCTCTCTCTCTCTCTTTCTCTTTCTCTCTTTTCATATCTATCTATCTATCTATCATCTTTTTTTTTTAATCATTTTTTGGCAATACACGGCCATACAGTGTACCAAATGTGGTAATCTGAACTGATGATAATCGCAAGATAATAACAAGGTCAAACTTTTACGCTACAGATTCCTTGAAGCAGGGTCTCCTCACATCCCATAATTTTACTGCACTCTGTAGCAACAAAGAGGAAAAACCTGAATTCCAATTTTGTCCTTCCCGCAAATATTACAGGCCGTTGAATAGACATCGAGAAGAAGAAAAAGAAGAAGAAGAAGAAGAAGAAGAAAAAAAAGAAGAAGAAGAAGAAGAAGAAGAAGAAGAAGAAGAAGAAGAAGAAGAAGAAGAAGAAGAAGAAGAAGAAGAAGAAGAAGAAGAAGAAGAAGAAGAAGAAGAAGAAGAAGAAGAAGAAGAAGAAGAAGAAGAAGAAGAAGAAAAAGAAGAAGAAGAAGAAGAAGAAGAAGAAGAAGAAGAAGAAGAAGAAGAAGAAGAAGAAGAAGAAGAAGAAGAAGAAGAAGAAGAAGAAGAAGAAGAAGAAGAAGAAGAAGAAGAAGAAGAAGAAGAAGAAGAAGAAGAAGAAGAAGAAGAAGAAGAAGAAGAAGAAGAAGAAGAAGAAGAAGAAGAAGAAGAAGAAGAAGAAGAAGAAGAAGAAGAAGACTAGTTCTGCTCGAGAACCGAACCCGCAACTCTATAAGTTATTCATCTCTGCCGGAACCATCTTTCTTGACGATGAGCTCCATCTTGTGGATAGCCTCCTGGAATTCAAAGGCTTCCTAACCATCGTTGCCAGAAAGTTCTTTGGCGTCGCCTCCCAAGAAGATCAAGATATAAATCGCCCTGGAGCAAGACAAGAGGCAGGTGCTAGCGTCTTCAACAGACCTTGACCTGTTGTTAGTCTGACATGGACTGGGAAAGCATGTTTGCCAACAGCTCTGCCGCTTCATCAAGTTTTATGCAACTTCAGGAAAGCAGACGCCAGCAGCCATCAAACTTTCCACGCATGCGTCATAAAGCAGTTGGCTGGACCACCGCTGCGCATGTTATCAGCTGCTTCTTCCGCCGTTACATAAGATAATCAGGGTTTTTTTTATTTTTTATTATTTTTTTTTTTTTTGCAGTAGAACAGGGGTGGTATCGCATTTCCCAGAGATACTGATGTCGTCAAACATTTTAGGTTTTTCCTCCAAACGTAAGTGATAAGATTGGGAAACATAAACTTTCACCAGGAGACGAACACGAAATTTCACTCCAATATTCGAATTTCTCAAAATGGTGGCAGTTGCTCAGCCTTTCAATTGGATGCATGAAATCTGGGGTTCGAATCTGGAACTAAAATCTCGTTTTTAACTTGTCTGAACTTTTCAAGGATTTTTAACTGTATAGGAGAATGTAGATGTAAATTGCCTTGCTTGTTTAATTATGTTTGTTAAATGTCTAAACACAATTTAAGTAAAATGAGGAAAAAAAAAATGAATGTCAGGTGAATATTATGTTTGGCCAACTTGGGACCTCATATTCTGGAATATTTGAAACAAGCAGCGTAAAAAGAAAAAAAAAACATTGCGATGAATATCAATTTCTCACATATGCTGTAAATATCTTAATTCTTTGTTATTTCCAGTTTTCAGCAAATTCATAATTTATTTTTTATGAATATTCCTACAACCCCCAAACCTTTTTTCCCCCTGTTGTTTTGTTTTGGATTGATTTGGTTTGTATTTGGTTTTGTTTTGTGCTTGGCTCTGTCTCTTTTGCTCCTGCCTGTCCATCTCTCTATCTGGCTGCATATTTACGACTTTCTCCTCACGCAACATCAAGCTGTCAGTGCACATGCCCGTGCGCATGCCCAGACGGCCTCCCGCTGATTCATCAAGTGACACACGCGCGCCATAAATGACAAGAGTTGACCAATCAGAAAAGCCCGCGCCCTTCGCACCTTAGCTACTTCTTCCTGTGTGTAACTGATCCCCTTCTCTCTCTTCCTCCCTCCCTCTCTCTCTCTCTCTCTCTCTCTCTCTCTCTCTCTCTCTCTCTCTCTCTCTCTCTCTCTCTCTCTCTCTCTCTCTCTCTCTCTCTCTCTCTCTCTCTCTCTCTCTCTCTCTCTCTCTCTCTCTCTCTCTCTCTCTCTCTCTTGTTCTTCACTATCCCATAAGCATGTAAAATCTTTTTTTTAAAGCGTTATGTAATGTTTTAGCAGATAAATCACTCTCTAAGAGACGATGTGATTTCATTTATTTCTTTCGTCTTTCTCAGACAATCAATTCTTTTGGGATTTGTCCTTTTCTATATCGCACCTTCTTTCTATTTCATTCCCCCAATCTTCTTTAAAAATGTACTTCCATTTTTTCTTTTCTCCAGTTTTTGAAATGTCTGCCTAGATACATTTTGCATGTTGTCACCTATTTTATAAAGCAGCATTTCTTATTTAGTTTTCTTTTTTTTTTTAAATAACCACCCACCCTTTTGATACTACTGTCTCCATTTCTCTCTCTACCTCTCTCTGCCTGTCTCTCTTCTTTTCTCTTTCTCTCTCTCTCTCTTTCTTTCTCTCTCTCTGTCTCTCTCTCTCTCTCTCTCTCTCTCTCTCTCTCTCTCTCTCTCTCTCTCTCTCTCTGTTTCTCTCTCTCTCTTTCAAACTCATCTTTCACTGTAGAGTTTCAAACAAGTGTTTGCTCATGTTTCTTCATCCTTGCATCCCAGCCCTCTCATTTATACACACTCACACACACAGATTCTCTATCACTCTCTCCTACCGTTTACTTATCTATTAGTTTTACTCGCTTTTCCTATATTGTGTTCTTCTTCAATCCATTTCTCTTTTTTTTTCTCCTCCTCCCCAACTATGTTAGTTATTCCCCCCCCCCCCCCCCCACAAGTAGTGCCCTGTATTCCCCCTCCCTGTGGCCATGACAACTTTATTGCTCACCCCGAACTGTCGAGCACAGTGATGGAGAGATGTCACACCGGAGCGCTAGAAGATCTGGTTTGACTCCTTTACACATCCCTCTGTCTCGCTCTGTCTATCTGTCTGTCTGTCTGTATGTCTCTGTCTGTCTGTTTGTCTGTCTGTCTGTTTCTCTCTCTCTCTCTCTCTCTCTCTCTCTCTCTCTCTCTCTCTCTCTCTCTCTCTCTCTCTCTCTCTCTCTCTTTCTCTTCTGTCTCACACACACAGCATACTTTCTTCATCTTTTCTTTCATTCCCTCTCTTTCATTTTCTCCTACCCTCTTTCTACTCTTGCCTTTTGTTTTGTCCCCTGTATCACTCTTTCTCTCTCTCTTTCACACACAATATATTTCCTTCATCTTTTCTTTCATTCCCTCTCTTTCATTTTCTCCTACCCTCTTTCTACTCCTCATTTTTGTTTTGTCCCCCTCCCCCTCCTCTCTCTCTCCCTTTCTCTCCAAATTCTCTTTAGCTTTCTCCTATTACTCTACCCTTCTTATCTCCATCACTGTGACTATGACACTCCCCCTCCCGCCAGCACACACACACACACACACTACGGTTCTTCCAACACACGATCCACGGACTATCCCATCTGTCCTACTCGCCCCCGAGTACTGTAGACCTGGTTGTTGCTCACCCTGGACATGCTCAATGTCGCCAAGATGACAAGAATCCTCTCGACCTCAAGATCTTGAACTCCATGTCTTCTTTATTCCTCCTCCAAAACACTCAGCCAAACAAACTCCCTCACAACGCTTAGAACTTTGTAAGTCCCCTCCACCAATCTCCGTAAATTATTCCACAATTATGTCTTTTTTTAGTCGCCAGTACGTTTTTCTTCTCTTCTCCTTGTTTTTATTTGCATTCCTTATGCTGTTTCGCTATCTTTCTGTCTGTGTGTCTGTCTGCAAACTTGTTCCATTCCATCTCTGTTCCCATTTTGCCAATTTGTCTCTCATTCTAGATGTAAGCTTGTCCAGTTCATCTATCTACTTATCATTGCAATATATCTATCTATATGATCAACACATAATTGTGAGCTTATTTATTTTTCTGTCGATCTCCGTTTTTCTATCACTTTCGCCACCCTCTATTTTTATCTATCTATTTACCTTTGTATCTGTTTCTAAAGCTCTTTGCGCTAAGTTATTGAATTTCTCTCTCTCTCTCTCTCTCTCTCTCTCTCTCTCTCTCTCTCTCTCTCTCTCTCTCTCTCTCTCTCTCTCTCTCTCTCTCTCTCTCTCAGTCTCTCTGTTTGTCTCTCTCTGTCTCTCTATCTGACTTTCTGTCTCTGTCTCTGTCTGTCGGTCTTGTTCTCTCTGTCTGTATGTCTGTCTGTCTGTCTGTCTGTCTGTCTGTCTCTCTCTCTCTCTCTCTCTCTCTCTCTCTCTCTCTCTCTCTCTCTCTCTCTCTCTCTCTCTCTCTCTCTCTCTTTTTCTCTTTTTTCTCATGAATAGAATGATGCTGTAGAAAACGAAAAGTGCAATATTGCTGTATCTCCAAAAAGAGGAAACTGCTAGTTACGACAGTATCGCACTGAGACAATGATTTATTTCTTGTCTTGAAAAGTCAATTGAAATTCCTATTAATTACTGGAGTCAAAGTATAGCGCGAAAAACAAAAGAACAAAAGGATTTCCTACCATTATAAAGACGTTTTAAATATTCTATCAATTTATATATTTAAATATATATAGAAAGCAGCCTCAATTAATCCTGCTTCCCACCTTATATATATATATATATATATAAGGCAAATATAGTTTTCTAGTTGATTGCGCAGTTTGAAAGCTGACAAAAAGAATAGTCAAGGAGCTGGCGATGGACTTCAGGAACAAGGAAGACATGAGATATTCGAGAAATCAAGACAAAACAATGGCAACCCAAAGACGCAACATTGACCAGTGGTCAGTAATGAATAACGACGGACAGGTGAGCTTTTTAAGACCAAGGGGAGGTAACAAAGGTCTGGGATTTACAGGTTCCGGTCACAGATGTGAAGCGCCCCATATTTATCTCCCCCTTGTTATTGTTATTTACTCACTTCTCCCCACAATCACTTAGCCCGCTGGTTGTTGTTTTTATGATGACTGGTCAGCTGTCATACTCGGGACAATAGCCGCTCTACCCTGACCGATCGATTGGACCCGGACACATCTGATGGTTGAGGGCCAGGAGCAATGGTCATGTGGTCAGACAATGTCCGCAGGGGGTCAGAGGGCAGCGAGATGGACCCGTTTGAAAAGGACGAGATAAGAAGTTGACCGCGGATAATAATACAAACAGCAGAATATGTATTCATACACAATAGTTAACCCCCCACCACCCACACCCTTCCGTATGTTTAGTTTAGAGTAAACCTTGCTTTCAGAGAGAATAGCTGGAAGACATGTCATAAACCCGCTGTAATATAAGTCGTTTTTAATGCTGGTTTATGGAGCCGTTACGACCGTCGATGGTGGTTGTTGGGTGATCTGTTGTGAGAGATTGCGGGCAACACTGCAACTTCATGTGAGTCATGTAGATCACAGAGAGAGAGAGAGAGAGAGAGAGAGAGAGAGAGAGAGAGAGAGAGAGAGAGAGAGAGAGAGAGAGGGAGAGAGAGAGAGTAAAGAGATGAAGGGACTAGATAAAGGCAAATGGTAAAATAGAAAAATAGAGGCAAAAAGACATACGCAGAGACAGAAAGAGAGACGAGAGATAGAGAGAAGGAAAGAAGAAGAAGAGAAGAAATAATTATATAGAGAACGAAATAGAAAGAGGAGGTAAGAGAAAGAAAGAGGATGAATGATAGAGAGAATAAGGACGATGTGGAGGAGAGGGAGATAAAGAGAGGGGGGAGAGGATACCGCAAGGTAATAATACAAGCGTCCCCTTAAGCTGCTTTCACACTTGTTTGTGAGGAGATAGAGAGATAGAATTCATCTGGATGAAAATAGTATAGACCACTTTTTCAGGGCTGAATGTTATAGAAGCTTCAGTTATGACAAGCGGGGATTTTAGCATAACAGAGATGCATAGATGAAAAACTGGCGGTGAAAGCTAAACTATAAAATTATCCAGGGTAGAGAACAGGTGGCAAAAGACAGAAGGAGGGACCGTTTAGACGTGGAGAAATATAGATTAATAAAAAAAAAATTTAGAGCTAAGAGTTGGATGGGAGGGGAAAAAAGTAAAACAGATGAAAAGCTTGAAAACCAATGTATTTGTCGAGAAAAGAAAAGAAAATTTGATCGTCACTGAAAACAATACAATACTGTATGTAGTACATAGTAGGGTAGTTATAAACATAGTCCAGAGGCAGGGGTTAGAAATCAGCTTAGAAATAAGGATACAATGAAGGATAATGTATAAATTCTTAAATGCTAAGCGTTTTGTAGTTTTAGTGTCAAACATTTTTCTAAAATGTCTTAAACACGTTATAAGCTGGGTACCAGATCCCGATGGAAAGTAGAGTTTATAGCTTCCAATTCAATGTGAATAACCACTGAGGTTTTCGCTCCGCTTTTTGAGGTACAAAATGATGGTATTGTTAATACAGGACGAATTGACAGAGAGAGAGAGAGAGAGAGAGAGAGAGAGAGAGAGAGAGAGAGAGAGAGAGAGAGAGAGAGAGAGAGAGAGAGAGAGAGAGAGAGAGAGAGAGAGAGAGAGAGAGAGAGAGAGAGATACATAAATATGGACATGCAGATTGCAGCGATACAAAAATTTTGTAACAATACTGATGAAGCTTACAAAGTGAAAGGTTTTTAATATGTTGAATTGATAATAGAAGGAAAAATAAATTGAACTGAAAAAAAAAAAGATGAGAAGAAAATTTCGTATGACCAAAAGCAAAAAAAAAAAAAACCATTTCCGTGAAAATTGAAACTTGGCTTGAGATTGAGAGAAACTGTGCGATATGTAGAACAATCCAGGCTTCTAGAGATCGAATACAGGCGACTAAATGTTGCAGATTTCCGGCAAAATGGACCGGTCCATTTTACGAAGGCGGCCGAGCCAACTTTATGGCGGGCTTACAACGTTGAATCATTAGCTTTATGGGCTGAGCTCGCTACTGGAAGGAAATTGCATTTGGTTGAGTAGAGGCAGGACGAGAGAATTCCGGTAGGTTTCTTTCAACACAGGACTGGTTGTTTGGAGAGAATGAAAAAATGTTCAGTTTAATATTGATAGATTAAATGCATGTATTGAAGCATGGTAGAAATTGATATGGGTTAGGAGAAAGGATGGGAGAGGAAAAGAGAAGAAGGAAGTAAGAAGAATAAATTGATAGTGAAATAGAAAAAAAAAAAAACATAGAGGAGGTGGAGAGAGAGAGAGAGAGGAAAAGAAAGTTTATAGGTAGACAGGCAGAAATATGTTTGACAAATAGATGCATACGAGAGAGAGACAGACAGGCAGACAGACAGAGACAGAGAGACAGACAGATAGAGACAGACAGAGACAGACAGAGAGAGAGAATGAGACGAACAGACAAATAGACTGATTGTGTGTGTGTGAACGAGAGAGAGAGAGAGAGAGAGAGAGAGAGAGAGAGAGAGAGAGAGAGAGAGAGAGAGAGAGAGATCAACTAAATCCAAAGTTGATATTTTTAAAACAATTAAAAAAAAAAAAAGATATGTTGAGAAGTATTGATTTTCCACGAGGGAAACCTGGCTGTGGACTGTCCAAGCATTCTTACAGCCCTTGACACACAATGTACGGCGCAATAAACCCTGATGCTCTGCTTGTAGAGCAACGAACTGCAAAGTTTCAAGTAGAGTAGTAAACGGGCGATGTGAAACTGGTGTAAAAAAAAAAAAAAGCATATGTGTCACAGAAGTTTATATATGTTTTGCTGTTGATTTTGTTTTCTTTTTGTTATTGCTTTTGTTGTTGTTGCTGTTGTTATTGGGTTTTTTTTGTTGTTGTTGTTGTTGTTGTTGTTGTTGTTGTTGTTGTTGTTGTTGTTGCAATTGCTGCTGCTTATTTTGTTGTTTGTTTGTCCTTACAACATAAACATTATTTTTTCCTCCTTCTCTCTCTTCATCTCTCGCCCTTTCTCTACCATTATCTTTTTTTACTCCTCTCTCTCTCCACGTCTCTCATTCCATTTCAACGCAATGTATTTATTATTTAAATTACAAAACATCCTCAACAATGAGCATTTCTGACTTACATGAAGATTAAAAAAAAATAGATTGCCCATCCACATAAACGTCAGGTTTACAGATTCTTTTTAAACCAGGTCAATAAAACTCCCAAGATAAACTAGATCAAGTATCATTTTTTTTAAGTCTACACATTTTTTTTTTTTTTTTGTCCTTGTTTTGTTTAAAACATAAAAGTGAAACAGAATCTGACAACATTGGAAGGGAGATAACCAGCGAAATACTTGACTGTCGAAACTTTGACACAAGGGAAATAACTTTTCTTTTAAAAAGTTTAAAAACAAACGTTACAATTTTTTTTGAAATTCTTCATTTTTTTTTTTTATGAATGCCGGTTTAGAGAGAAAGGAAGATATTTATAAAAATTGTAAAAACATAATCGGGGAATAACGCACAAGGCATTATGGCAGCGAAGAGAGGGAGATATATAGATAGCGTGTGTGTGTGTTTGTGTGTGTGAGAGAGAGATAGAGAGAGATAGAAAGAGAGAGAGAGAGAGAGAGAGAGAGAGAGAGAGAGAGAGAGAGAGAGAGAGAGAGAGAGAGAGAGATTCATTTATTGAACAAAGGACAAAAAATGAAAAAAGATAAACATATCTTAGCACTTAACGATCTGATAAGCAAGGAAGCAGCCCAAGCATTACTTGAACAGTATAAGCGGTGTGTGTGTGTGTGTGTGTGTGTGTGTGCATATCTAAAACTTTTCCTGACAAACCTGTTACATGACATTTTTATTTAGCTCGTCGATTTTTCATGTTTTTGTTGTTTTGTTGTTGTTGTTGTTTTATGTCAGTTTTTTTTGTTTTTTTTTTTGTTTCTTCCCTTGAAATTTTTGTTAATTTCATTTGTCGTTTATGATTGTTTGTATCGTTATTTTCTTAGTTTTCCATTTTTTCCATTTGTTTTTTATTTTCTTATATCCTCTCTTGGTCTGTCATACGGGGGATAAATGTTGTAAAAACTAAGCATTGTGTGGAGGAATATCAGGGCACATGGCACAAAAGGCATTAAGCTGCTTGATTTGATTCTAGAAAGCTTCCCTGGCGGAACCACGATACAGTGCTAGGCAGACAGTGGGGGCGGAGGAAATGGATACCGTCAGGAACAGAGAGACAAGTTCCCTGGCGTGGCCAAAATACAGTGCTGGGCAGATGAAATGGATACCGACAGGAGCAGAGAGACAAGTTCCCTGGCGTGGCCAAAATACAGTGCTGGGCAGATGAAATGGATACCGTCAGGAACAGAGAGACAAGTTCCCTGGCGGGGCCACGATACAGTGCTGGGCAGATGAAATGGATACCGTCAGGAACAGAGAGACAAGTTCCCTGGCGTGGCCAAAATACAGTGCTAGACAGATGAAATGGATACCGACAGGAACAGAGAGACAAGTTCCCTGACAGGGCCAAAATACAGTGCTGGACAGATGAAATGGATACCGTCAGGAACAGAGAGACAAGTTCCCTGGCGGGGCCACGATACAGTGCTGGGCAGATGAAATGGATACCGTCAGGAACAGAGAGACAAGTTCCCTGGCGGGGCCACGATACAGTGCTGGGCAGAGGAAATGGATACTGACAGGAACAGAGAGACAAGTTCCCTGGCGGGGCCACGATACAGTGCTGGGCAGATGAAATGGATACCGTCAGGAACAGAGAGACAGCTTCCCTGACTGGGCCACGATACAGTGTTGGGCAGAGGAAATGGACACCGACAGGAACAGAGAGATAGCTTCCCTGACTGGGCCACGATACAGTGCTGGGCAGAGGAAATGGACACCGACAGGAACAGAGAGATAGCTTCCCTGACTGGGCCACGATACAGTGCTGGGCAGAGGAAATGGACACCGACAGGAACAGAGAGATAGCTTCCCTGACTGGGCCACCATACAGTGCTGGGCAGAGGAAATGGACACCGACAGGAGCAGAGAGACAGGTTCCCTGACTGGGCCACGATACAGTGTTGGGCAGAGGAAATGGACACCGACAGGAACAGAGAGACAGGTTCCCTGACTGGGCCACGATACAGTGTTGGGCAGAGGAAATGGACACTGACAGGAACAGAGAGATAGCTTCCCTGACAGGGCCACGATACAGTGTTGGGCAGAGGAAATGGACACCGACAGGAACAGAGAGATAGCTTCCCTGACTGGGCCACGATACAGTGTTGGGCAGAGGAAATGGACACCGACAGGAACAGAGAGACAGGTTCCCTGACTGGGCCACGATACAGTGTTGGGCAGAGGAAATGGACACCGACAGGAACAGAGAGATAGCTTCCCTGACTGGGCCACGATACAGTGTTGGGCAGAGGAAATGGACACCGACAGGAACAGAGAGATAGCTTCCCTGACAGGGCCACGATACAGTGTTGGGCAGAGGAAATGGACACCGACAGGAACAGAGAGACAGCTTCCCTGACAGGGCCACGATACAGTGTTGGGCAGAGGAAATGGACACCGACAGGAACAGAGAGACAGGTTCCCTGACTGGGCCACGATACAGTGTTGGGCAGAGGAAATGGACACCGACAGGAACAGAGAGATAGCTTCCCTGACTGGGCCACGATACAGTGTTGGGCAGAGGAAATGGACACCGACAGGAACAGAGAGATAGCTTCCCTGACAGGGCCACGATACAGTGTTGGGCAGAGGAAATGGACACCGACAGGAACAGAGAGACAGGTTCCCTGACTGGGCCACGATACAGTGTTGGGCAGAGGAAATGGACACTGACAGGAACAGAGAGATAGCTTCCCTGACTGGGCCACGATACAGTGTTGGGCAGAGGAAATGGACACCGACAGGAGCAGAGAGACAGCTTCCCTGACAGGGCCACGATACAGTGTTGGGCAGAGGAAATGGACACCGACAGGAGCAGAGAGACAGCTTCCCTGACAGGGCCACGATACAGTGTTGGGCAGAGGAAATGGACACCGACAGGAGCAGAGAGACAGCTTCCCTGACAGGGCCACGATACAGTGTTGGGCAGAGGAAATGGACACCGACAGGAGCAGAGAGACAGCTTCCCTGACAGGGCCACGATACAGTGTTGGGCAGAGGAAATGGACACCGACAGGAGCAGAGAGACAGCTTCCCTGACAGGGCCACGATACAGTGTTGGGCAGAGGAAATGGACACCGACAGGAGCAGAGAGATAGCTTCCCTGACTGGGCCACGATACAGTGCTGGGCAGAGGAAATGGACACCGACAGGAACAGAGAGATAGCTTCCCTGACAGGGCCACGATACAGTGTTGGGCAGAGGAAATGGACACCGACAGGAACAGAGAGATAGCTTCCCTGACAGGGCCACGATACAGTGTTGGGCAGAGGAAATGGACACCGACAGGAGCAGAGAGATAGCTTCCCTGACTGGGCCACGATACAGTGTTGGGCAGAGGAAATGGACACCGACAGGAGCAGAGAGATAGCTTCCCTGACTGGGCCACGATACAGTGTTGGGCAGAGGAAATGGACACCGACAGGAACAGAGAGATAGCTTCCCTGACAGGGCCACGATACAGTGCTGGGCAGAGGAAATGGACACCGACAGGAACAGAGAGATAGCTTCCCTGACAGGGCCACGATACAGTGTTGGGCAGAGGAAATGGACACCGACAGGAACAGAGAGATAGCTTCCCTGACTGGGCCACGATACAGTGCTGGGCAGAGGAAATGGACACCGACAGGAACAGAGAGATAGCTTCCCTGACTGGGCCACGATACAGTGTTGGGCAGAGGAAATGGACACCGACAGGAACAGAGAGATAGCTTCCCTGACTGGGCCACGATACAGTGCTGGGCAGAGGAAATGGACACCGACAGGAACAGAGAGATAGCTTCCCTGACTGGGCCACGATACAGTGCTGGGCAGAGGAAATGGACACCGACAGGAACAGAGAGATAGCTTCCCTGACTGGGCCACGATACAGTGCTGGGCAGAGGAAATGGACACCGACAGGAACAGAGAGATAGCTTCCCTGATTGGGCCACGATACAGTGTTGGGCAGAGGAAATGGACACCGACAGGAACAGAGAGATAGCTTCCCTGACAGGGCCACGATACAGTGTTGGGCAGAGGAAATGGACACCGACAGGAACAGAGAGATAGCTTCCCTGACTGGGCCACGATACAGTGTTGGGCAGAGGAAATGGACACCGACAGGAACAGAGAGACAGCTTCCCTGACAGGGCCACGATACAGTGTTGGGCAGAGGAAATGGACACTGACAGGAACAGAGAGATAGCTTCCCTGTCAGGGCCACGATACAGTGTTGGGCAGAGGAAATGGACACCGACAGGAACAGAGAGACAGGTTCCCTGACAGGGCCACGATACAGTGTTGGGCAGAGGAAATGGACACCGACAGGAGCAGAGAGACAGACACACATATAGACATACAGAAAAAGGCAGATGGTTCATCAGGCGGACAGATGGAAAGACAGACAGATAAATAGAGAGTTATATAGTTAAAGATTGTGGGAAGATAAAGTAACAGGTACCTTCAACTTTTCATAAAAAAGACATATTATTTTTTCAATTCTAGACTTCAACTGTGATGAAGATATGTATCGTCTTGTGGACATCTCTACAAAGAGAAAGAGGAAGAAAAACTTGGCTAAGGACTCTCTACGAACGTACAATAAGGACTGAGGAAGTGTGAGTGTTTGTGTTTGTCTGTGTTTCTGATACGATAGCCAGTTTAAGATTTGTTTTGTCTTAACTATAGGTAATTTAGGAATTATGAATGCATTAATCTATGAGGGGTTTCGTTCCTTTATAATTGATTCAGATCTGTCTAAATGTATGTGTATGTGTCTTTCTGGCTCTTCTTCTGTCGCTTTCTCTCCCATGTTCTCCTTCTCTCAATCTATGTTTTTCTTTAAGAATTACTCCTTTTTATTGTTTCTGTTGTCCGTCACTGCCAGATTGTCTCTGTCAATCTCTCTCTCTCTCTCTCTCTCTCTCTCTCTCTCTCTCTCTCTCTCTCTCTCTCTCTCTTACTCTCTCTTTCTCTCTGTCTCTGTGTGTCTGTCTGTCTCTCCCCCCTCTCTCTCTTTCTCTTTCTCTCTGTCTGTCTGTCTGTCTATCTGTCTCTGTTTCTCTTTCTCTCTCTCTCTCTCTCTCTCTCTCTCTCTCTCTCTCTCTCTCTCTCTCTCTCTCTCTCTCTCTCTCTCTCTCTCTCTCTCTCTCTCTCTCTCTCTCTCTCTCTCTCTTAACCACATTCTGCTCTTCATGTTCCCCCTTGCTTTGTTTTATTTTTGGATTTGTTTATTCCTTTTCACATTCTTCCTCTAGACTCCTCACTCTTTTAGTGTTATTTTTCGACTTGCATTTTTTTCTCCTTTTATCCTGCTCATAGCCCTATTTATCTCCTTGTAGACGCCATTGATTCCAATCCCAATCTCTCTCTGTCTCTCTCTGTCTCTCTCTCTCTCTCTCTCTCTCTCTCTCTCTCTCTCTCTCTCTCTCTCTCTCTCTCTCTCTCTCTCTCTGTCTCTCTCTCTCTGTCTCTGTCTCTCTCTGTCTCTGTCTCTCTCTCTCTCTCTCTCTCTCTCTCTCTCTCTCTCTCTCTCTCTCTCTCTCTCTCTCTCTCTCTCTCTCTTTTCTCTCTCTCTACCTATCTCCTTATCTCTGTCTCTTTTACCGAGACCCACCAAGAATTCCTCGTTTTTCAACCTGCAGACCAAGTTTTTATTGGACCAGACCACTCTTGTTTGGAATAAACCAAGCGCTAATTTTTCTTAGTTGTTTCCCTTAGTTCAAAACACGGCAGGCAATGTGTTGCCCTGTCTTGACTCGGTTCTGTAAATAAAGCTGTGATTTATTGAGGGGCGGCGCAACTGTGTCCCTTCTTGGGCTCCAGTGGCTGTGTGAGGTCACTAAGTGCATGTATTTGAAAAAATGCTGAGGTCGTCTGCCTCGCTTTGAAAACGAGGCTTATGACGGATTTGGCTTTTTATGATCCAACGAATTTAACAGCGATGTATTCTAAATGTTGTTTTTTTTTTTTCGCCTTTGCATTTTAATGCTTTTAATCTAGATTTAGAAGGAGGTAGAAAAATGTATTTTTTGTGATCTTTCTAAATTGTTTGACGTGTGCACTTTAATCCATAATTGAAAATACATAACATGAAAATAAAAGTAACAAAACTTTCCAGTAGACTCTGTTGTTTTTAATTATTTTATTTTCCCGTACGCGTGTGTTCTATTCATTTTAAAACTTTATGTTTTGTTCTTTCTTACCTTTGTTGTTGATGCTGTCTTATGTGTGATTTTATCGCTGCTTTCGATGGAATTACAGTTGTTGCTGATGTTCTACTCCAACAAGACATTTCGAAAGTGTTTTTTCTGGTTTACAGTGTTTGGTCTACTTCTCAATTGTGTTTCTGAATCTGCTAAGAATAGTTAACCAAATATAAAAAAGTCGAGTTTATTTATAGATACCTTTAAATAAATTCCTGGAAGGCAGTTCACATTTAAGCACTTTTTCCCGGAAATTTATAGCCTGTGATGAGCGTTTAGAGAACCGCTCAGTATAATTGTTTAGAGAGTACATAATAAGCTCTTTTTGCTTGTTTTTTGTTCAGGGCTGTTTTGAATACCCTCAAAGAGAAAAAAATCAGCAGCTTGTAAGGGATGATGGAGCATGTAGTATACAAGTTTATTTTTCCTCATTTCACAATGTAATCGATCGAGGATAAAAATAATTATGTAGACGGACATAGAAATCTGAAATTGGACGAAGTTTTAGTGCCCATGACACAGTCGAGTGCACTTGTGGAAGATTGAGAAGAAAAAATGTTTTTTTCAAATGTCTTTGTCGATACAGGCAATTTTTCAAGAAGTATGAGAAAAGCATGTCTGACTTGAGTTGGTCTTAAACCAGGTCAGGAAAGCGGAGTTTCGGGTCCGGACAAGGTCACGTAAGCGAACTTTTTGGGCCCGGAAAAGGTCAGGTGGGTGGAGTTTTAGATCCGAACAAGTTCGGGTTAGCGAACATTTTGGATCCGGGCAAGGTCAAGTGAGCAGCGCTTTGGATCCGGACAATGTCAGGTGAGCTGAGTTTTAGGTCCGGACAAGTTTAGGTGAGCGAAATTTTAGGTCCGGGCAAGTTCAGGTGAGCGGAGTTTAGGTCCGGATAAGGTCAGATGAGCGGAGTTTTAGGTCCGGACAAGTTCAGGTGAGCGGAGTTTTAGGTCCAGAAAAGGTCAAGTGAGCGGAGTTTTAGGTCCGGATAAGGTCAGATGAGCGGAGTTTTAGGTCCGGATAAGGTCAGATGAGCGGAGTTTTAGGTCCAGAAAAGGTCAAGTGAGCGGAGTTTTAGGTCCGGACAAGTTCAGATGAGCGGAGTTTTAGGTCCAGAAAAGGTCAAGTGAGCGGAGTTTGTTTTTATCCGAACAAGGTGAGATAAGCGGAGTTTTAAAAATCCGGACAAGGTCAGGTGAGCGAAGCTTTGGAATCCGGAGAAGGTCAGATGAGCGTAGTTTTGGGATTCGGACAAGGTAGGATGAGCGGAGTTTTTAGAATAGTTTAAATCTAGCGAGGAAAATGCTTGATCCGAACAAAGTCAGGTGAATGAAGTTTTGGTTCCGCATAAAGTCAGGAGATCTTAGGTTTGGGCCTAGTTAAGTTAGGAGAGCAAAATTTTGAGCGACCACATTGTCAAACGAAGGCAGTGCTAGTTGAGTACCTGGTCATTCAAACAGAATTGTGACTGAAATCTCATTCACGTTATTTTAGACGTGGTGGAGAGAGAGAGTGAACAGTCAAACTGATGTGTGAACTTGTAAATCAGTGCACACACACACACACACACATATGAGAGTAAAGATATTTGTTGTGATATTATGATGGTAACCAATCAGAAAATTCAATGAGATTTTCCTGTTTCCATTAATCCTTATATCAACACGCTGTAAGATTTAATCCTCATTCATTCATGGAAAGACGTTAAAGTAAAGGTGTGGCTTAAAACCGCCCAAGCTAGGAATGGCTTAGGTGTTAATATTCTGTCTCTCCTCTTTTGCACAGATCTAGACATAAAGATTGTTCGGGCCGTTATGACGCTCAGTTTGGTTGGACGCTCTGTGTCAGTGAAACCCACCGGCATGTGGTGTTAAGTCCAAACCTTGTTGTGAAAAAGATCAGAAGTTAAAATACCGTAAAGTTCAAGCGCTTGGGATAGCTTAGACAAAAAAAATGGATCATATATTTTTTTTTAAATGATGTTTGTCAAAAATCAAAACTTGTGCACTACGCGCCTAAGAGTTAAGCAGCAGTATGATTGAAGAATGAAATGAAATAAAAAAAACCGAAACATAAAAGATAACCATTCTACTTTCATTTAATATCGTTGCACTGAACCTGCATTTTAATGTTTGGCATTTTGATTTCTGTTTTTGATGGAATTGCACCCAAAGTGACAATCCACAAAGATGATGAAAAGTTTTGTATCCTGTAAATCCAACCTGCGGCTGGATGTAACAGCATTTTTTGTTAAAGTGCGGGAGGTCGATAATTTTGAAGATTTGGTTTATGATTTTAGAGGCAAGAGAAGTGGTCCAACCTGCCCTAGAGCGAAAGTGTCTTTTGTGTGGAGTGAGTTTTGTGTTAAATAAAAAAAAAAATTTTTTTTTGAATTTTTGGTTAAGACGTGAGGAAATTAAGGATGGAGGGTGAGAATAATAAGATAAGAAGGAACGAATAGACTGTGAAACAGTACGTCAAAAAGATAAAGATGGAAGAAGGGACAGATACAGAGGGATAATAGAAGGAATGAGGAACAATTTGAAGAGGAGTAAGGGCGAATGAAGAGAGAAAGAAGGAGAGAGAGAGAGAGAGAGGGGGGGGGGGGAGAGAGGGAGGGAGAGTCAGACAGAGAGAGAAAGGGAGACAGGGAGAGATCGAAAGTCCTAATTTTTAGTACTTAGATTTCGCTAAGCGAATTAAACTCCAAATAAAGTTCTTTGCGAAATTTTTAAAACCTGGAACAAAATACAGATTGAATTTGCACTGCAAACTTTCACGGATAAGAGTTATAGTTTTCAATCTGTCCCATTACTTGTTTACTAAAAACGGCGCGTGACCTTTACTTAACAAGTTCTGATTTCTGTACCTTAAGGTTACGGAAACCGTGTTTCATTGATCTTTGTATGACTGAATTTTACTACTTGTGCCTCAGCATGAGACATAGTTGGTCGAGTGGTAAGTCGTGCAACTTGTGACTTGTATGGAGTTGAAACATGTCGCTGTTTCAGATTCCTTCATTTCCCTTGGCTTGCTTTATGTGTATCTGTTTGATTAGCGAGAAAAGATCAGTTATACCTTGGTATTGCACTGGCTAAGTCAAACAATTTATCTGCCAAGCAATTTCTGAATAGGCCTTCAATAAAGATAACTACTCCATTTTTATTTTGAGCAAAAAAAAAATAAATAAGTATAAAAAAGAAGAAGAAAAAAAGAAGTACTTAGATGAGAGTAAAAACTTCCTCATCTAATTCTGCGCCTTCTCTATGCTTTTCAGGTTTAAAATTATGCGGAGAGTATGTTTATTCTCAGCCCTAGGGGGCAAAGATCCAGTGCAAAGTCGCTATAATCTCTGCAATCGGACAGACTATTCGGCCCCCGTCAAGCCTTAAGTTAGAATTGGCCAGATAGCATTCGACTCAGTGACCAGCTTGTCCAATCAGGACTCGAACCACAGACCTTGACCTACTGAGCTATGTGGCACACTCTCCTCATTTGAGAAACGCGGAGGACACATAAAACGGTCATGATGATGATGATGATGATGATTCTTGTCGTTTTGAATAACTGAACATCCCGCCTGTCTTTGTTTTTTTTGTACACTGTTGTAGATGAAACAAAGAGTGAGCACTGCACAGGTGTCTCGTCTCATCAAGCCGATCGTATAAGTCGATGGTGCGTGCCGACATGGTTTATGATCCGCCCCTTGATGTTCCGAAAAGATCCCGCAGTGATGCCTCTCAACCGGTAAGCGACAATGATGCTCACTAGAGGATATAATGCGATTCGACATAGAGATGGGGAAAGCAATTAGCCGTTTTTTTAGGTTTCATGGCAGTTCGTTATCATTAAAGCCATAAACACTTGATTATGTAAGAAAAAAAATTAATTAAAACAAAAAGGAAAAGATTTCCACGGTGAGCTTCGGCAAAATGCGACTCTGAGGTTGGCTGAGGTAAAGTTGGGCGATTTAGATCTAAACTGACTGGTTTATAACTCGGTGACATCGCGATGTTGGCATCTTGAACTGACCTCTTGACCGTCTCTCGTAGTGACCAGCATAGATCCAGGGATTCTAGTCTACCTTAGTGTCGCTTCTGCTGACCATGTCCCAGGAAACAAGGTCAGACTCCATCGCAAGTTTGACCATATCTCACACAAAGTTCTCTTCTTCCGCACGTGGGCTTTATGTTTTAGTTATCATAAAAATAGATGACATTTGAGTGAAATGTTTCTCCAACTGTTACAGTGCAGTTGTCTCCCTGTCATGTACTTCGTTACTCAAAATAAGAATCAGGGGAAGTAATCTCTCACACTGATCTGAACCTTTTGGCATTGAATTCTTGAAAACTTAATGATGTTTTACAAAAAAAAAAAAAGTTCTTTCTAATGATGTGGCCAAGATAACGTCGTTATTTTACCGATGTATTCTTTTGTTATGATGGTTCTTAAAACCCATTTCCTCCTTCAGACTTTGATGGTCGGGTGAAAATGTGCCCGCCCTGAGTTCTGCAAGCATCTTTCTCCTGTTCAATTTGTTATCTCCCCCTGAGAGGGAAAGTGTGGAGCGTCCTGGATTGCTTCAGCTCAACCACTGTCAAACCTGACGCAGACATTACTAGAATCGACAAAATGTCACTAAGCTATCGTTTTCCCGTTTACATAGGGTATTTGGTTTTTTGTAGTTTGTTGTTGTTGTTGTTGTTGTAGTTGTTGTTGTTATTGTTGTTGTTGTTGTTGTTGTTGTTGTTGTTGTTGTTGTTGTTGTTGTTGTTGTTGTAGTTGTTATTGTTGTTGTTGTTGTTTTCCAAATTCATTTTTAAAACTAAAGCGCAGACTTGCGAAAGTTTAATTGTTGCTTTTTAGCTCATTATCTTTGACAAAATGTAAATATGCGACATAATTATTATTTCAAACTTGGTGAAAGAAAAGGATGAGGTGTTTTTTTTCTTAAGTAAGAGAATGTTTGACAGCCCTTTAAATATGTCTGGCATTTACGGCGGCGATTTAAAAAAATACGATCTATTTTTTTATACTGCACACATAATTTTTTTTAACTGAAACAATTTGGAACTTTTGGAATTCAAATGTTGCAAAGAGAAAAACAAAATTGTAGAAATATAATGCGCTTTTAATGAAGCCACCCATTGCAATTTCTGAAAACAATGAAATTTCTTTATATATATATATATATATATATATATATATATATATATATATATATATATATATATACATACATACATACATACATACATACATACATACATACATACATACATACATACATACATACATACATACATACATACATACATACATACATACATACATACATACATACATACATATAATTTATACTTTTAAAAGAAAAGAATTAGATACGTTCTTAATTCTTTAAAAATTGGTTTTCATTGAAATCACCGTTTTTTTTTTTTTTTGTAGACTGGGCTGGTAAATATCCACAGCCATTTAATCTGAGTATCTGTGTACAAGTCTCTCACTATAACATGAGGTCCAGGACAAAGA
>JAWDGP010005499.1:272500-285000 GCA_033675545.1 Elysia crispata | reverse complement strand
GTCCCGCATGTTGCATTCTTTGATTTTCCTACCGCGGCCCCGAAAACCATGTTTTTATCTGCAAGTTTAAAGCTGTGATAAGCACCGCAGTAATAATTACGTAGTATATCGTAAAGCAGTTCTTCAACAAGACATTGAAACCCGGGGACAATAGATGTAACATGTTGTTATCGGCACCTCTCCTGGCACGGGGTACGGGACACAAGACTTGAGGATCCATTGTGGATCCTAGGTGTCACAGTACGTTTGGTGGCGTGACTTCCATGATGCTCGTTTTATCTAGCTCAACTCTTTGTTTTCATTTATCATTATTTTTCCCCAAAACTTTATTAAAAATTGAACTTAAGTTGCCTTGAAAAGGAATGTTTTTCTTGAATCTCTGACGAATAAAAAAAAAATATGATCTTGTCAATATCCACCTCCAATGTTAACCAATAATAACTGGTGAGATGTCGGCCTAAATCTACTCTGTAAGCTCTCTGCAACAGAAGAGTCTTCTATTTAACAATGAAAACAACAAGGACTGGTCGTAATTAGTGTAATAGACACCTGGAATATTTGTATATCTTATGACTTTACGATCATAATTAGGTGAAAGGTAACAGACCTTGACGCATCGCGAATTTACTATGCTAGTCTTATTACCGGCCTTGACAAAACAAAGCAAAAATTTCAAAAATTATCGTAAGTTCTTTATGTAACGATGTAACACAAACGTAATATGCACCTTTTGTTCCCAATCTTATCTAGAAAAACAAAGTTCGTGTGACGTAAGCATAATCATTCACCGCGGAGTTATTTCCCTTTACTCCGCCTTTTCAACGTTTATTGTTCCCTCCAGTTCTCTGATGTGACCAGTGATATGTCAGGCTACTATGTTCACATAAAATAGTTCGCATTCATGCCATGTAAGTGATATAAATCTTGTTTCACAGTGAATGGGATGGCATTGCTTGTACAACTTTTATAGGCATGTAAAACCAGTTGTTTGTAAAATATAATTATTTCCAACAGTTGGTAATAATTGGTGACTTCAACCAAAATAATGTTCCCTAAAAAAAATTTATTGCTTAGGGCGTGAATTCTGTAGAGAGTCTGTTTTATTCTCAAAATTTATATTCATGAAAGGTAGCAGCCAAAACAAAAGTGCACATGGCAGCAGCCGCACCATACACACTGACAGTAACTAAATACACTCTCTTGTTGTAGTTGTGAGAGGCAACAGAATTCGTTTCAGAAAGATCACAGAGACACACTACAAGCTGGGACAGGTAGGAGGAGTGGGGCATCAGTAACGATTGTTACGGTGGTAGGGATTGCAAGAAATGTTACCGTGGGGATGGTACTAGGGAAACCAGGCCCAACAATATTGAAGATCATACCTTGATTTGGGAAGGGGAAGGGGTAAAAAGATTTAGCTCGTCTCTTGATGCAGAGTTCGCTAACTGCTCTCCACGACCTTGATATAGAATTCACGTCCAGAAATATAATTATTCTCCTTGTTATAGAATTCACGTCCAGAAAAAGATTCTCCTTGTTATAGAATTCACGTTCAGAATTATATTCTCTTTGTTATAGAATTCACGTCCAGAAATATATTCTCCTTGTTATAGAATTCACGTTCAGAAAAAGATTCTCCTTGTTATAGAATTCACTTTCAGAAATATATTTTTTTTGTTATAGAATTCACGTTCAGAAATATATTCTCCTTGTTATAGAATTCACGTCCAGAAATATATTCTCCTTGTTATAGAATTCACGTTCAGAAATATATTCTCCTTGTTATAGAATTCACGTTCAGAAATATATTCTCCTTGTTATAGAATTCACGTCCAGAAATATATTCTCCTTGTTATAGAATTCACGTCCAGAAATATAATTATTCTCCTTGTTATAGAATTCACTTTCAGAAATATAATTATTCTCCTTGTTATAGAATTCACGTCCAGAAATATAATTATTCTCCTTGTTATAGAATTCACGTTCAGAAAAAGATTCTCCTTGTTATAGAATTCACTTTCAGAAATATATTCTCTTTGTTATAGAATTCACGTCCAGAAATATATTCTCCTTGTTATAGAATTCTCTCTCTCTCTCTCTCTCTCTCTCTCTCTCTCTCTCTCTCTCTCTCTCTCTCTCTCTCTCTCTCTCTCTCTCTCTCTCTCTGTCTGTCTGTCTGTTTGTCTGTCTGTTTGTCTGTCTGTCTGTCTGTCTGTCTGTCTGTCTGTCTCTCTCTCTCTCTCTCTCTCTCTCTCTCTCTCTCTCTCTCTCTCTCTGTCTCTCTCTCTCTATCTATCTATCTATCTATCTATCTATCTATCTATATATATCTACCTACCAATCTATCTATCTATTTATCTACCTATCTACCTACCAACCTATCTATCTAACTACCAACCTATCTATCTATCTATCTATCTATCTATCTATCTATCTATCTATCTATCTACATCTATATATATATATATATATATATATATATATATATATATCTTCCTACCTATCTATCTTTTTATCTATGTATATATCTATCTACCTATCTATCTTTTTATCTATGTATATATCTATCTGCCTATCTATCTTTTTATCTATGTATGTATGTATCTATCTATCTATCTTTTTCCACTTATCATACTATCTTCTCCTCTTTCGTGGAAAATCGAACTCTTTTCAAAGTCAAGCTATACTCTACTCTTCAATTCCTTTAGCTGGGAAAAATATTGAAAAGACGAACCCGTTTATCATAAGTGAGCGTCTTCTCCTGTCGAAGCAAATAGAAAAAAAGTCTAGGTTAAAGACAACCTCATTCACGTCTTGGCTCTCTCTCTCTCTCTCTCTCTCTCTCTCTCTCTCTCTCTCTCTCTCTCTCTCTCTCTCTCTCTCTCTCTCTCTCTCTCTCTCTCTCTCTCTCTCTCTCTCTCTCTCTCTCTCTCTCTCTCTCTCTCTCTCTCTCTCTCTCTCTCTCTCTCTCTCTCTCTCTCTCCCTTTATGTCTTCTATCCAAATAAAATTGCTAGAGATACTTAAGAGACCTTAAACTTCATAAAGCATAAAAGATAAACTTAGGAGACGTTAAACTGCATAAAGCATAAAAGTTAAACTTAGGAGACGTTAAACTTCATAAAAGCATAAAAGATAAACTTAGGAGACGTTAAACTACATAAAGCATAAAAGATAAACTTAGGAGACGTTAAACTTCATATAGCATAAAAGATAAAATTAGGGGACGTTAAACTTCATAAAGCATTAAAGATAAACTTAGGAGACCTTATACATCATAAAGCATAAAAGATAAACTTAGGAGACTTTAAACTTCAAAAAGCATAAAAGATAAACTTAGGAGTCGTTAAAATTAATAGAGTATAAAAGATCAGTTTGTCGCCGCTTTAAGATTTCCCAGGACTCGCTGTGTTTCACCCAAACCAAAAGTTTCTGAGTTACTGAGTCTCGGTTTAAGCGTAGATTATTTCAAGTTCAAGATTTGACAAGTTTTAACTTGATCAAGCAAAAAATAATATCAGGACGATCGTTATGTACATAGCAATTTAATAGAGTAATTTTCATACTAGAAAGCGGCATTTTACTTATCATCTCTGTAATTGTGGAATTATAGAATTGATTGGTGGGGAACTTACGGCACGGACCAGGACATACGACCAAGACATGTACTTTTGTTTGCATGTTTTGTTTTGTTTTGTTGTTGTTGTTGTTTTGTTTTTGTTTGTTTTGAATTGGTTTTTTTGTTTTTGAATTTTTTTTGAGGGGGTGTGGGATGGGGTGTGTTTAGTTCTTCCGTTTGTTTGCTTGTGGTTTGTTTGTTGTTTTTTTATACCTTACAGAGGAATGCTTTTAAGTTTACTTTGATTTAGTTTTTTAAGCTCAATTTTTTTTTCAATTCAAAACAAAGTTGAGGGTTTTGTCTCTGGCATGATTCCTTTCTCTACAGGCTGAATAGCTCTTGTTTCCCATTTAGTTCACACAGAAATGCGTTCTGTTAGAGATCTAAATGTCTTACTATCCGAAAAATAGTAGCTCCAGACTAAAATTTCTCTCTCTCTCTCTTTAACTATCTCCTTTTCTCTCTCTCTCTCTCATTTTCTTTCTCTCCCTCTCTCTCATTTTCTCTCTCTCTCTCTCTCTCTCTCTCTCTTTATCTATCTATCTATCTATCTCTATCTCTCTCGATATCTCTACCACTCTCTCTTATTCTTGCTATATATCTTCTTCCTCTTTCTCTATATCTCTCTAATTCTGTCTTTCTCTGAATACTCTACCTTCATGAACACATCTGTTTGTCAATCTACCTTTTTTGTGTCTACTCATGACAAGCCATTCTTGTTCCAAAAGAATCGACAAAAGTCAATTAAGCAAACGCTCTAACTTAACAATGGAAATTTTACCATAAAAGCTAACATTATTTTGAACCTCTTAATTCACTGGTTATATGTGGGTACATGTATTGGGCCACCAATTCAACAACAGTAAATTCACCCCAACAACAAAACAGATACCGTCAATACCCACATAAAATGCTGGTACCGACGAGAACCGTGGTGATCAAATTTGAATGAAACCAATACATAAAACTTACCAGTAGAAATGGAGCTGTTACATAAGGTTGGCTATTTATCATATGACTCTTTGTAAAGACTTAAAAGACGGGGAGAACAGGGCGTGGAGGGTGTGTGTGTGTGTGTGTGGGGGGGGGGGCAGGGGGATAGAGGGTGGAGAGTAAGAAAAAGAAAGATCTTTGAGTCTTTGACTGTGACTGTGGGTAGCGAAGGCAGAGGCACGACGTGTGTGTGTGTGTGTGTGGTGGGGAGGGGGAGGTGGTTATAGTTAAAAAAAATCACTAGCCTACCACTAAAACTCTGTAACGATAAGCTGGGTTAGGTTGTGGAGAAGGAAGGGGAGGGGGTGTAAGTGGGTAGGGAGGGGGTAGGGGGTGCTGATGTATGGAGAGCAGGGTTTTTATGAAATTGTAGTCTTTCAGACCTGCATTAAAATCATGCAGGTAGTCTCTGAATGGTGTTAGTACATGGCTTAATGATTTTCCCCAGGACTCATTAAGTTTTCATGGCTTCTGCCTGAAACTATGAATCTAGTTAGAAATACTTTTTTAGAGACATCCTGTAGGACAAATTGTGAAATAATAGTTTTAATTTAATGCTTGGGAGCACCCGGCTTTCTCGGTCTTTCGAAACCAATGATGGAAACTTAGAGTTTGAAAAGGATAGGGGTATTGTCAGTTGTAGAGTTATTAGGAGAGGGGAAGGGGCAGAGGTAGACAGTTTAGGAGAGGAAAAAGGAGACGGACATGGCGACGGTTGAGTGCAAGAACTGACTAAATCCACTTTTCATCGTTTTGAGAAAATCCAGTTAGAAATTTTGGAGATTTTTAAAATCGTTCTAAAATACTTATTTGATCTTGAGAACGTAGCGGAAAATCCTGATGAAATGTGGAACAAGCTTAGTGAGGCTAATCAGTGAAATTCAGTTATTTGCTTGTCGTTATGCAGTTAGATGTCAAAAAAGGAGATAGTCATTTGTTGCACTGACCTTTTTTAAAGAGATAGTCTTACATAAACACGACTATGGAGATATTCACTTCTCGAACTAGAAATATTTTGATGGCCCAGTGTACTTGAACACTAATCTGGATATAGTCAGTTCTCGCACGTGACACTTCTCTAGAGACTGCTACACTTGATCAGTTTCTGGGACTTGGTCACATCTTGCACCAAACGTTTTACTATAGAGTAGCAACTGATTGTTGTAATTGTCTTGGATATAATCATTTTTTGCACACATCCTTTTTAACAAGTACAGAACATTTGCCATGGCTTACTGGGTACTTTTTTTAAGCTAAAGATTGGCCTATATTACAAAATGAGACAAAGTCGTGTCTTGAAGAATGCCTTTCTTTATTTAAATGTCATAACACACAGTAATAATAATCAGCGAGTCGTGAATGAAAAAATTTATTAAGTTTCAATCTCAACTCTTTGAGATAACAACCCCGTTTTGAACAGAAGCAGTTAGCAGGTTGCAAAACAAAAAAGGTATAATCTGAGAGTGGACGGCAAGTCATGATGAATTCAGGCATCAAATACAAAGTGAGTGTCATTAGAACATGGTGCTGAAGTAAAAAAAAAATATTTAGAAATAAAAGTGTAATTAAGCATGTTTTTTTTCATGAACTGAATTAGAGTTAGCCACTATCAATATCATATCGATGATAAACAGCAAGTATTTCAATAGGATGAAAAATCATGAGTATACATGTTGTACAAAAGGTAGTCAGCAATGCTGACAATAGATTGAACTGAAAGCAATTCGTCAATTGGTGTTAAAACAAAACCTAATTATACATAACGGCTGGCGGCGTACATTGGGGAATAAAGCAGGTGTCAAACATTTTTTGTAAAGTTTTACTGTACTTCTATCTGCTCCACTCGTCTGTATGCTCAGCTGCAGGCTCTGGTGCACTGTGCCTCAATGCATCTAAGGTTTGCAGATTCGCATACCACGGATGAAACTCTTGAAGAATGGCGAGTTTCTTACATAACTCAAGCAAGTCTGACTTTTTTGCCATGGAAATGGGAAAGCTCTTGCTATATGCTGGGACCAAAGAAAGTTCTTGAATTGTGGGAGCTCTTCCCCGTCCTCGTATACTGAATTTTTGGAAGTGCTCATCGAATCCGTACCTGTATAACACTGTTTCTAGGGAATCATGTCGGTGCTGAAATGACTTGACGAGTAGCCAGCTCACAGCATCCCAGTTTTCATCCTTGTTCCTATTTTTCATTAGCTTATCGGAAACAAGTTTTTAATAAAAAAAAATTGTGTGTGATCCATGATTCTGACTTTGCATGGGAAGAAACGAAAATGGTTTTCCAATCCTTAGTTGTGAAGGTATCAATGTTGCTTTTTTCTCGCGCAATGGCTGCGTGCATGCTGTCTACCTCCATCATCGAGTGTCCGCTTTCTAGAGAGTTGTGAGTGATAATTTTTATGTCATTGCTGTTGTCCAGTACAAATCGAAGCATTATGACTGCCATTTGCTGATTCCTGTTTTGCCCCGAGCAGGTATCTGAAAAAAGGGATACTTCCTCTATCGATGGGAACAAACTTTCCATCCATTTCTGCAAACAAGAGGCGATCTCGATACCTCCCCTCTTGCCATCTATCTCTGTCCAGCAATAGCAAAACCCATTGTGGAGCTTTGTCCCTCCCCAAGCAGTGAGATTATAAACAGAAAGCTTCCTTTGAGTAGTACGTAAGAGAGACGTTGCTTGGTGACAATAGTAAAACACTTTGCAAGTCAAACGATGCTGTCGTAAAATTGTCTTCCTCGTCGGCACGTCCTCGTCTCTTGCTTTGCCCAATCCTTGTCTCTTGCTTTGCCCGATCTTTGTCTCTTGCTTGGCCCGATCCTTGTCTCTTGCTTTGCCCGATCTTTGTCTCTTGCTTTGCCCGATCTTTGTCTCTTGCTTTGCCCGATCCTTGTCTCTTGCTTTGCCCGATCCTTGTCTCTTGCTTTGCCCGATCCTTGTCTCTTGCTTTGCCCGATCTTTGTCTCTTGCTTTGCCCGATCCTTGTCTCTTGCTTTGCCCGATCCTTGTCTCTTGCTTTGCCCGATCTTTGTCTCTTGCTTGGCCCGATCTTTGTCTCTTGCTTGGCCCGATCCTTGTCTCTTGCTTGGCCCGATCTTTGTCTCTTGCTTTGCCCGATCTTTGTCTCTTGCTTTGCCCGATCCTTGTCTCTTGCTTGGCCCGATCCTTGTCTCTTGCTTTGCCCGATCCTTGTCTCTTGCTTGGCCCGATCCTTGTCTCTTGCTTTGCCCGATCCTTGTCTCTTGCTTGGCCCGATCCTTGTCTCTTGCTTTGCCCGATCCTTGTCTCTCGCTTTGCCCGATCTTTGTCTCTTGCTTTGCCCGATCCTTGACTCTTGCTTTGCCCGATCTTTGTCTCTTGCTTTGCCCGATCCTTGTCTCTTGCTTTGCCCGATCTTTGTCTCTTGCTTTGCCCGATCCTTGACTCTTGCTTTGCACTATCTTTGTCTCTTGCTTTGCCCGATCCTTGTCTCTTGCTTGGCCCGATCCTTGTCTCTTGCTTTGCCCGATCTTTGTCTCTTGCTTTGCCCGATCCTTGTCTCTTGCTTCCGCGTTCATAGCATCTTCGTGTCTTTTAAGATGAGCAGCATGTCCGCCCATTTTTTCTTGAGGAGAAAACTGTTTAAAACTGTGACAAAATGCGCAAATGTCCTTTTTTGGCTTGAAGAAGGCTAAGTTGAACTCATTAGAAAAGACCTGGCGGTAAACATGCTCGCTGCAAGGTTTAATCCCTTCCTTGTTACATTTAGCTTTGAAAAAGTGAAACATCTTTGAAATCGTCAGATTAGAATCCAGGTACGTTGTTTTTGTGCTCTTTCGAGTATAGTGGCTTTCTACACACGGGAATGATTATATATGCAGCCTGATGCTATTTCTATGGTCTTCATACGTCCTGTTCCTTGGGGACCGTAAAATGCCGCTTTCATTCTTCTTTGAAAATGCTTTGTCAACGGGGCCAAGACTAATGTTTAATGTAGAGAGGAAAAAAAGCCTCACACACACGTTGTTCTAACTCTTTCTCGGTAAATAAATAATGCTTTGACCAAGACCTTTCCCTTTTTCTTTGTTTGGGATCAGCTAGAACACGATTAACTTGACTGATTTTCACATTTGAAAGAATAAACTGTTTTTCCATGTTGAAACTTTCAATAGACCAATTATACTCATTGTTCAATTTCAATCTGTCATCCTCACCGAATATTACTGTGCATTTGTACCTGCACTTGCTGCAATTTACCTTTAATGGCTGTTTTCTGTTTTTTTCAGTTTCCCGATTGAATCAGTATGTTCCACGCCCTTACTATTAAGAGATTTTCTCACCGCTCTTTTCCACCCTGCTTCATTCCTCTACCGTTTTCATATACCATTTGATTGTTCCAAGTTGACAGTAAGCTCTCCTGGTCATGAAGGTAAGGCAGTATCCGGCTCTGTTTCTCTTTCAATGCTGCGAGAATTCAGTAAAATTAGTTCCTGCCCTCTATCTGCTCTTTTCTTTTTATGTGTTCAATATAATCCGGATCTTTTCCTATTGCATTCGTAGGGTCTTCAATGCTGTCGTCAAAGTTGCTTAGAGGCTCCGAATCTGAGCTCTCTGTGTCTGAATCCTGTGCACACTCTGCTGAGAATATAATAAATAAGTGAAGCTGTTGGTAAATGCTTGTTGAATGCTACAGATATTCACATAGCATGTATACTATGATCTCTGCAACAAGATAAGGAAAACAGCTTAAAGATTGATAGTTTAGTTATAAAGGCCGTTTTAGATATTAACTAATTGTATTTGAGCCATGCCATGAAGTTCTTCCGCTTTTTGTCGAAGTTCGCTGCTGTTCGAGTGGCGGTAAATCGTGATCTGTATCGGTTAGTCGGTATCTGAAGTCTCTTTTGATCTCTCGTCTAATAATGGCAGTAAGAAACAAGATTGAAATAGAAAAGAAGCTTTCAAAACGAATACGTTTTGTTATTTTAATCACTGTTCTTTAACCATCACCATCCTTCTTCTTCTTCTTCTTCTTCTTCTTCTTCTTCTTCTTCTTCTTCTTCTTCTTCTTCTTCTTCTTCTTCTTCTTCTTCTTCTTCTTCTTCTTCTTCTTCTTCTTCTTCTTCTTCTTCTTCTTCTTCTTCTTCTTCTGCTTCTCCTTCTTCTTCTTCTTCTTCGTCTTCTTCTTCTTCTTCTCTTCTTCTTTTCCTTCTCCTACTTCTTCTTTTTTTGTTCTCCTCCTCCTCCTCCTCCTCCGCCTTCTTCTTCTTCTTCTTCTTCTTCTTCTTCTTCTTCTTCTTCTTCTTCTTCTTCTTCTTCTTCTTCTTCTTCTTCTTCTTCTTCTTCTTCTTCTTCTTCTTCTTCTTCTTCTTCTTCTTCTTCTTCTTCTTCTTCTTCTTATTCTTCTTCTTCTTCTTCTTCTTCTTCTTCTTCTTCTTCTTCTTCTTCTTCTTCTTCTTCTTCTTCTTCTTCTTCTTCTTCTTCTTCTTCTTCCTAGTCTTCTCCCTCCTCCTCAATTATCACAAATGTTGATGTAATCACATTATTTACAATATCAATATTTAGTGCCCATAGAACTTAGTACTGTCCATTACAGGCCTACAAAAGTGGTATGATCTGACCCACACATCGACACACGTGGTTTGAGCCTAAGTAAAGCTTCTCCATTTCATGGTTTAAGATAGTTATACCAAAACAGGGGGTGGGGGTGTAAAACACCATTCTATCGGTACAGTTTTGGAGATTTAGGCTTTGAAATACTCATCAAATTGTGTTAACTTTAAACATACCGGCTGCAGAGGAGCATCGTGCTGCCAAATTCGACACCATTTTCTTTTGCAGAGGCCGAGTAAATAAAAGATTACGTAAGAAAATACCATGGCTATTTCCTTTTAAATAGAAAGTGACCCCGTACGAGGAATGACTATACCCAACACAATTCCGTCAACTTTTAGAAGTAAAGAAAAATCAACCACAAACCTAGATCTAGCTCGAGACCGACAAATAAGACGAAAGACGTGAAAACATTACAACAGATGGAATGAACAGGGATCGAACCTGCGCCTCGATGCGGCACCCGATGCGGATAGCTCAGTGGTTAAGTGCCTGGTCTTGTCTCGGCAAGGCGATGGGTGCCCATCGAGGCGCAGATTCGATCCCTGTTCATTCCATCTGTTGTAATGTTTTCACGTCTTTCGTCTTATTTGTCGGTCTCGAGCTAGATCTAGGTTTGTGGTTGATTTTTCTTTACTTCTTATTTCATTATTTTCAGTCACATGCATCTTTAGATCCTTAGATCTAGCTTCGTCTGTCTCAGCCTCTAACGTGGTTTGACTGCTTTCTTTATTTCTATGTCAACTTTTAGGAAATTCAAAAAAAAAAAAAAAATATTGTGCAAGAAATGCATATATCCACTTAGTCATTTTCTAGCACTGAATCTTTAGTGCAACAAATGACAAAGTGGATATAGTCATTTCTTGCATTAACTGATGTGAAATTTTGGAGATAGTGAAAAAATAGGAATGTTAATATCTCGATAACCAACTAAGGCACAGCTTCGATATTTGAGAGGTGAAAGAGCAGCATCGAACTACCCGGCTCATATCGATAACTCCATTTCGACCAAAAGTGGGTATAGTCAGTTCTTGCACTCAGCCGTCGATGGAGAGAAAAACTAGAGAGATAGAAGGAAAAGGATTGGGGGGTGGGGGAGGGAGAGAGAGAGAGAGAGAGAGAGAGAGAGAGAGAGAGGGAGAGACAGACAGACAGACAGACAGACAGACAGACAGACAGACAGAGACAGACAGACAGACAGAGACAGACGGAGACAGAGAGAGAGAGAGAGAGAGGGAGGGAGAGAGAGAGAGAGAGAGGGAGAGAGAGAGAGAGAGAGAGAGAGAGAGAGAGAGAGAGAGAGAGAGAGAGAGAGAGAGAGAGAGAGAGAGAGAGAGAGAGCAGAAGATAGTTCACCTACTGAAATAGAAAGACGAAATGAGTTTTATCAAGTAAGTGGGACAAAAGATATAGGTGATGAATCCAATAAAAATAAATGTCACCAAGTGGACCAAACAATACCAGGATTGCAGGCTCTTATAGACCTCTTTACAGATTAGGACGCATACCTAGAATACGGTAATCTGGTCAAAATTACTTATTCCTAGGTCATTCGAGGACAGATTAGGGACAGGTCACAAGGCAATATCCGGGTATCGTACTTCACAGTCCAGGGTTAATATTGGTGCTCAGGTCAGACTGGGAAAAGACCATTGACTTAGCCCAGATTATCCGTTAGGTATGTCGGCGTTACATGAGAGAGTTATTACCTGAGGCACGTACTGTAGCATCAAGAGGAGAGGTGAGAGGATGGTGTGTGAGAGAAAAGGGGGGGGGGGTGGAAAGAGAAGAGAGAGTGCGTGTGTGGGGTATTTAAGCCTTGCATTCATAGGCCATGATAATCCATATCCATGATGATCCAGATCCATGATGATCCAGATCTAAATGTAGATTGCTCAATGCTCTCACTGGTCTTAATGCTTCGCGACATTCAGTTTCTAGCCAAGTGCGAAAAGGGAGACAAAACAAAAGAAAAGAAAAATATAAACCTGTAAGATAGTTGAGATAATTATCTCTTTCCCTCGCTATTCTTTTTTTTTCTTCCTTTCCTTATTCAAACAACTAACCCCAAACCCTAGTAAGCGATCAGAAGGTGTCTGGCTATGAATGGTTCACCAGCTGTGATGGAGAGTGAGGAGAACTTTCGGATCGATCAGATTTACTTTGCGATAAAAGAAATATCGATCGCCGTGTAAGATTGGCGAGTCACGCAATAATAAGTCAGATATTATGGGTGTTTGAACAAAAACCCCTCAGACGGCCTGGTTTGAGTGCAGCAAGCCTGTCACAGCCC
>JAWDGP010005499.1:252500-257500 GCA_033675545.1 Elysia crispata | reverse complement strand
ATATCTTCTTTCTACTATTCTAGCCATATATTTATTTATTTATTTATTTATTTTGGGGGGAAGTCAAGAAAAACCGATATCTTGCAAGGGACCCAAAAGACTACTTGTCATAAAACAAAAACAAAGAAACAAAAAAATGAAAAATCGTGGGGCTCTAGTTTTATTTTTTAACTTCAATTTGTCTACCAAACCTGTTTCGCACTTACGTGCGAGCATTAATTTTAGCTTCTCGCTGATGAATATCGCGGCTCTGAGTAGCAAAGTCTGTCAACAGCTTGGACAAGTGGGACTTGAACTAAAAGCAGGAAACCATAAAATTGTCACATTCTCAATTAGTTAAAACAGTTGGGAAACTTAGGAGACATGAAATAATTTGTTTCTATTTTATTATATCTTTTTTTTAATTCAGTAAGATGAAATGTATAAACACGTTCTCTGTCATTAATTATGTCCCCAACTTTAGTGCTCTCACCCAGCCTCCACCAGCGACACAGTGTCAACAGAGCAGTATGCCCTCCACCAGCGACACAGTGTCAACAGAGCATTATGATCCAAGCATCAGTTGAGGCTGTCATAAAAAAAGTTTAAACTAAAACATTGGACAAAAAGCTGTGCCGCTATAGATGTCCGGATAAAACCTACAAAAATGTCTCATCCAGTGTATGCCTGACGGGGTTTCCGCACGAGTACGATTGTTTTGGTCTAAATTGCAATTAGTGGTTTTTTTGTTTTGCTTTTGTTTTCTTTGTTCTATATTTTTGAAAGGGTTTTGAAAAACCAAAACAATTCTTTGAATATTTTATTTTATTTTTTTTTTTTATTTTTTTTGGTCTAAAGCAGATTAAGAATGGTTTATTTTTTAATCCCCAGACAGCAAAGGCAAGCTGCAGATTTTGAAATTAATGGTGGTAAAGAATTTTTAGTTTGTCTGCACAGCTTCTCGTGTTCACCCTCATGATAATCCGTGTTTTTTCTGAAGGAAAAAAGCCTGTGCTTGCTACAAATAGACAGTCAACATCTTTAGAGAGGAAAGTTTCTTCACAAATCTCTGATACGCATGCGTCTTTAGCACTAAAATTAATCTTAGATATTCTTAGATGATATTCTTAATTTTACCGCAAAAGAGATATTGTCAAGGTACCCTAGAATATTTCGGTCTTTAGGGTTGTTAGTCTATTTTTTTTATAAAACTGTGATTGGAGAAAATTATAAACCTATGGAAAAAAAAATCTAAAATCTAAAATAAAAGAATGCTAAGAAGTACGCCTTTTGTTGAACATTCACAACAGGGTTAAAAACAAAAACAACATCTTTGGTCAGACAGGATTTTAAAGTATATGTAAAACAACCATTTCCCAATTTTCTGTTTGTTTTAAATTAAGATCATTTTTCGGTTCTCTGAGTTACTCGAAGAGAGATGAAAAGAAGTCGTCATTTTATCTGAGTACAGCAGTGCCTTTACCAGCAGCTCCACACTTAAATCAAAGGGAGATAACTTTAATATCGGGAACATGATAGAGATAAGATTCAGTAACGGTTTGGAAGGAAGACTAACATGATGCGAGTCTACGGGTTTGGTTGTCAATAGCAACCATGGCAGTCCAGACTGGCGGAACAACTGCTAGATAGGTTCATTGGGTGAATTATCGTTTTGTTGATTGGTTGGTTGGTTGATTTGTTTGTATGTTAGTTGGATGGTTGGTTTTTGTGTTGTTTGGCTAGTTGACTTGTATATGTTGTTTGTTTGATTTGTTTGTATGTTAGTTGGATGGTTGATTTTAGTGTTGTTTGGCTAGTTGACTTGTATATGTTAGTTGGTTGATTTGTTTGTATGTTAGTTGGATGGTTGCTTTTTGTGTTGTTTGGCTAGTTGACTTGTATATGTTAGTTGGTTGATTTGTTTGTATGTTAGTTGGATGGTTGCTTTTTGTGTTGTTTGGCTAGTTAACTTGTATATGTTAGTTGGTTGATTTGTTTGTACGTTAGTTGGATGGTTGGTTTTTGTGTTGTTTGGCTAGTTGACTTGTATATGTTAGTTGGTTGATTTGTTTGTATGTTAGTTGGATGGTTGGTTTTTATGTTGTTTGGCTAGTTGACTTGTATAATTATTTTGGTTGGTTGGCTGCATGGCTTTTAAGTTGGCTGGCTCAAATGGTAACTGGTTGTGTTTCAAATAAGTTCGCTGATTTGTTTTTATGACTGTGAGTTGAATGGTTTGGGTATATGGGTTGGTTGGTTGGTTGGCTGGATGGGATTTACGTTGAGTGGCTGAAATGGTAGCTCATTGATTTGCAGGTAGGTTGGGCGATATGGTGACGGATTCATTGTTATGATTGTTGGTTGCTTGGCTTACTTTGCTCTATTAGTCGACCTACTAAGTAACAAATTTCAAGGAAATTCCGAATTTGCTTCTGACAGTTAGATATTAAGCTGAAAATCATGGGAAGGTGATATCCGGCCCAAAGATTTTGGCATTAGATCCGTAGCTGTAAGCTCATTCCATCTCTTCGTTCTTCCATGTGCCAACAAGAGATATAGCTAGAGTGGAGCCCGTCACACGGTGAGGAATCGAATCAGCGAAACTCGTGCACGTATAAGGCTCTTGAAAAATAATTAAAGAAAAACGATTTCAGATTAAGAATTACCAATTAATCTCTGATTTGAAGATAGGATATTTCATTGCTTGGTTGATTTTTTTTTTAATTGAGTCTCTCTCTCTTGAAATAATCTTTTGCCTTCCACGAACAGTCAAACTCTATTCTGATAGTTTGATGCTAAAAATACAATCTGAATCTGTTTTTCGATCCCCAGCCAAAAACATTCCTTGCAAGTGTCAGGGCGACATGTTTACCTCAAGGACCACTAGCTCCACTCTAGATATAATTATGCTCAGATGCATGCCTGTGTCGGAAATTGCATTGTGGCGTGGCTGTTAGATTGTTCGCAGGAGACACGCATTAGCACGTCGGCCTGACGGCGGCTTGCTGGCTCCGCACAGACCTGTCTCTGTAGTGAAGGCCTGGTGTCAACCGCAAGGTTATGACCTGTGAATCCGGTGCTTACCTGCCGATCGTGATGGATGGAGAGTGGGGAACAGACATAGACAGGAACGGGCAGAGTAAAAGAAGAGGATAGAGGAAGAGAGAGAGACAGACAGAAATAGACAGAGAAAGGGGAGAGGGGTAGGGTGGGGGAGGGGGGGGGGGTGAAGAGATAGAGAAACGGGAAAGAAAGAGAGAGAGAGAGAGAGAGAGAGAGAGAGAGAGAGAGAGAGAGAGAGAAAGAGAGAGAGAGAGAGAGAGAAGGTGCGGGGGGGGGGGGCCGCACACACTCTGGAATGCCGGAGATGGGAGATAGAAAAAAAGAAGAAACGAAGAGTGAGCCGGAACGAAGAGGCAGAAAGACATGCATTACATAAAGCAGGAAAGACTCAAAAACAAGTGGGAGAAAAGGAATGTACTCAGATTCCACGGAAGAAACGTAATTTTTTTTATGAACGGTTTGAATCTCTACTGAAAGAAGAGCATAAGTCCTGTGACGACTTAAAGAAGGATGGTACTTTGATTCTATACCATGAGGAAGTGTCCAAAGCATTTCCTGCATTTAAAAACCTAAGTAACCTAACATCGCCCTTAGATCTAAATGTTGACTGAGAATAGGTCATGTTTCCTTCCCTTTCTTTTTTTTTTTCTTTTGTCTATCATTATTTCCCTTAGCTTACAAGAGTAGATGCATTATAAAACTTGTATTAACTGATCGCAAGATATCTTGTTCCCTCTCTCTCTCTCTCTTTGTCTCTCTCTCTCTCTCTCTCTCTCTCTCTCTCTCTCTCTCTCTCTCTCTCTCTCTCTCTCTTTCTCTCTCTCTCTCTCTCTCTCTCTCTCTCTCTCTTTTTTTCTCTCTCTCTTCCTTTGTCTTTTTACGTCATGTATTCCTTTTTCTCTCTCCAATTCTTTTTACTATCACTCTCTCTGTCTCTCTCTCTGTCTCTCTCTCTCTGTGTCTCTCTCTGTCTCTCTCTGTCTCTCTCTCTCTCTCTCTCTCTCTCTCTCTCTCTCTGTGTCTCTCTCTCTCTGTGTCTCTCTCTGTCTCTCTCTGTCTCTCTCTCTGTCTCTCTCTGTCTCTCTCTCTCTCTCTCTGTCTCTCTCTCTGTCTCTCTCTGTCTCTCTCTGTCTCTCTCTGTCTCTCTCTCTCTCTCTCTCTCTCTCTGTGTCTCTCTCTGTCTCTCTCTGTCTCTCTCTGTCTCTCTCTGTCTCTCTCTCTCTCTCTCTCTCTCTCTCTCTCTCTCTCTCTCTCTCTCTCTCTCTCTCTCTCTCTCTCTCTCTGCCCTGTTTTTGTTTGCAGATTTAGAATTTAGGTTTATATTTTAAGTTGCTGGATTAAAAAGGGTTTCAGAATATTAAGTTTGGAGATTCCATGCCAACCTCCATCTTTTAGAGAACGATAGAATTAAGTCGCAGTGGTCAAATTTCTGCTATGCATCAGTAAAAATGAAAAAAAAAACAGTAGGAGTTTTTTAACTGCCACAATAGTTATTTACTCTTAGGTGATCTTCAAATAATACAATGAAAAAAATATATGCTTTATGGGGTTTTACATTGAATTCCGCCATTTGTCCATAATAGGGACATTCGAAAATTATTTCATAAGGCTGGAATCTGGTGAGGTACTCAGCCCTAGACTAGTATACGCAGATTGTACCAGCGACTTTGTGGGGGAAAAATTGTGGTATAGCTGGTCTAACTGCTTAGAATCGTTATCAACAAAAACTTTTTCCAGTTTTAATCCAAAATTAGTATGGATTAGGTTACAATGAGAGAAAAGAACAAGCGGAGAAAGAGGAGGGAGAAGTAAAAAAAAAAAAAAAAGAAAAAGAGAAACACGAACAATAAGCAAGAACAACAAGGAAATAGAGACAGATAGAGACAGGTAGAGAGGGAGAGAAAGGTAGTAGCAAAAAGAAACGATGAGTAAGGAGAGGACGAGAGGAAAAAGGCACT
>JAWDGP010005499.1:240000-247500 GCA_033675545.1 Elysia crispata | reverse complement strand
TACAAAGCCCGTGACGGACTAGCGTTCGGCATCTTACCCAAGGCATAAGGTTGAGGTCAGCTTTTGAGTTCAATTTTAACGCAATGCAAGTTTAATTCGTCAAGAACACCATCCAACAGATCCCTATGCTGCAATCAACAACACAACAAAATGAATAAGGCTAGAATTGGAGATTTATTGTATTTCAGTTTTTAGAAGAAAATGCAGAAAGAGTTTTTAAAAAGTTGCGATTAGTAGTCAAACCAGGAGAAGTTTCCTCAGTCAACATTTTCTCATCACTTTCTCTCGGTCATGTTTCATTTCATTCCAGACTACTTGTGCTTTATGAAACTCTGAAGACTTGGATGTGCATTTTCAGATCCCTCTAAAATGTTTTGTGCAGCTCTCTTTTTACTCATTTGCTCATGATGAGAAGTTCTTTCCTCAAAATAACAAAAAAAATAAATAAATAAATAATGCTGGTGATTGCTTTGAGTGGATCCAACAGTTTCGAGGTAAATCCGGAATGAAATCAAAAAGAGATGCACATTGTGGGCTAGTCTTTTCCTATTTAAAAGTGCCATTGGTGGATATAATATTATATTTACGCAGTTTAATAGCTTTTTGGGTGTTTATAATTATAAAAGATGCAATGCCCTTTTTTTTCAAAGCTGACATCCACTTTTACCTGACCACCCGCCCCCCCCCACCCCACCCACTTCCCCATCTGAGAGTCAACTTTGGATCAGCTGGTCTTAATATCTCCCCAAACCCCACCTTAAGCTGACGTTATTAAAGAATGGTCCCTGAAAAATCACGTTAATTCTCTGCTTCACTTTTGCTTAAAATGCGGTGTTTCATTTCATTACTTTGCTTTTGAGATGCCCTGAAACAACGCATCATATTCGCAAGTTGATGCCAACTTTGGCAAATATGGTGGGTTTTTTTAATTCCTTCGACGTACGCGGTAAAATAATATCAGAAGAAAAGTAATGATGAGAGAGAGAGAGAGAGAGAGAGAGAGAGAGAGAGAGAGAGAGAGGGGGGGGGGGGGGGAGAGAGAGATAGTGAAAGAAATGGAGAGAGAGTAAGAGAGGTAGAGGGAGAGAGAGAGGGGGGAAGAGAGAGATAGAGAAAGAAATGGAAAAAGAGATTAAGAGAGGGAGAAAGAGGGAAAAGAGAGAGAGAAGGAGAGAGGGGGGGGGAGAAAGATAGAGAGGGAGAGAGAGACAGAGAGTCAGAGAGAAATGACCTATGCATGCACTGTAGATAAAGCGTTTGGAACAGAAAAAAAGCTAATTTAAGTTAATGAGATCGATGAAAGATAAGCGAATAATAATAGTGTTCACAGAAACACTTGGACCGTGTCAAAACGACAGAATGGTATACTTTCAACAATTCCCACCCCAATTCTACTATCTTCATTCAATAGGGTTACGTTCTGGAAAGAAAAGGCAGGAAAGCACGAATATGAAGGAGATTTTTTAAAGTATTATCATAATTTGATTCCATGCCTCCATCATTCTGAAAGCCTCCTACATGATTTGTTTATTTTGACCCAAGTTTGTTTTACGCTCTATAAAAACAACGTGATGAAGTGCAAAGAAAACGAAGCAGTTTGGGACAGGGACACAAAGTCTGTTTGTTAGCATTTTTATGGAATGATTGCCATTTCTTTAGATCCTATCTTTTTTTATTATATTTTTTGAGCGGTAACATGTAGTACGAGGAAAAAAAAAATAACCCCCCCCCCCCCAAAAATAAAAAAAAAAAAAAAATCACGTGAAAGAGCAGGCTGTAATGGACCATAAGTACAAGAATTATGTAGAGCAGCATGTTGCTAATAATGCAGTGGGAAAGCCCGATTACTTTCTGCCCCTCTTCTTTGAGGAGGTGTAAGAGATCGTTGAACCGTTGAATAACTCTTATAATATGCTAAGCACTTAAAGCACTGGGGTTTGTGGACACGGTGTATTCCTTGACTACTCAGCGATGCAATGGGTGGGTGTCTCGTGGTATGGAAAACAGGTTGTATATAGCACCGTCCCGATAATTACGCAGAGATGCAATGGGTGTCTCGTGGTATGGGAAACAGGTTGTCACCACCATTAAATGCGAAAGATTTATGATCAAAGTTAATGTTGTTTTGTTTTGGTTTTTTTTATTTTTTTATTTTTTATTTTTTATTTTTTTTTTTTTGTATTGTTTTGGTTTTACCTTTTCTTTACAATCAGCTGGTATTTGTGAATGACACATCTTACAATAAAGAAAGCAAAGATTGAATACAGTGAAAGACAATCCTATTGTGTCAAGATCTTTGATACCAAAAGCATTGCAGTGGAGATAATGTCCTCAAACAGATTCTCATTACAATTTTGGCTGACTGGTTAATAGGCACTGCACAACAACAAGATCAAAGGTAAAATTTGCTTGGTAGAAAGTTTAAAAAGATTAATCAGATGTCCTCACGCGGTAGTCTGGAGCAAGTAGAAGAATTTTCAATCCTACCCCCACATGGTGGGAGGGTGAGATTTCTATCCCCTATCACTAGCGCTACTTCTCGGAGTTGTCCAAATCTCACATTACTTACTTACTTACTTACTGCCCTTTTTTGCCGTGGGCAATTAGGGCAGCAAATCTCACATTGATAGTATGATATTTTGTCAGCTGTTATAAAACTGTTTAGCAAACTATGTTTTAGTACAAGTTAAATGACTCGATGACGCCAATACTGTTTTGGAGACTTTGAATCTTTGTGAAATTCTTGATTTGTTCATTCCAGCGTTGGTTGAAGCTTGATATAGCCTTTCCACATCAAGGAGATCTTTAGCTTTTTACACAATATCAAGCAGGGTACGGGTGAAAAGATGAGATCCAAGCTTAACTACCTGTAGGATAAGTTTCGAACGCGCATTTCTGTATAGAGATTAGGTCATCTTGAGAGTCCATTTTACCTGACAGGAACTTGTTTAATCTGCAAAAGGTAAAAAAAACCTTGAGGAAACCTTGAAGTTGCTGGGCTCAATCAGTCAATTCAACAACAACAAAAAAAAGTCAATCTCATAAAAACAAGTCGGTATTTTGAGTTTAACTTAAGCAGTGGCATTAGACGTGTGGTGGAAGTTAAAGAAAGGAAATATTTCTAGAGGAAGGGAGACTCTGATAAACTAGCTTAATGCTTGGGAGGAAAGAAAGGTTTCTGGGACTACTTTATGCAAAGCAGCTATGCTCCTCAAATCAATACAATTCACTCATGCAGGTTTCTCTCAAGCCATCAAATCTGCGAGGAAAGGGGAGGTGGTGTATTTTATAGACACAAAAAAAAGCCCAACAAAATCCCAAACTCTAAAGAAGAAGGCAGACAGCCTCAACCCTCCCTCCGCCCCTCTCTAAACCCCTTCAGTTCTTTAGTTTCTTTGCTTGCCACTCTTTCTGATGTCGCCATGGACAACAACGATTGCTTCCCTTGGCCTTCGCTGTTGTCTCCCTTTGGTTTCAAACGAAGCCTCGGTTGCTTCCCTTTCCCGCAGCAGGTGGCACCCTGTGTCGTGATGTCAGTCTCGGGCAAGGCTTGACAGGGGAGCTCGGACGTTCATTGGTCCTCTGGCTGCGCCCGGAAGCTGGCAAGGGCCACAAAACCTGACGGGAGGCAACTCTGACTGTCCGTCGTCTGACGTCTTTTCTTGATGCCCTGATGAGAAGAAAGCAAAAGGCGGCGAAAAGGTGAAAAAAAAATATTAGAGTAGAGGTGTAAGAAAGAAAGAGAGAGAGAGAGAGAGAGAGAGAGAGAGAGAGAGAGAGAGAGAGAGAGAGAGAGAGAAAGAGAGAGAAACAAAGACCTGAGGGATACAGAGAGGCAGCGAATGGGTTTGTTGAGGCTGTGTAACTACAGGAGCAGATTAGACAGGCGGAGTAAGAAGTTAACTGTGAAAGACAAATGGGAATGAGATATGAAGAGATAAAGAACAGAGACAGACAGACAGACAGACAGACAGACAGACAGACAGACAGAGATAGATAGATAGATAGATAGATAGATAGATAGATAGATAGATAGAGAGAGAGAGAGAGAGAGAGAGAGAGAGAGAGAGAGAGAGAGAGAGAGAGAGAGAGAGATTGGTTTGCCAAGCTGCATACCTACAGAAACAGATTAAAATACAGAAACCCAGGAAGTAAGCAATGAAAGACAACATAGAATAAGTTATGAAGAGATCGAAGAGAAAGATAGAGAGAAAGAGGGGGAGATGAGCTACAGACAGACACACAAACACAGAGAGAGCAGATTTAAGGTCAAAACTAGAAGGACCAAGAAGTAGCTTAATAAGTCAAGACAGAAAAAGGTATGAAGGAGTATAAAGAAGAGAAAGAGTGAGTGAATCTGTATGTGTGTGCATGAGCTACAGACAAACAGACAGAGAGCAAATCTAATCACAAAACTAGAAGGACCAAAAGGTTACTTAGAAAAGGCAATAAAGAAAAAGGTATGAAGGAGTATAAAGAAGAGAGAGAGAGAGAGAGAGAGAGAGAGAGAGAGAGAGAGAGAGAGAGAGAGAGGGAAGAAGAGAAGAGGTACACAGCGTCCATAAATAATAAGTCTATTCTAGAGCAGTATATGATAATGCTCTCACATTACGAATATAACCTACTTGTAGAGAGTATTATATCAGACAGCTTCAGCTATATTCATACAAAGCTACATGATTATTCAATAACAGGGTACATCTACAACACTGAGGGACTGTTTCTTTTTTGTTTTTGTTTTTGTTTTTTGTTTGTTTTTTTTTGTTTTCTTTCTTTTTTTTTAAATGAGCCAGTCGTTTCGCTGAGTGCTTAGAGTATTGCGTGCTCTAATTTCGAATTATCTGTTTGCTTGTTTGTTTTGTTGCTGATTGGTTTTTGCCTCTTTCGCTTGTTTATCTCCCATTGTAAGTTGTAACTACAATGTAATCAAGCGGACCCAAAGTGGAAAATTGGTCACACACGACTTTTGAGATTTTCGAGCCATTCCATTTCACTGGAGAATCCAAGTTTTACTCCGATTAGCACAATGAAGTCAGCGAAGTGTAGTACATTATTTTTTTCCTTGTCATAATTATTGTCTTTGTCAAAGGAATAATTTATTTCATCAAAATATTTTTTTCTTCTTTTTTTTTTTTAATTTATTTTTATTTTTATTATTTTTATTGATCTTTCATTTTTTTTAATGTTTATTTATTTATACCACATTTTTTCTCCACAATTTCCACAAATTTTGAACGTAGTGTTAAGTGTCAGTTTCCCTTAATAACATTTCTGCACCCAAGATCTCCCGGTTCTCTCTTTGACCAGTTGTTCTCTGGAAGTCTGTTTCTCAAGTTTAAAATAAGCCGCCCACAACCAACTTGTTGGGAGCTAGAGATATGAGACCGAGCAATTAAAAAAAAATCATGTAATTATATTGGTTCATCTCCAAGGAGGATAGATTTGGACAAAAATCAAAATATTGCTATTACCTTTGATTGATTTATTCGTTGTGTGTGTGTGTGTGTGTCAGTATGAGGTTATAGTTTTAATTCCTCATGTAAGGAGAAAAAAAGAAAACATTTAAATTCATTACAAAAAAAAAAAAAAAGAAATATCCTTTGAATCTCATTGTCTTAAGAAATTAAGAATAAACGTTGAAGTTATCACATGTAACAGATTCAATATAACTTTACGACAAAAAACCCGCATAAGCAAGGAACCAAGTTTTTTAGGAGAGCCAAAAAACTGAAAATGCGCATAACACTCCCATTGTTTTGGTAAAAAATTGATTGCAGTTTTATAGGACACTTTTGCTTTTATTTGTCACATCAATTTAAAGTCGATTATTCTCAAAACAACGACAGCAGAAGCCACAATTTTTTATATCACAAGGAACATGAACAGAAATCTATCTGTGATTAATGACAAAAACACGCATATAGCATATGCGTTTATAAAGCATTTCGTGTCGTCTCATATTTATGACAAATAAACATATATGGCTACATCAGTTTTTCTACCATAAGAGTTGAATGATGACATTGCCTAGGAGTCACATGATTTTGCATATAGGTCGATTAAAAATGACAAGTACACTTTGTTACGTACACTTCACATCAAGAATTATAACATTTTGAAGCAACCAATAGGACAATGATATGCATAACTTTATTTGCACCTGTAGAAACAAGTATTTTGTCCTTTGAAAAAAAAAATTACTTACGAAAAGACTGAAAAATCGAAATGATGATTAATTGCTCTACTCACATAAAGCAAAACTAAAACATTCTGGTATCAACACGAATTTTTATTAACTTAAACGGTCAATATGTGATAGAAATAAAGACAATGTTATTCTTTCACGACTTAAACATAAAATAATATTCCAAAGAACTCAAAGATAAACAGTTTTTCATATAAACCAAATGCATCATAATTGTGTAACGTTATAGCGTCAAAAATGTAATATTCATTAGCCACCTGATAAAAATAGGTCTATTTATTTGCCCACATCATTCTCAAAGAGATAAGACTGGTATCGTAAAACTAAGCATTGTCATGAAATCCACTCTCTTGGCAGAATACAGATGTGAAAAAAAAAAAAAAAGCTGTCATTCACTTTGCAGTGCTGAGGAGTAGAAACAACCTCATTAGAAATTTTGAAAGTAAAAAAAAAAGAAAGAAAATGTGAGAGCCATCACAGTGAAAGCAATTGAGAAAGATTTAGGTGACTTTGTTGCGAACCAAAGTTAATTATTATTTCGGTGGTGATGCCGTATTCAACATGGGTAGCACAGTTTCTTGGAATAAATCGCCGCTTTTTATACTTCCAGGGATATTTTGCCAGAAGGCCCTGTGATTATAAGGCATAAGTGGCACAAGCTGCTTCACTATCTGCTCCTTCTCTCACTTACCGATACCTCCAGGCTGACCTGTTTTTTTTTTTTGTTTTTTGTTTTTTTTTTGTTTTTTTTGTTTGTTCAGTCCAGTCTTGATCCCATAAGTGTTGATTTATTTCCCGTCGGTTACTTTTATTGAAGCAAACGGAACATTTTTTGCTACATTTTTTATCGCAGCCGCCGTTACCAGCGTGTTTGCTGGCACGCCTAGCTAGATATGGCGCGGCAGCATTCTGGATTCCCTTAACATTACGGCGTTTACTCCTCTTTCTATTGGTTTCACAAACATTTTGTCCTTCAGTTTGTAGAATATTAGGCTCGTTCTGTGTCAATACTTCATGTTCTACAGTCACCTCTTGTTTCCTGCGTTGAGTTATCTATAGAGTTGGTATTAAAAGGCAATATTTTTGCACTCACTTCATTGATTTGTGCATGGCTTGTTATTTGTCCATCAACTGCTGCACAAGGAGTTTGTTCATCGTAGTTTTCAACATTTTGGTTAATGTTTAGGTTTCTTTCACACTTGCTTGTTGACGCTTCGGGGTCCGTTGAACGAAAACTTGATTTTGATTTTCTTTTTTTTCCACACCGGAATGCTGCAGCAAGGTTTCCTTCACAG
>JAWDGP010005499.1:230000-235000 GCA_033675545.1 Elysia crispata | reverse complement strand
ATTAAAGCCCGTCCTCTAGATAGGCGCGAAAGTTTCGTGCAATATTCATGGCCTCCGTCAGGTCTGATTTATAGCCGGAACTTCCTGAGGACTGGCGCTTTCCGTGGATGAAGACACTATAGATGTCAAATCATATGAAGATCTGACAAATCTTTCACAGACGCTAAACGTATTTAGACCTGCAACTCATGAAGGGTTGTTGCACAACAAGATGGTATCAGATATGGCTGATGCAAGAAGAACACAATTGAACTCAGTGGTGAGGTCGTGTTCTGTCGGCAGGCTGTAACAGTAGCTGTTTTACGAGCTGATTCAATACATATGGGCGAAAGGGTCAAGGTCATCTATTTATGTATCTAGATTTCAGATTGGAATTTATTTGGATATGGATAAATTGTCGGCTAGTTTTCCTTTTCACCTCAACCACTTCAGCCTGTAGAGGGACTTTTTTTTTATACCCGTCACGGCTTTTATACCTCTTCAGGGACTACTTTCTTTTTCACCTTGTGCCAGCCACTAAAATGCCAAGGTCTTTATCTAACACATAAAAGGAAAGGTTCAAAGAGTGCCTCCTCTGGTGAATCCTCACAACCTCCTAAGATTTTTTTTTTTAGTTTTTTTGGAATAATACAGCCCACCAATATCAATTTGGTCGACAGGCTTGTTTGGACATCAAGCAAACAGGAAAATATGAAAATGAGAGACTTGAGACTCAGCCATTGTTGATAGCCGGCTTTGAACCAGAGTAGATCCCTGTGTGTATGATTTACCACAAAGCTTTCTGTTTTGGAAACAAAGCTGGGTTCATCACAAGAAGAAACAAGTAAACAGACCGATGGGGTCGAAGCAAAGACGCTACACAATCAACTATCGCAAATTACACCAGATGAGAAGATGCATCTTAGTATACTATCAAGCGCGAGCGCCCGATAGAAATACAGTGTTCGACAGATTCAGCTTTTTCCGTAGCTACAGTTTTGGGAAGACGGTGTCTCATCTCAGCAGTTCCAGGATTATCAAAACTAACATATGATACACAAACAGCAGACATAATATGCCACAGAGACGGCAGTCATGTGAAACACAGATAGCACACACGTGACACACAAACAGTAGATATGTGAAACACAGATAGCAGATATTTGGTACATAGACAACAGACCTGTGGTACATAGACAGAGGATGTGATGCACAGCAGCATATATAGTTCACAAAGGCAGCAGATTTTTGACACGCAGACAACAAACACGTGACACAAAGACAGCAGACATTTAACACATAGACAGCAGAATACGTCACACAGACAACAGACATCAGACATGTCTGACACACAGACAGCAGACATGTGATACACAGAGAGCAGACATGTGATACATAGAAAGCAGACATGTGTTACACAGACAGCCGACATGTGACAGACAGACAACAGACATGTGACCGAAAGACATCAGACCTGTGGCACATAGACAGGACATAAATGACGCATAATCAGGAGCATTTAAGGCTCAGGCAGCAGAGAAGTGACACACAGGGAGCAGACATATGACAGACAGACATCAGACATGTGAAACAAACACACAACAGACATGTGACACAACGAACGCCGGAAGGTAACATAAAGTCATTAGGAAAGGCGACACACAGACCGTAGACATGTGACACAAAAACAGCACAAGACATGTGACACAAAAACAGCACACATGTGACACAAAGAAAGTACGTAGGTAACAAAGTTATTAGGAAAAGTGACATACAGACAGTAAACACGTGGCACACAAACAGCAGACACGTAACACAAAGAAAGTACGTAGGTAACACAATCTCATTAGGAAAAGTGACAAAAAGACAGTAAACATATGACACACAAACAGCCGACATGTGACACAAATAAGTAGGTAAGTGAAAAAAGTCACTAGAAAATGTGACATACAGACAACACACATGTGACACACAGGCATCAGACATGTGACATACAGACTGTAGACAAGTGACGCGCCGGTTCTACAGCTACCAGATGAGGAAGCCTGTACCGGCGATGATGCTGCAACAAGTAGAAGAGCAGCGCGGAAATCAGAAACCAGACAGCAGACTGGTCCAGGCATGCACCAAACCAGACAAAAGGTAGACGAAGATGATCTTGATGCCGATGTTATAAATGCTTAAATAAGAAGTTCATTTAGTTGTCACGTAAATGGGGTCTTTAAAACTTTCAAAAAGTTAAAGAAAAAATGATAATTTTATGTGGAAAAAGTTGCTTTCAAGACTCAACTCATTTTGCATCATTATCACCATTATCACCATCACCGTTGACGTTGTCGTCGTCGTCATCATCATCAAAATGGCAGGTCTGTCACAGACATCGGCGGCCATGAGCTTCCAGTCCTGTTGTCTGTCAGCAGTCCTCAGGAAGTCTGTCGTGGCTGTAGCCCAGTAGAGTAGAGCTAGATTTTAGAGGTAGCCTTTGTGAGCCTACAGTTTTTTTTTATGGTTTAAAGGGTGGGGCTTGGGGCAAAATGGCGCTTAAACTTCACCGCCTTCCACTTAGTTCTGGCATTGCTCTGGGTTGGAAATTGAACGAATCGTCTGCCTTGAAAGGAGCTCTATGGTCAAATAACAGACTCAATAGAGAGATGGGACTGTCTTGTTTTCGTTGTTAAAAAGAAGGCTGGAGGTGAGGTGCACATATTAATGCAATATTTTTTTCCTACTTTTTCCATTTTAGTCTTTGCATGCAGCCTCTTCAGCTCCCCATGTTTGTCTTTCTTTCCTCCTCCTCCTCTCTCTCTCTCTCTCTCTCTCTCTCTCTCTCTCTCTCTCTCTCTCTCTCTCTCTCTCTCTCTCTCTCTCTCTCTCTCTCTCTCTCTCTCTCTCTCTCTGCCTCTGTCTCTCTTTCTCTGTCTCTCTCCCCTTTACCCTTATCTTATAATTTGAGCATTCCAATACAACATTTGAAATAATTCATACAAAAAGTAACTTTAAACGGTGTCACTGTGGCTGTTTTTAAAACGTTTGGCACGAGAGAAAAACTGACAAGTGTTCTGAGTTTACATTTATTTCAAGGAACTGTCGTTACAAGGACTGCTGATAGTGTGAGCCTTACTCTTAGTCTTAGCAGTCTAAAAACCTAAACTATTCGAAGTGGCTATTTAGTCAGTGCGGTATGTGATTTACTGATGGCCACACGGGTCCCTTCCAGTACTGGCATCACAGTCACTGGAACCTGAGAGGTTGTTGTCTTATAGTTCTATAGTCTTATAGTCTTATAGTCTTATAGTCTTATAGTCTTATAGTCTTATAGTCTTATAGTGCTATAGTCTTATAGTCCTATAGTTCTATAGTTCTATAGTCTTATAGTTCTATAGTCTTATAGTCTTATAGTTCTATAGTCTTATAGTCTTATAGTGCTATAGTCTTATACTCTTATAGACTTATAGTTCTATAGTCTTATAGTCTTATAGTTCTATGGTCTTATAGTCTTATAGTCTTATAGTTCTATAGTCTTATAGTCTTATAGTCTTATAGTTCTATAGTCTTATAGTCTTATAGTCTTATAGTCTTATAGTGCTATAGTCTTATAGTCTTATAGTTCTATAGTCTTATAGTTCTATAGTCTTATAGTCTTATAGTTCTATAGTCTTATAGTCTTATAGTGCTATAGTCTTATACTCTTATAGACTTATAGTTCTATAGTCTTATAGTCTTATAGTTCTATAGTCTTATAGTCTTATAGTCTTATAGTTCTATAGTCTTATAGTCTTATAATCTTATAGTCTTATAGTTCTATAGTCTTATAGTCTTATAGTCTTATAGTTCTATAGTCTTATAGTCTTATAGTCTTATAGTCTTATAGTCTTATAGTCTTATAGTCTTATAGTTCTACAGTCTTATAATTCTACAGTCTTATAGTCTTATAGTTTTATAGTTCTATAATAGTCTTATAGTCTTATAGTTCTACAGCCTTATAATTCTACAGTCTTATAGTCTTATAGTTTTATAGTTCTATAATCTTATAGTCTTATAGTCCGCCCCGAACGTGATGAATGTATGTTTTGTGGCTCGATCGTGACAGGAGAAGGTAAAGATATGGTTGCTTGTTGGGGATTCAGTATCTGAGGTGGTCTCCCACGGCGTGGTGGTAGGGCAACAGGTACGGAGTGAGGCAAGTCCACATGGGCTGGTTTGAGGCGATCTATTGAGATAGCTTCTTCACGCTCACCAACCATGACTAGGAAAGTTTTGTCATCAGGGGTTATCACTCGAACGGGTCCATCATAGGGGCGCTGTAGAGGGCCATTCCAGACGGATGAAGATGAAACGCGCATCTTTCAAGATGGGTGAGGGTTTGGTGAGATGTGTCCATGGTGTGACGTTGAGAAAGGTGTTTTCTTCTAAAGGATCGTCTGAAAGGGAATGTTTCGCCCCAGGATCGATAAACTCACCCGGGGCAGTCAATAGTTCCCCATAAACAAGTTCTGCAGAGGATGTTTCAAAAATCTTCCTTGGGTAAAGTTCTCAGGCCTCAGAGAACCCAGAGGAGTTCGCCAACCCAGTTTGGACCTTGAAGGCGGGCTTTGAGCGCTGTTTTAAGTGATCTGTGGAATTGGTCCACAAGACCGTTTGAATGATGTTGATAGGCGCAAGTACAGTGGATATTAATGCCCAGTTTGTCACCTATATCGCTCTAAAACGTAGATGTGAATTGGGGTCTTCTGTCAGAAGTAATGGCCAATGATACACCAAAACGAGAAATCCAATGTCTGATTAGTGTCTTAGCACATTCTGAAGTTAATGTGATCTTAATGGGAATGGCTTTTGACCAACGTGTGGTTCTATAAGTCATGGTTAGGAGAAATGAATAACCATCTGAAGGAGGTGAAGGGCCAACCAAGTCAATATGTATGTGAGTTAATCTTTTTGAGGGTACAGTTATTTTTGACACAGATCAACGTGTATGTGTTTCAATTTTAGATTGTTTGCAAGTCAGACATTCCTTGGTCCAT
>JAWDGP010005499.1:220000-227500 GCA_033675545.1 Elysia crispata | reverse complement strand
AACTCAAATTGCCATCTTTATTATCATAATTTAAAAAAAATCACTTAAATTATAATATTTATGACAGATCAACAAGCTTACACTGATAATACTTTAAATACAGTAATCCATTTATTTATTTTTTAAATGTATCTAATGTCAATTCTTTCCATACAGATTTAGACTTAGCATCTAGACCTAGCAAGGTGCGTCTGATTTAAAACTCCCAAAGTAGTGACGATTGGGATGTTTACTAGTGCTAGATCTAGAGATTTACAATGTTTATTCTTAATACTGTGAAGCAATAATTATCAGGGCCTAATCAATGCCTTGCCTATTTAATACACCAGTGGCACGATACCATAGATGTACATCAATCACCCAATTCTGAATATTGAAATTTTAAAGCCATGTAGTAGAAGAGCAGAGTCTGTTGGAGAATAGACAAATTTTCACGATTTACGATTTGAATTGTGTTTATATAACTTGGCGTCAGACCTTTTCTAACTCAAAGGGAATAAAGAAAAGAACAAAACTTTTAATGTGAGATGTAAGAAAATAAAATTTATCAAGTAGGTTGAAAATCGCTGAAATCGGAAACCAAACGTCAAAATCTAGATCTATATCTCATTTCTTATGTATTTTAACCCTGTAAACATTAACACTTCAATGTTTTTTCAAACTTTCAAAACTGTGCAATTATAATGAAAATAATATAATTATCAAGTTTTATTTTTCTATTCAACATTCCTTCAGAACACTATTGTTTACAACATAGGAGAAATAAAGTTTCCTCCTTCTTTGATTAAAAAAGTTCTGACGTCGCCGGAAAATTACGAAAATACCCTGGAATGCCTAAATGCAATCAGTGCTTCTGTGTGATCCTTAATTGGTGCCGGGAGAGGTTCGTGGCACTTGATCTACATCTAGGACTAATCAATTTTTCTTTTAATATGTGTACTCAGCAACAATAGGGAAATCATTGTTTTGTAACTGTTTTTCCTAGATTGATGATCATGATGATACTGGTGACTCACTCACACCAGCTTTTATTTTTGTTTCCTGTCGCTTAGGCTTTTAGTTTTTCAGGTCATTACACACTCTCTCTCTCTCTCTCTCTCTCTCTCTCTCTCTCTCTCTCTCTCTCTCTCTCTCTCTCTCTCTCTCTCTCTCTCTCTCTCTCTCTCTCTTTTCCTCTCTGTCTCTTTCTCTCTCCTCTTTCTCGCTGTTTCTGTCAATTTATCTTTTTCCTATTCTTTCTATCAATCTATATAATCTATGTATCTATCTGGCAAGCTGGCTTTATTTGTCTGTCCATTTTATATTATTCTTTTTTGTCGCCTCTACCTCATTAGCTTTTCTACTCCAATAAGCAGAGTCTGACTTACCTTCCTCGATTTTCCTTGTTGCTGCTGCTGCCAATGATGATGATGACGATGATGATGATGATGATGGTGATGATGATGAAGATAATAATAATAATAATAATAATAATAATAATAATAATAATAATAATAATAATAATAATAATAATAATAATATGTTAAACACCATGAGAAATGTCATTGAACGTGAAGGAAAGAGCGTTTAGAAATTATTACCGAAAATAACCTCAGGGCTTTCTCCTTTTTCCACTTCCCACCTGTCGCCAACCGACAGATTGACAAAAAGTCTCCGTGCGCCTTATGGAATGGGGCGTCAGGTTTAACATATTATCTCCCTTTCACCTTTTGTTTACTCCTCACCAACAGGATTGTGAACCAATGGGCGACTCGACTTCAAAATCATATTTCCCTAAACGATTTAAAACAAGAGCCGTTTTATTAACTTCGCTAGCATTAATTTGTCTAGCTACGGACGCGTGTGGGACTGTGGGTATCACGAACTCCAGCTACTCTCACTTCTGCTTGTCGTGTGCTGGCTTTCCCGAGCGAGACATGATCATCTTGCTCAGTGCCGCAAGGTATGGTGTAAATGTAGGGCTGGGGGCGTTAGCACTAGTGGACGCACGCCAAGCCCTTTTGTGGGGCTCTTTATTTGCTCTTTTAAAAAAAAAAGATAAAAAAAAAACATGTATAGCTTTGAAATGGACGTTAAAGATAAGTAGTTGTTGCGAGACGGAGGCTTAGCAAATTATATGAATATTATGTCTATGACATTTTTCGATTAATCTCTCAAACTCTCATTTATACAAGTTTTTAGGTTGTTGTTTTTTTTTTTTGCTTTTGTTTGTTTGTTTGTTGTTGTTTTTTTTTTTATTTCTTTTGTTTTCGTGATTTGAAGGGGTTTAACCTTAATGTTTCTTTGTCTGCTTTTTTTGTCCTTGTTCCCATTTGCCTGGTTTTTTTTCTTTTTAATTTTTCATTGTTCCCCCCCCCCCCACCTTTTTTTCCCGCAATCTCTCTCTCTCTCTCTCTCTCTCTCTCTCTCTCTCTCTCTCTCTCTCTCTCTCTCTCTCTCTCTCTCTCTCTCTCTCTCTCTCTCTCTTTTTTTCCTCTCTATCTATCTATCTATCTATTTATTCAATAGATAGGTAGATAGATAGATAGATTAACAGATCGATAGATAAAAAGATAGATAGAAAGATAAATATATATAATATATATTTATATAGATATAGATATAGAAGATCTTACCTTAAATTCTCTTCATACTACCCTTGTGTTTCAAGCGGAGGACAAAGGTGTCGCCTGTCCTCCGCTCTCTTCGGGTATATATATACACATCTATCTATCTATCGATTGACCTATCAATCTATCTATCTATTCACCCATCAGTCTATCGATGTAAATAGCTGCAGGCTTTATTGATATTTTTATATCTATCTTCTTAGATTCTCTCTCCCACTTACTTTTTTCCTCCTCCTCGCTCTATGTCGTCTCTCTATCTTAACAACCCTTTTGGCTAGCATACCTCTACCTACCATCTCTTCCGTCCCTCATTATCATTCCTTTCCCTCAATCAAGATCCTAATTATTAGCAACAAATATCAGCTCACAATCACGCCTTAAACCATATTTTGTACTCACGCCCCCCGCGCGTGGTTCACAAGACCTATAAAGATCTCACGCTGGCCTTAGCATCAAGCTTCAAGTTTTCCCCCCTCCGAACACAAAAACCCATTGTCATCTCTCACTAGGACACTCACCCTCTCACCCGGACTTACTTAGAGATGAAAAAAAAAAACCTAAATGAAACCCGTAAAGCAGCCGTCCGACCGCGCAACCAATTCAAATAATAATCATATATGAAAGGGAATCTGTCTTTGAACGGCTCACTACCAACAAAAGAATAAAACCGAAAAGGGAAGATCAATGTTCCTATATCGAGCATACTAAAGCACGTATCTCGGTAATCTATTCTCTCCCTTTAATCCACATTTGAACGGGAGATAAAAGAAAGACAGCGCACCTGCCAGAGAAGAGTGCACCAGATTAAAATATCAGCAGCTTGGCCCGAGCTTCTTTATCTTTTCACAGATGAAAAAAGTTATCGAGCGCAGCAGTCAACGTCCGTGTTTTCCTTTATCATCGGATAGTGCTCTGTCCTGCTGCCTTACATATCATAAAAACTAGGTCACCTGTTACATCGTCTTGCACGTGATAGATGCTTTCAGTGGGTGAGTATTGATGGGGCGGGTCAGAATCGATCAGAGAGAGGGGGAGAGAGACAGACAGATAGACAGACAGACAGAGACAGAGATACAGGTGTACGTGGACCACTGATTGAGGCTGTGCAGTCATCATAGATGGAGACCTATCAGATTGCCTCGAGCATAATATTTTGTAGCCAGGGCGGGTCATAGGAAATTAGTAAAACACGGAGGCTTGATGAAAAGAATCGAGATAAATCAAGTAAAATTCGTATCTTTAGGCTGTAATCGCAGTTGTTTATCTTGTATGTACAAATCTGAAAGCGATCCATCTACGCTAACTTAGGACAAAAGACCGCTGTTGAAAAAGATCCGAACCGCAATGTTTGTGGGCAAATGTTTTGAAGAATCGGCGAATAATGATCATTTGATGGCGAGGATTGATCTCAGGCATGTGCAGTGTGCGGTGAAGCTCTAGGCTAATTTCTCTAGCTCGTGCCACGTAAACTGTAAATCTGCTGTGATTAAGATACCACAGACAAGATTAAACTTGATGGGTTGTGTTGTAATCAAGGCTTATGTTTAATAACTTGTAAGTTGAGTCTTGAGTTGTTTTTTGGCTCCTACTGCATGGATGTGAATATTGGAAAACAATAATTTTTTTTTCTTTTTTAATATTCTAAATCGCAAGATGTTGTGGGATGATTAATGAATGTTTATGAATTATGATGTTTGTAAAACCAGGTGCTCCAACCATTTTCAATATCAATAATGATAATATCAAGGTTATCTCCCCTTCTGAGCCAAAACTAGGAAAAATATTATTTCAATATTTCAATGAGTTTTCATCAAAATAAATGTTTCTCTTCTTAGGCATCATTTTACTTATCGGAGTGACTCTCTCTATCTCTCTCCCTTCGGTCCTCTCTCTTCCTCTCTCTCTCTCTCTCCCTGTCTCTCTTCCTCCCTCTCTCTTTCTCTCTCACACTTCATAATGAATCTCTTTATTCGATGAATCAATCGACATTCTTGTGTTCTTAGATAACTAAGTAAGATAAAACAGCTGGATACTATGACTGCTGCTGCTGCTGCTGCTGCTGCTGCTGCTGCTGCTACTACTACTACTACTACTACTACTACTACTACTACTACTACTACCACTACCACTACCGCTACCACTATAACTACTAGTACTACTACTACTACTACTACTACTACTACTACTACTACTACTTCTACTACTACTACTACTACTACTACTACTACTACTACTAATACCACTACTACTACCACTACCACTACCACTACCGCTACCACTACCGCTACCACTACCGCTACCACTACTGCTACTACTACTACTACTACTATTACTACTACTACTACTACTACTACTACTACTACTACTACTACTACTACTACTACTACTACTACTACTACTACTACTACTACTACTACTACTACTACTACTACTACTACTACTACTACTACTACTACTACTACTACTACTACTACTACTACTACTACTACGTTACCATTTCGAAAGCATGTGCGCATATAATATGTATTGAGATTTTCAGATTTGTTTTTCCACATCAAAAGCATCCATGTAATTTCTCTTACACATTTAAACAATAAATTTTCCTGGTTGGACAGAACCAACAGGGTGAGACTCCATAGCTGTATCCAGTAATAACAGAGTAATTCAACCAGTCCTAGACCAGCGGGTTGGTATCCTGCCGCTCTATCGCCCGACCATTCCATCCTAGGCTTGAGTGTAGCGTTAGTTAATGAGACTAAGGGGGATCACAGGACACTGTTCTATTCTACACATTGATATTGTCAGTATTTTCCCAGAGTTCCTGATTCAATTCGATGTTTATAATCTGTAAAATGAAACTGAGAAGGAACAAACGAGACCGGACAGGAAGTAATGCTCTGTTTATCAATTTAAAGGAATTTAGAAGAGGAAGAATAAGGAGGAGAAAAGGAAGAAGAATCGAATGGATATCTTAGAGTCGTGGTGGAAGGCAACGGAAGGGTTGGGATCACAAAGATCATCCGTGACCGTCTTGTGACGGGCCAGGCACGGGGAAAGAGATATTTAAAGAGAAAGTATGGAGCAATGTAAGGAGAAAGAAAAGACATATGGACGAAGGCAAGAGAGAGAGGAGAGAGAAGGAGGGGGAGGGGAGGAAAGAGAGAGGTAAACGAAAGAGGTGCGACAATTAGTTTCCCAGGCAGAAAATGATATAAAATGAAAGAAACAAACACTCTACAATAAATAAGAAGGTAGAGAGAGTGAGGAGATATATAGACCGACAGACAAACAGATACAAAGACTGGTAGAAACAGTTAGATAGAGACAGGCACACGGGAAGGAAAAAAAAATAAGGAAAGAAAAAGGCCAAAAGAGCAAGGCCGGTAACTGTGAGTGGAGTGTTTGGCCCAGGCCTGTCTAGGTAGAGACGAGAGAGTGTGAGATGCCGCACAGACCCCGGGACCTGGACAGCTTGATAGATCGCATCCTCTCGCAGTGAAAACTCGGCGGTGGCTTACACTCTCTTCTTTTTGCTCTTTCTATTTTTATGTTCTTTTTTATCCTTCTTTCTTTCTCCATCTCTTTCTTTATTTCTTTCTCTGTCTCTGTCTCTCTCTGTCTGTCTGTCTGTCTGTCTGTCTGTCTGTCTGTCTGTCTGTCTGTCTCTCTCTCTCTCTCTCTCTCTCTCTCTCTCTCTCTCTCTCTCTCTCTCTCTCTCTCTCTCTCTCTCTCTCTCTCTCTCTCTCTCTATCTCTCTCTCTCTCTCTCTCTCTCTCTCTCTCTCTCTCTCTCTCTCTCTCTCTCTCTCTCTCTCTCTCTCTCTCTCTCTCTCTCTTTCTTGCTCTCTTCTTTCTGTGTGCCTCTGTCAACTTTTCTGTCTATTTCTTTCTCTTTTTCGCTCTCTTTCTCCGCCATTATCTACCTCTGACCCCCCCTCTCTCTCTCTCTCTCTCTCTCTCTCTCTCTCTCTCTCTCTCTCTCTCTCTCTCTCTCTCTTTCTCTCTCTCTCTCTCTTCCTTTTTTGTACTGTAGCAATGGACAGGGCCACTCATAAGAGCCAATAAGTCTTATTAATTCACCGTTCTCTAAGTTTATCTTAAATCCTATGTTGTGATGATATCCTGACCTCACAATCATCATGGCCTGCTTCGTGGTTCAGTCACTTGCCTTGAGACCAGGAAGTCGAGTCTTAACCGTGCCTGATATGGCTTCAAGTCTTGGAGAAATGTTGTATTACTTAAATGTATTTCCTAACCATTGACTCAAATGTAAAACTGAATAAACGACTCTAGATTGCCTCATGATTTTAGAGTGATGTCCCTTTTTAACAGCTTTTCGGGATTGCTTCTGTGTTAAAGATCGTAACTAGGCAAGATGAAATAGCTGGATACTATCATCACTATAACTACTACTACTACTACTACTACTACTACTACTACTACTACTACTACTACTACTACTACTACTACTACTACTACTACTACTACTACTACTACTACTACTACTACTACTATTACTACTATTACTAGTACTACTACTACTACTACTACTACTACTACTACTACTACTACTACTACTACTACTACTACTACTACTACTGCTGCTGCTGCTGCTGCTGATGCTGCTGCTGCTACTAACGGTCGCATACATGGACGGTTGACATTAAAAAAGATTAGTGTTGAAAATACTGAAACAAATTGGACAGTATGTCAAAAAAAAAAAAAAAAAAAAAAAAAAAGAAAAGAACAAAAAGTTTTCTTTTTTTATATGTTTGAATCGAGCTGTACTATTTTGTCTTTTTACGTTTTCTACATTAGCCAAAGAATATTATATAATTTTATATGGATGATTTGAAGCCATTATACTGCTGTTGGGCTTCAACCTCAGGTCC
>JAWDGP010005499.1:210000-215000 GCA_033675545.1 Elysia crispata | reverse complement strand
CTCACCCCACCCACAGAGCTCTACATACAAACATACACAGAATGATAGGACCTGTTATCTCTCACCCCACCCACAGAGCTCTATATACAAACATACACAGAATGATAGGACCTGTTATCTCTCACCCCACCCACAGAGCTCTATATACAAACATACACAGAATGATAGGACCTGTTATCTCTCACCCCACACACAGAGCTCTATATACAAACATACACAGAATGATAGGACCTGTTATCTCTCACCCCACCCACAGAGCTCTATATACAAACATACACAGAATGATAGGACCTGTTATCTCTCACCCCACCCACAGAGCTCTACATACAAACATACACAGAATGATAGGACCTGTTATCTCTCACCCCACCCACAGAGCTCTATATACAAACATACACAGAATGATAGGACCTGTTATCTCTCACCCCACCCACAGAGCTCTACATACAAACATACACAGAATGATAGGACCTGTTATCTCTCACCCCACCCACAGAGCTCTATATACAAACATACACAGAATGATAGGACCTGTTATCTCTCACCCCACCCACAGAGCTCTATATACAAACATACACAGAATGATAGGACCTGTTATCTCTCACCCCACCCACAGAGCTCTATATACAAACATACACAGAATGATAGGACCTGTTATCTCTCACCCCACCCACAGAGCTCTACATACAAACATACACAGAATGATAGGACCTGTTATCTCTCACCCCACCCACAGAGCTCTATATACAAACATACACAGAATGATAGGACCTGTTATCTCTCACCCCACCCACAGAGCTCTACATACAAACATACACAGAATGATAGGACCTGTTATCTCTCACCCCACCCACAGAGCTCTATATACAAACATACACAGAATGATAGGACCTGTTATCTCTCACCCCACCCACAGAGCTCTACATACAAACATACACAGAATGATAGGACCTGTTATCTCTCACCCCACCCACAGAGCTCTATATACAAACATACACAGAATGATAGGACCTGTTATCTCTCACCCCACACACAGAGCTCTATATACAAACATACACAGAATGATAGGACCTGTTATCTCTCACCCCACCCACAGAGCTCTATATACAAACATACACAGAATGATAGGACCTGTTATCTCTCACCCCACACACAGAGCTCTACATACAAACATACACAGAATGATAGGACCTGTTATCTCTCACCCCACCCACAGAGCTCTATATACAAACATACACAGAATGATAGGACCTGTTATCTCTCACCCCACCCACAGAGCTCTATATACAAACATACACAGAATGATAGGACCTGTTATCTCTCACCCCACCCACAGAGCTCTATATACAAACATACACAGAATGATAGGACCTGTTATCTCTCACCCCACCCACAGAGCTCTATATACAAACATACACAGAATGATAGGACCTGTTATCTCTCACCCCACCCACAGAGCTCTACATACAAACATACACAGAATGATAGGACCTGTTATCTCTCACCCCACCCACAGAGCTCTATATACAAACATACACAGAATGATAGGACCTGTTATCTCTCACCCCACCCACAGAGCTCTATATACAAACATACACAGAATGATAGGACCTGTTATCTCTCACCCCACCCACAGAGCTCTATATACAAACATACACAGAATGATAGGACCTGTTATCTCTCACCCCACCCACAGAGCTCTATATACAAACATACACAGAATGATAGGACCTGTTATCTCTCACCCCACCCACAGAGCTCTATATACAAACATACACAGAATGATAGGACCTGTTATCTATCACCCCACCCACAGAGCTCTATATACAAACATACACAGAATGATAGGACCTGTTATCTCTCACCCCACACACAGAGCTCTATATACAAACATACACAGAATGATAGGACCTGTTATCTCTCACCCCACACACAGAGCTCTATATACAAACATACACAGAATGATAGGACCTGTTATCTCTCACCCCACCCACAGAGCTCTATATACAAACATACACAGAATGATAGGACCTGTTATCTCTCACCCCACCCACAGAGCTCTACATACAAACATACACAGAATGATAGGACCTGTTATCTCTCACCCCACCCACAGAGCTCTATATACAAACATACACAGAATGATAGGACCTGTTATCTCTCACCCCACCCACAGAGCTCTATATACAAACATACACAGAATGATAGGACCTGTTATCTCTCACCCCACCCACAGAGCTCTATATACAAACATACACAGAATGATAGGACCTGTTATCTCTCACCCCACCCACAGAGCTCTATATACAAACATACACAGAATGATAGGACCTGTTATCTCTCACCCCACACACAGAGCTCTATATACAAACATACACAGAATGATAGGACCTGTTATCTATCACCCCACCCACAGAGCTCTATATACAAACATACACAGAATGATAGGACCTGTTATCTCTCACCCCACACACAGAGCTCTATATACAAACATACACAGAATGATAGGACCTGTTATCTCTCACCCCACCCACAGAGCTCTACATACAAACATACACAGAATGATAGGACCTGTTATCTATCACCCCACCCACAGAGCTCTATATACAAACATACACAGAATGATATGACCTGTTATCTCTCACCCCACCCACAGAGCTCTACATACAAACATACACAGAATGATAGTACCTGTTATCTATCACCCCACCCACAGAGCTCTACATACAAACATACACAGAATGATAGGACCTGTTATCTATCACCCCACCCACAGAGCTCTATATACAAACATACACAGAATGATAGGACCTGTTATCTCTCACCCCGACCACAGAGCTCTACATACAAACATACACAGAATGATAGGACCTGTTATCTATCACCCCACCCACAGAGCTCTATATACAAACATACACAGAATGATAGGACCTGTTATCTCTCACCCCACCCACAGAGCTCTACATACAAACATACACAGAATGATAGGACCTGTTATCTATCACCCCACCCACAGAGCTCTACATACAAACATACACAGAATGATAGGACCTGTTATCTATCACCCCACCCACAGAGCTCTATATACAAACATACACAGAATGATAGGACCTGTTATCTCTCACCCCACCCACAGAGCTCTACATACAAACATACACAGAATGATAGGACCTGTTATCTATCACCCCACCCACAGAGCTCTATATACAAACATACACAGAATGATAGGACCTGTTATCTCTCACCCCACCCACAGAGCTCTATATACAAACATACACAGAATGATAGGACCTGTTATCTCTCACCCCACACACAGAGCTCTATATACAAACATACACAGAATGATAGGACCTGTTATCTCTCACCCCACACACAGAGCTCTATATACAAACATACACAGAATGATAGGACCTGTTATCTCTCACCCCACCCACAGAGCTCTATATACAAACATACACAGAATGATAGGACCTGTTATCTCTCACCCCACACACAGAGCTCTATATACAAACATACACAGAATGATAGGACCTGTTATCTCTCACCCCACACACAGAGCTCTACATACAAACATACACAGAATGATATGACCTGTTATCTATCACCCCACCCACAGAGCTCTATATACAAACATACACAGAATGATAGGACCTGTTATCTCTCACCCCACCCACAGAGCTCTATATACAAACATACACAGAATGATAGGACCTGTTATCTCTCACCCCACACACAGAGCTCTACATACAAACATACACAGAATGATATGACCTGTTATCTATCACCCCACCCACAGAGCTCTACATACAAACATACACAGAATGATAGGACCTGTTATCTCTCACCCCACCCACAGAGCTCTACATACAAACATACACAGAATGATATGACCTGTTATCTATCACCCCACACACAGAGCTCTATATACAAACATACACAGAATGATATGACCTGTTATCTATCACCCCACCCACAGAGCTCTACATACAAACATACACAGAATGATAGGACCTGTTATCTGTCACCCCACCCACAGAGCTCTATATACAAACATACACAGAATGATAGGACCTGTTATCTATCACCCCACCCACAGAGCTCTATTTACAAACATACACAGAATGATAGGACCTGTTATCTCTCACCCCACACACAGAGCTCTACATACAAACATACACAGAATGATAGGACCTGTTATCTCTCACCCCACCCACAGAGCTCTATATACAAACATACACAGAATGATAGGACCTGTTATCTCTCACCCCACCCACAGAGCTCTATATACAAACATACACAGAATGATAGGACCTGTTATCTCTCACCCCACCCACAGAGCTCTATATAGAAACATACACAGAATGATAGGACCTGTTATCTCTCACCCCACACACAGAGCTCTATATACAAACATACACAGAATGATAGGACCTGTTATCTCTCACCCCACCCACAGAGCTCTACATACAAACATACACAGAATGATAGGACCTGTTATCTCTCACCCCACACACAGAGCTCTATATACAAACATACACAGAATGATAGGACCTGTTATCTCTCACCCCACACACAGAGCTCTATATACAAACATACACAGAATGATAGGACCTGTTATCTCTCACCCCAACCACAGAGCTCTACATACAAACATACACAGAATGATAGGACCTGTTATCTCTCACCCCACACACAGAGCTCTATATACAAACATACACAGAATTATAGGACCTGTTATCTATCACCCCACCCACAGAGCTCTACATACAAACATACACAGAATGATAGGACCTGTTATCTCTCACCCCACACACAGAGCTCTATATACAAACATACACAGAATGATAGGACCTGTTATCTATCACCCCACCCACAGAGCTCTACATACAAACATACACAGAATGATAGGACCTGTTATCTCTCACCCCACCCACAGAGCTCTATATACAAACATACACAGAATGATAGGACCTGTTATCTCTCACCCCACACACAGAGCT